>LPNX010411902.1:833495-863513 GCA_001517045.1 Pseudotsuga menziesii
GATGTATTGACGAAACCATTGGCTAGGCTGAATTTCGAGTACTTCAGAGAGAGACTTGGTGTTCTCTAGATCGAGGCTTCCTCCCAGAGACAGTGATGTGTCCCAAAGCCATTCTGACGAGGAGGTCAGATGTAAGGGCTGAGCCATTCTGTCATGGTGAGAGGATTCATTTCCTTCCATGTCAAATATGAGTGCTGAGATTGAGAGCCATTTTGACGAGTAGGTCAGATGTAAGGGTTGTGCCATTCTGTTCATGGCTAAAGGATTTAGTTCCTTCCATGTCAGATGTAAGTTTATAAATCTCTCCTCATTGTGGGTGCGAGTCTTCCATCATTGTGGCGGAGGTGGCTCCTGCCTAGATGGGATTGTGCCATTCGGACGAGCAGGTCAAATGTAAGGGTAGTGCCATTCTGTTCATGGCTAAAGGATTTAGTTCCTTCCATGTCAGATGTAAGTGCAGAAATCTCTCCTCATTGTGGGTGAGAGTCTTCCATCATTGTGGCAGAGGTGGCTCCTGCCTAGATGGGATTGTGCCCTTCTGACGAGTAGGTCAGATGTAAGTGCAGAAATCTCTCCTCATTATGGGTGAGAGTCTTCCATCATTGTGGCGGAGGTGGCTCCTTCCTAGATGGGATTGTGCCCTTCTGATGAGTAGGTCAGATGTAAGTGCAGAAATCTCTCCTCATTGTGGGTGAGAGTCTTCCATCATTATGGCGGAGTTGGCTCCTGCCTGGATGGGATTGTCCCCTTCTGACGAGTAGGTCAGATGTAAGTGCAGAAATATCTCCTCATTGTGGGTGAGAGTCTTCCATCATTGTGGCAGAGGTGGCTCCTGCTTGGATGGGATTGTGCCCTTCTGATGAGTAGGTCAGATATAAGTGCAGATCCATTTCACAGATGGTATTTGAGGTCTCCTACCATGCTGGTGAATTTAAGTGCTGAGCCATTTCACAGATGATAGTTGATGTGTCCTATCATGCTGGTGAATGTGAGTGCTGGGCCTTTCTGATGTGATTGTAGTTTACTACATGACCAAATGTGAGTGTTGGGTGTGCCTTTCTGACGAGCAGGTCAGATGTAAGTGCTGGGCGAAGACCTACATGAGAGTAGGCCTACAACCAGCATGAAAAAGGGCTGGCTCTGTATAAATTCCTATGACGAGATAGTACACACATGATGATGACTAGTGGAGATCTAGATCGAGCTATGATCCAGATCCAGCAGTGATGATCTAGATCGAGTGATGATCCAGATCCAGTCCAGTGATGATGATCCAGATCGAGTGATGATCTAGATTCAGTGATGATGATCCAGATCGAGTGATGATCTAGATCCTGTGATGATGTCCTATGATGATTCAGATCGAGAGATGATCTAGATCCAGATGAATTGAAGATGAAGATGACTTGAAGACGAAGAAGACTTGATGACAGAGACGACTTGAAGACGAACATGATCTAGTGATACAGAGAAGAAGACCAGTGCTGAAAATTGTGTCGAAAGAATACCTTCCTAGTTAAGAGGGAGTGTTGATGTATATGTAACTTCGGAATGTATTCTTATATGTATTTTATATATTGTAACCCGATGTTTATTCCGGGATGTTTCTATTATGTATTTGAGTCATATTGTCTTACCCCGATGTTCCGATCGGGAGGATTATTAATGTAAACAAGTCTTGTCAAGTCATTAGGTAAGTCCCCACAGTTTCGGGACACTTGGGTTATTATACACTAATTAAGGTGTAGGCTCAAGTAATTAATTATAAGTTAAGCCTACATGGTTGAGTGCACTTCAAGTCAATGGAAGAATATAAATAGAGAGTGAGAGTCTCTCTATTTATCACTTGTGAATTACATCACTTGCTCTCTCAAGTGTGGCGCACCTTTGGAGAAGGAAATACTTTGGCTTGACAGAAGACAGAAGGATTTTGTTGTGTTGGGAGGTCATCTTACTATTTTGGGATCACATCTTGTGGTGATACTATCTTAAAGGAAGTTGAGGGGTTTTCTCCATTTATGGTTTCCCCTCCTAAAATCTGTGTCTCTTGTCTCTTGTGATATGCTTATGTGATTGCTGTGCTTGTTATTCTCTCAGTGAAAATATCTTAACATAATGCTAGCTTAAATGTTGAAAAAAACTAACAGATTGCAGTATTATACCAAACAAAATCAATAAAATCTGCCTTACTACACTGAATTTTTTGGACAATTACTTCGCAAGATGTATGTCAGCAAAACTTATAGACCTGCTCTTCTAATGCTGGAAAATTAGAAAGGCTTCCCTGTTAAATTCGAATACAACTCGAACAAAACAAAAAAATACATGATCAGATTTAATTTTTCATATGAAAACATCAATTTTTTACAAAAAAGTTCTAGTCTTACACACCCCACCATGCACAAGAACGTGCATACAGTACTAATCTATCTGCAAACCTTTCGAAGAAGATGATGCTATAAGTAAAACAGAGCTTTCCATATCTCATCATTTAACATCCAAAAATAGAGAAATGACATGTTATGGTTAAATTCTCATCTCAAAGACAAACCTCTGGCAGAATAAAGAATCCAAAAATAACCTCCAAAGAATGTGGTTAGGTCTTTCCCCAAGGTTACTCTGCATGAATTCTTCAACAATCATTCATTTTTTTCATATTCCACACATGCCTGGTGTCTGAGTTTTGGCCTTTTGCACTTTAAAATGAGCTGAGATAATGTAATTAGTGTATTAGTATACAAAACAACAAAATGATTCAATCTTTGTCATGACCTTCAAATATGGATGCTTGGAAAAAGAGCACTTGATTTAGCATTTCTTAAGACTTGTTTTTCCCATGCATTTCATAAAACATACCAAGATTATTGTTGAAATGATTAGGAGAGGACCAAACCATAAATTTGATAGAAAAAATCCATGCTTGTCAAAGTAGTCCTATGTAGCAAACTTCTCCCAATTCCGTCCAAGACAGTAATTCATTTTTTCAGAAAAATAAACACCCATAACTACACACACATGGTTTGAAAACAAAATGAGGGAAAACCATAATGTTAATTGAAATGATGGTCAATATTTTACCATATCTTTGCTGGTAGAATAAGGCTTTCAAATTAACCACCAACATATTTTCACGCACAAATTTACACAAGAAAAGTGTAAAATAGACCACCACTTCAAATAAAAAAGGAACAAGGAACATGAAAAAACACACTAATAATGAACAAAGAGTTGTGCTAATTAAAAGAATCAGAAAAAAATAGAAAATTTTCTTGTTACCACCAAAGTTGTACTTAGTGGTTTTTATCAGGTGAGCCTAGTGAACCAGACAAAGATGATTTGTTTGGAATTCAGAAGACCTTCGGAAGTGCTTGTTGTACTATATCACATGTTCATACCCCATAGGGGAGTTGTAATAAAATATTCTAGAATGATAGTGTCTATAAAAGACTCGGTCTCTTAGAATTTATTTGTCAATCCGATCAGCCCATGGTGTTTTTTCCCTTGGTTATTATTGGTTGTTGAATAAATGACTGATAATTTCTAAGTTTTTCACTCAATACCTCCAAATTTGGGGTGGTCGACTTGGCATTTAGGCCTATTGAAGTTATTAGAGTCTATGTGTCAATGTATAAACATGCTAGGCATTATGGTCAAGTCATATGAACATGTCTAAGCCCCCCTAGGTTTTTAATTTTTTTTAATTTTTTAAGTTTTTTTAATTTTAATTTTTTCACAAAACATAGGCTATTTTTTAATAATCTAATTGGAAAATTTGGTTTTGTAATAAAAGTGGACTCGGAAATTAGTTTCAGTCATGGGGGTGCTCATTTTCAAGCTTAGAGCACAATGTAAACCCATAGACCCACTTTTTCTAAGTTTTGAGTGATTTTTCCATCACTCAAGTAAAAAATCCCTAAAAATCAAATATTGATTATTTAATTGATGAATTAATTACATAATGGAGAAAACCCCAAATCCTAAATCATTGGGATTTGCTCCAATTTGACTGAAATTGGTCGCATCGTCTTGGGATTGACTGGATCTGACAATTCCTTGACTAAAGGAGCTGATATGGATTGAGAAGAGGGTACATTAATCCTTTCAATCTTGGGAACTGCATCCTCCCTCTCTCCTCAACATGTGTGGGCTCATCTAGATGAGTTTTGGTGGATGCTTCAGTCAACAGGTTCAGGTGTCAATCAGATCAGATCTTCGATTGATAGTTGCACTCAGTGAGACTCATATTAGACTCAGATAGACTCAGATCAGGCTCAAATTCACTCCACATGCAACTGCAGTCTCTCTCTCCTTAGGATTTGTGCCCCCCTGGGCTAGATCTCCTGTTTTTGCTATAAATAAAGCACAAATTACCTCTTCCAAGCTAGTTAGAACTGGGATTGAGGTGTTGTTGCTATTGTAATGTTGTTGCGCCGATAGGTGCTCTACAGCCCAATATGGGGGAGATCTTGAAACGTTACATAATGTTACAAAATAATAAAAAATAAAAATTTAATTACCTGCTAAAATAAATGTCGTCCAAAAAACACCTAATATGAGGGATATCTTGTAAAGTTTGTTGAGTAACTTTTGTTACTAACAAAATAATAAAAAATTAAAATTTTAATTATCAACCAAAATAAATGTCGGTAAAAAAAAAACCTAAAATGAGGGAGATCTTGTAACTTTTGTTACTTACAAAATAATAAAAAATAAATTTTTTTAATTATCATCCAAAATAAATGTCGGCCAGAAAAACAACCCGGGGAGATGTAGTAATGTTCTTACCTAACAAAATAATAAAAAATGTAAAAATTTAATTATCTAGAAAAAAAATGTGGGTCACAAAAAATCACAATATGGGGGATCCTACCAAACCAAAAAAAATAAATTTGAATTATCCGCAAAAAAGATGTTGGAACACATTGTTTTAGTTTACATGGTTTAGGAGGGCCTTGCACATGGTTTTAAAACAATGTGAAAGGCCTCCTAAACAACCCATGGTTTTATTTTACATGCTTTAGGAGGGCCTTGCAAATGGTTTTAACACCATGTGCAAGACCTTCTAAACAGCCCATAGTTTTAGAAGGGCATGGCATATGGTTTTAAAACCATGTATGGGGAGATCTGTAATGTTCATTCCTAACAAAATAAAAATTAATAAAAGATATTATATGTAGGCCATAAATAATATTAAATATTAATAATAAAAATAATATGTGGACCTTAAATAAAAATATGTGTCTTTTGGTTTGAATCAAATCAATGGCTATATATAGGACACACCAAAGTTGATAGCTCATTAAGTGCAATACCTAAAAAGAGGTTTGCACTCAGAGAGATTGATCCCTCTTGGCTATTTATAGAGCCTAGGATTTGTATCTACGCTGATTATTTTTCATTTGAAACAAAGAGAAGCTTTGGAGGCAAGACGGTGTCATGTTATTGTGTGTGTGTGGATGAGCATTGCCATGTTTTACTGAGGTAACCTATATCTATGTTCATAATTTGCTAATTATTTGTGGATCCATTGCAAAAGATTGATAATAATTTTATTATGATATTGATAGGAAAGGAGTTTGTTAATAAGTTTATTGTCCATATCTTTCCTTTGATGCATGTTTAGAGATCTAGATTCAACATGTTTTATAAGTTTATATGCATGCTATTCTGAAATCTTTGTTTATGTATTAACCGGATCTCACAAGCAAGTTTTTGGATTCAGTTGCAAGTTCCTAGCTTGGAGAGGGTGATGTTGTAGCTTGCTTCCTCACTTTCTCCAAAACTTTCTCAAAGGCATAGTCCCTCGACATTCCACCGGAAAGCTCCACGGTTTCAAGGCTTCCAACACTCTTTCTCTCTCTTCCTCATAAAAATCCAAATCTTACCTCGTTACTTTCGTTACAATATTTGTTATCATTTAGATCTGTCATATTAAATTAAAACTTACATAGATATATTATTTCAAAGCTCATAATCTAGATCTCATTTCTAAAAGGTCTCATTAAGCATTCTAGATCTAGTTCAGGGAAATCGTCCGTTTTGCATGGCAATTTAAAGAAAATCCATAGGTTGCATGCGTTAGATTTATGTTTCTATTTTAAAAAGATTAAATCCATAAATCAGTGCATAACTCATTGGCTTCCCAAACAGCAAGCCAAGATCCCAAGGAAATCTTTCTTTCCTTGGTTCCTTTTTCACCGTTTTAACTAGTTTTAACTTAGTTTTGTTTGGTTTAAAGTAGGCTGACACAAAGTTACTTTAAAAATGATTTGGGGAATGTTTCATTCTAACATGCTTGCTATATTTTAGTAGGAATAACGGAAATAAGAGAAGATTTTGTTCGAAAGTGGCTTTGGGATCGTTCAAATCTCCCCAGGGGGCTCTCCTTTGACGGTAAATTTTAAATTTTGGGAAAGTTGTAAGATCTTGGTTTCATCCTCTATAAGAAACAAGAGGATTCGGATCATTTTACTGATATTGTAAATACAGATAATAAAAAATTTCTCCGAATAGGCTCTTTCCAGCCCATTCCCCATCTCCCTTGGGGGGATTCGTGCCTTTTTTTGTTATTTTTCACATTGTCTTATTTATGTTCTGTTGAGATGAATTTAATTCATTAAAAAAAACATTATTTTATTTCTTTATCATATATTACATATTTCAGTATCAAAGTAACTTGAATACTTACCCCACGACTTCCCGATTGACCCACAAGGGGAAAGAGATGCGTGGTAGGAATAATTAGAAAAATTGTGATTTGTTTCTACTTGATACTTATCATTAATTTTTGTAAGTAATTGTTCTAAAATAAACCCCCTCCTTTATTCCCCGATTGAGGTCCACTTGGGCCGAAAGAGGTTCCTCAAGGGTTTTTCTTTCTAAGAAAACACATGCTTTAAAACTCACTAAAATTGACAAGAATATGGTGTGTATGATTTGTACTTGGATGTGGTTCATTAAATAAGTCAATTTGCATCAAAATAAATGTGAGTGACTAGTTTAATTAGTCTTCACCTTCCCCAATCAACCACCATGAGGACAAAATCCAACTCCTCGATCAAACCGTAAATGGTGGCAAAATACCCAAAGGAAGCGGGAAGTCCTGAAAAGTGACCTCGAGGTGCTGATCTCTGTTACACCTTTGGGTGTATTATGAAAAACAGTCTCATAGACTCCATTCAGCCCACACATTCCTTGCAGGTATCCATGAAGTTTTATTTTTGGACATACTCCAAGTACCCTCAAGTATATCTGGAGTCCCCCCTCGCCTAATTTTAATCCACTCATATTTCACATTAACTTAAAACGTACCAAGAGGCAATTGAAAAACATTCACTCCAAGAACATGCAAGTACTTTGATTATTTTATGACTCCATTTTTAAGGCATTGGTTCTGTGTTTAAATATTTTGATATATATATATATATTGTGTGTCAGCATTGTGCTTTCTTGTGCTCATTTTGTTATCTTGTCATCTATGGTTATTTATGGTTAATTTCAAAAATCCTAAGCAACTATCTCAATTTAACATCATCATACTAAAGTAATTTTCCTTATTAACTTAATAGGGTCTACCCACCTTGGCTTCGTTAGGAGTTGAGCCTAAACGGAGGAGTCAAGAACAAGGTGACAGCCTTGAATCGAGACTTGCCCCCAAGGACACACCTAGTGACTTGAATATTTATGCCATGTTCCTCCCCAAGTGTGTGAGAGGCGGAAACACCTTTTGGTGTCATTGCCGAGGATAAATCTTTTTATTCCAGAGTATGACTTAGCTTAACTTTTTTCTAAAACAACTAAAAAGATAGAAAAATTTGATTGATCTTGTCTTTAAAAAAACATAAAAATTAAAACTCGATCCATCTGGAGACTCCACTATCTAACATCCTTCTAAGAATTTATACCCAAAGAAACCTCCATCAATTATTCAATCATCTCCTTGATCCCGAAAGGTTTATTAGGGAAAGATTGAATAGGAAAACTTCTCGTAGAAACCTTGAAAATTTAGGATACCAATCGCTCTTAGATATCCATCACTTATTTGTAGAGAGTCATGATCACCAATATCAAGAAATGACAGAATTATTCAAACCCCTTGACTTTTCTCAGATAGCAGGTGCACCCCATGCCATTCCAAAATATGCTATCAAGAAGCTCCCCATATTTCAGGGCAATAATGCTATCACTGCCAAGTCTCACCTTCGAAAGTTTGAAAAGCACCTGGTCAGTTATTGCAATGATGCTGCCCATGACCATGACGATGTTAAAATGAAGCTCTTTGGTTTATCCTTAGAATATGATGCTGAAGAATGGTACCTCGACCTAGATGATTATTCATATAAAACTCTTAGTGAATTCTAATATGGTTTTAGGAAGAAATGGGGAGAAAAGAAGGAACCAAGACATTTGCTTGCTACCCTTTATAGCATAAAGAAGATGGAGGATGAAACCATGGATGAATTTAACACTAAATCCAGGCGTGTGTTTGAGGAACTTCCTAGATACATCAAGCCAGAAAATGCCTCTATCCTCATATCCTACATTGAAGCCTTCACCAGTGACTTAAGGTACCCGTTGAGAGATAAAGAACCGACCGATCTAAAAAGTACCCAGGAATTGGATGAGAAAATAGAAAAGAATATGCAATCTTCAGGAAATTCCAACATTCCAGGTTACACTAGGGGAAACACTTCCTACAACAAAGAGACCAAGGATAAAGATGTTGAATCAGAAGAAAAATGAACTTCTAAATATCCCATGGAAAAGGTGGCGGACATGATAAAAAACTTGGTTACTAGTAAAAACCAACAGATGGCCAATCATACTACACAATTGAATGACATGTAGAATAGATTGATAAAAATGGAAAGGAATAATGGACCTAGGAACTTTCAGCCCAAGCAGAATCAGATGTATCAAAATAAATTTCCTCAGCAAGAGCCTAGGATATATACCAGTTAGACTCAGTTAGAAGAAGTAATTCCATGGTGTAGACCTTGTGAACAATTCCACCAAGAAATCACTTGTTATGTTGCAAATCAAGTCATGGAACATGGACTTCCTGAGGTCAGTAGTTAGGAAACAACTTCAAGAGAGCCTGATCATGTATACATGGTAGGCCAAGCCTACCCTTTGTCACCATCTAAATAGTACAAACCTAAGGATGAAACCATTGCAGAATTTTATAGTGAAACTTATGATGAAAACCGTAATGTGCATGTTGGGACTCCTATGTGTTTTCCATATAATGATGACATTTTGGAAGGTTTACTGCCTTGTGACCTTTTCTTTGAAGAAGATGAGTATTAAAATGAGGACAAGTATAACTTGGAGCATGATACAAGTGATGAAGACTCCCTTATCTCCGACAAAGATGTTGATGAGGAGTCCTGGACATTCATGGAAAATCCAAGTCTATGACATGATTAAAGAGAAAAATAATGAACCAGAAACTTTTGATGGTTTTGTTGATTCTCCTATATATGTCATATCTAAAGGAGAGAGCATGGATCTTGTGGCCTTGGGAAACTTTGATATGGAAAAGGAGAATGCATTTTGTCCATATTATCAGTTTGAGCCATATATTAGTATCAGTAATGAAGACAAATAGAACTTGATATCAGCAATAGGGAATCCATCACATCTGACATAGATGGTGGTGATGACTATTGAGATTTTTGTGGATATCTTATTAAGAATCCTATATATGCTATATCCAGCAAGGGGAGTGTCTATTTAGAAATTTTTGGAAGTTCAATCTACTATACTTCCATAGAGGGAAGCATGGATCTGCAGACCTGGAAAAATCCTAGTATAGAAGAGAAGCATTCAAAACTCTTATATGGTCATTTAGAGTCATACTCTTATATGGTCATTCAGAGTCATATCATGCAAAGCCGCACAAAGGTATCAATAATGAAGACATTGAGAAGTAGTGTTGTGAAAAGAAAGATATGATACAGTCAGTAGAATATCAGTCTCAACCATATTCTTCACATGTAGAGGTTCCTTATGATTTGGAGCTACTTGGGGTTTATGCAACGAGCTATCATTTGATAATCCTTGATGATCAGTATGATGATGTAGTCAGTATGCCTCATCTTGCCGATTGGTATATCAGTCCTATCCATTCATGGATGGAAGCAGCCTGTGCGAGGACATACCAGTTTGGGAAGAACTTTAATGAATTTATTCATGCCTATGATTTCCCATCTAGCCCGCCAATTCTGGATCATCATGCAGGTTTGCATTTTCTAAATAAAGTATTCTTACTTTGGCCAGTAACAAAAGACGAGGAATTTTTTTTTATGTTAATAAAATGCTTAGGTGGTTACATTGGATTTCTTGTTACACTTAACCCTTTTTATATCATGCTTAGAGTAGGAAAATAAGCTCCTTAAAAGAGAGCATTTACTTTCTTCATTTCAGTTTTGTACTTAGCTATAACCAAACTTTTTGTTCATTATGTTGATGTATTTGTAACTTCAGAATGTATTCATCTATGTATCTTATGTATTGTAACCCGATGTTTATTATAGGATCTATCTATTATGTATTTGAGTCATGTTGTCATGCCCCGATGTTCCGATCAGGAGGATCAATAATTTAAAAAAGTCATGTCAAGTCATAGTGGGTAACCCTCTGATTGTCTAAGGGTTAAAGTCCCTGTAGTTCTGGGGCACTAAGGTTATTAGAATCTCCTAGTAGAGGTTGGCCCTAGTAGGCTTTTAGTCATTTCAGGATTAGTATAAATAGAGAGCTGGGATCTCTATTTAGGACACATCACTCACACACTCAAGTGTAGCGCATAGTTGAGGAAGGATAAGACACTGGGGCTAGACAAGAAGAAGATTACTGTTGCCGAGAGTGCATCTTACTGTTTTGGGGTTTTACATCTTGTGCTGATTATATCTCTGAGGAAGTTGCGGGGTTTTCTCCAGTTATAGTTTCCCCGATCAAAAAAATTATGTTCATTGTCTCTTTTGTTTTATTGTTGTACTTGTTATTCTCTCAGTAAAGATCCTAACATAATGCTAGCTTAATGTTGAAAAACAAACATGGTATCAAAGCTAACCTGAGAAGAAGACATTATGCAGCTGCGGGAACTAGGGATTCCTAGTTTGTGGATCTTCCTCCACATATTTTCAGAAAAAGTAATGTGGAACAACTCTCCTCCTTAGGGCACATTTTTCTATTGAAACAGAATCCAATTCTAAGGTTTTTCAGTTTTGGACCCATCACTGCTATCGGAAATTAGGGATTTTCACAGAAGAGGAATTTTTCAGTGAGCCTAGGCCTAGATTGATCTTTTCCCCAAAATAAAAGTTAGGGATAAATTTCAAGGCATTTGGGTGGATAGAACTTCACAAAAGAAAAAGCCTAATTTGCTCCTGAACCAGCTCTACAGGATTTTAGCTCAAGTTTCAGATCCGACATCTTGAACCTGGTAAGATCTAAAATATTTTGTATTTCCATTTGAGGTTCTCAGTTAATATGTCTCATCATACCAAGCTTGATGAAAAGCTTAAGGGAGCTGATAACTTCCGAGCCTAGAAGTATAGGATCTCCTTGGTCCTGGAAGAAAATGAATTAGACTCCTACATCCATGAGGAGGTTCCAGTTCCAAAGGTAGATGAGGCAAAGGCCTTACATAAGAAGAAGAAGGTTATGGCAAAGAGGATCATTACTGATTCTATCAAGGATCACCTTATCCCATAGGTATCCTCTCTCAAGACACCTAAAGCTATGTTTGATGCCCTAACCAAATTGTTTGAAGGGAAGATGACCCTGAGAAACCAACTGAAGAATGTGAAGATTCAAAATGCAGAAACAATCCAGTCTTACTTCACAAGAGTTTCTCAGATCAAAGAGAAATTAGAAGTAGTTGATGAAGAAGTGGAAAATGCAGATATTGTAATGACTACATTGAATGGCCTTCCTAGGTCATGGGATTCTTTCATCCAAGAAATCTATGCTAGGAAGAAGTTATTCAATTTCAACAGACTATGGGAAGACTGCTCTCAAGAAGAAGCTCAGATAGCAGCTCAAGAAGAGAAGATGGGAAGTGAAGACCAAGCTCTTATAGTACACTCCAAGTCTCACTCCAAGTCAAGCAAGAGAAAATCTCATGGTTCTAGAGGTAAGAACTTTCATAGAGATAATACTAGAAGAGATGTATCTAGGATCATATGCTATACTTGTGATGAAGCAAGACACGATGCAAGGAATTTTCCTAACAAACAAAAGATAGTAAAGAAGAGCAACAAAAGAAGACATCATGCTCATTCTGTAGAGGATGATGAACCATCCAGGAAGAGATCCAGATATGAAAGTGAAGATTCTTCAATCGAGGATGAATATGTTCTGATATCAGCTCTCACAGGTAACATTACTCATGGTAGTGATGATTGGCTTATAGACAGTGGGGCTTCCAAACATATGACTAGATTCAAGGATTCCTTTGTGAGACTATTAGAGCATGAATCACCTCACAAGGTAAAGCTAGGAGATGACAACCAATATCCAATAAAAGGTAGTGGGGAATCTTCATATAAGTTAGACTCTAGAAAATCCCTAATAATGAAAGAAGTATTGTTTGTGCCAGGACTCAAGAAGAACCTTCTCTCCATATCAGCATTAGATGCAAAAGGAATGTGGGTTGCATTCATAGATGGTAAATTCATCATGTGGCCAAAAGAAAAGATTATCAATGATGTGGTAGTAATTGGAGAATAAGAAGGAGTATTATACAAATTGAAGGGCCATCTAGAACAAGCCTTGGTCCATGACACAGTAGAGCCAAGTGAACTTTGGCATAGAAGGATTGCACATGTGCATTACAGAGCACTACCTATTGCAAGCAAAGTTGTCAAAGGTCTTCCAT
Organism: Pseudotsuga menziesii; assembly: GCA_001517045.1. Taxonomy (NCBI): domain Eukaryota; kingdom Viridiplantae; phylum Streptophyta; class Pinopsida; order Pinales; family Pinaceae; genus Pseudotsuga; species Pseudotsuga menziesii. The sequence continues at coordinate 846,379 of LPNX010411902.1, forward strand.
AAATTCAAGCAAAACATGATGGGTTCTGCAAAGGATGTGCGAAAGGAAAGAATACAAAGAAGACATTTCCAAGCAGTGAAAGCAAAGCAAAAGGAGTCTTGGAAATCATCCACTCCGATGTATGCGGTCCTATGTCATCAAACTCTCTAAGTGGGTATCCATATTATGTTTATTTTATTGATGATTTTCTAGGAAGACATGGGTTTACTTCATGAAGAACAAAGAAAAAGTATTTAGTAAGTTCAAAGAATTCAAAGCCTTGATCGAAAACCATACTTAAAAGAAGATCAAGACCATTCGATCAGATAATGGTGGAGAATTCACTTCAAATGAATTCAAAGAGCTATGCAAAGAATCAGGGATTAAAAGGGAGTTGTCCACTCCTTATAATCTACAACAGAATGGGGTTGTGGAATGGAAAAATAGAACTATCATGGAAGCTGTAAAAGCAATGCTTCATGATCAAGACCTTCCTATGCATCTTTGGGCAGAAGCTTCCAGAACAATGGTGTATGTATAGAATCGTACTCTGCATAGAGTACTCAAGAACAAGACTACTGAAGAAGTCTTCTATGGAAAGAAACCAGAAGTCATCCATCTCAGAATATTCAGCTGTCCTATGCACATCCACATTCCAAAAGAGAAGAGGACTAAATTAGATCCTTCAGGAAAGAAGGGTAAATTTGTGGGATACTCTGAAAGCTCGAAGGCTTATAGAATATATTTCCTAGGATATAAGAAGATTGACATCAGCAGAGATGTGACATTTGATGAAGACACAGCTTACAACAAATCCAAAAAGAGACCTGCTGAAGAACCTGAAGAAGCAGAAGTACCCAGAATTCATGATACAACCATGAATGAAGAAACTCGAGAAGAAGATCGAGAATTTGAAGAACCACAAAGACCTATAGATCCACCTTTGGAGAAGAATCCTCATAAGAGGAAACTTGCTTGGGTACGAGAACTTATCCAAGGTGTGGAAAGATATGGGGCTCCAGAAGAGAATCACACAGAAAGAAAGAGGACCAGATCCTGTTCTGGGTATGTAGCTTTACTATCTGATTTCATTGATAAAGAACCTTCCAGTTATGAAGAAGTGGTAGAACGAAAAGAATGGAAGGATGCTATGATCAAAGAGTACCGATCGATTATGAAGAATGATGTTTGGGATGTTGTCCCAAGACCAGACAGGAAGTCCGTTGTAACTTCCAAATGGATCTACAAGATCAAACATGTCGCAGATGGTAACATTGAAAAGTATAAGGCAATATTTTTAGCTCGAGGTTTCTCTCAGAAAGAGGGAATAGACTATGAAGAGACCTTTGCACCTGTAGCCAGATACACTTCTATCAGATCAGTACTTTCTCTCGCTATAGTGATGAAATGGAAGACACACCAAATGGATGTCAAGACTTCTCTCTTGAATGGTGTAGTGGAAGAGAAAGTGTATGTAGAACAACCACTTGGTTTTGATACACATGACAGGGAGTCTCATGTATGCAGATTGAAGAAAGCCTTGTACGGTTTGAAACAGGCACCCAGGACATGGTACGATAGAATTGATAGCTTTCTATCCAGTTTGGGCTTTACCAAGAGTAAAGAAGATTCCAACCTTTACTACAAGGTTGAATATGGCAACCCAATGATGCTTCTACTATATGTAGATGATTTGTTTGTGACAGGTATGGATGGGTTGATTACTGATACAAATAGAAAGCTTGCTGCCGAGTTCAAGATGAAGGAATTGGGTATGATGCATTACTTTCTAGGTATGTAGGTATGGCGGAGTGCAGATGGAATCTTCCATGGACAAGGGAATTATGCAGTAGAGATCCTTAAGAGGTTTGGGATGATGGACTGCAAGACTATGGCCACACCTATGGCATCGAACCTGAAGCTATTGAATGATGCTTCTTCAGATTCGGTTGATGCTACGATGTATCATTAGATGATTGGGTCATTGATGTACCTAACAAACACGAGACTAGACATTTACTTTGCTATGAACACCTTGAGCCAGTTCTTGACAGATCTGAGAAATTTTCACTTGATTGCTGCAAAGCATATTCTAAGGTACTTAAGGGGCACAATTGATTATGGGCTCAAGTATGATGTGAATCAAAAGATTAACCTAGAGGGTTATGTTGATACAAATTGGGCAGGCGGTGCCATCGATCGGAAGAGAAATTTAGGGTGTTGCTTCAATATGGGATCAGGTGTGATCTGTTGGTTTAGCATGAAGCAATCATGTGTGGCATTGAGTACAATTGAAGCAGAGTATGTCATAACTTGTTCAGCTAGTTGTGAGGCAGTATGGCTATGGAAGCTACTGTCTGATTTATTTGATCTCCATATGGATGCTACTTGTATACATTGTGACAACCAGTGTTGTGTGAAGTTGTTAGAGAATCTAGTGTTCCATGACAAGTTGAAGCATATCGAGATCAAGTATCACTATATCAGGGATATGGTGCAGAGGGGAGCAGTGAAGCTCCAATATGTTGCGATGGAGGAATAGATAGCTGATGTGTTGATGAAGCCATTAGCTAGAGTGATGTTTGAGTACTTCAGGGAGAAGCTTGGTGTTCTCCAGATCGAGGCTTCCTCCAAGGGAAAGTGATGAGTCCCAAAGCCATTTTGACAAGCAGGTCAGATGTAAGGGCTGAGCCACTCTGTCATTTTTGAGAGGATTTGGTTCCTTCCATGTCAGATGTGAGTGTTGTCCATTCTGTCGAGTAGGATAGATGTAAGGGCTACCGCCATTTTGATGAGCAGGTCAGATGTAAGGTTAGAGCCATTTTGTTCATGGCTAAAGGATTTGGTTCCTCCCATGTCAGATGTGAATGCTGGCCATTCTGTCGAGTAGGACAGATGTAAGGGCTACCTCCATTCTGACGAGTAGGTTAGATGTGACTGCCGACCATTCTAATGTAGGATGAGCTCCTACATAGATATAAGGGCTACTACCTTTCTGACGAGTAGGTCAGATGTGAGTGCTGGCAATTCTGATGTGACTGTAGAATTAGGTCCTATATGATCAGATATAAGGGTTGTCGCCTTTCTGAAGAGTAGGTCAGATGTGAGTGCTGGCCATTCTGACGAGTAGGTCAAATGTAAGGGCTACCACCTTTCTGACGAGTAGGTTAGGTGTGAGTGCTGGCCATTCTGACGAGTAGGTCAGGTATAAGGGCTACCAAAGACCTACGAGGAGGTAGGCATACACCCAGCATGAAAGAATGTTGGCTCTGTAGAACTTCCTATGACAAGATAGCTCACACACATGATGATGACCAGGTGAGATCCAGATCGAGCTATGATCTAGATCCAGTTATGATGACTCTGAGAGATCCAAATTGAGTGATGATCTAGATCCAGTAGTGATGATCCAGATCGAGAGATGATCTAGATCCAGATCTAGATTGAGTGATGATGATCTATATCGAGTGATGATCCATATCCAGTGATGTTGATCCAAATCGAGAGATGATCCAGATCTAGTGATGATGTCCCATGATGATCCAGATCGAGAGATTATCCAAATTCGACACATGAAGATGACTTGAAGAAGAAGATGACTTGAAGACTCAGAAGACTCAAGATGCAGATGACGAGATGATCCAATTGATACAGAGAAGAAGACCAGTACTGAAAATTGTGTTGAAAGGATACCTTCCTAGTTAAGAGGGAGTGTTGATGTATTTGTAACTTCAGAATGTATTCATCTATGTATCTTATGTATTGTAACCCGATGTTTATTCCGAGATGTATCTATTATGTATTTGAGTCATGTTTTCATGCCTCGATGTTCCAATCGGGAGGATCAATAATGTTAACAAGTCATGTCAAGTCATAGTGGGTAACCCTCCGATTGTGTAAGGGTTAAAGTCCCCGCAGTTTCGGGGCACTAGGGTTATTAGACCCTCCTAGTAGAGGTCGGCCCTAGTAGGATTTTAGTCATGTCGGGATTAGTATAAATAGAGAGCTGGGATCTATATTTAGTACACATCACTCACACACTCAAGTGTAGCACATAGTTGAGGAAGGAGAAGACACTGGGGCTAGACAAGAAGAAGATTACTGCTGTCGGGAGTGCATCTTACTATTTTGGGGTTTTACATCTTGTGCTGATTCTATCTCTGAGGAAGCTGCAGGGTTTTCTCCATTTATGGTTTCCCCAATCAAAAGCAATGTGTTCATTGTCTCTTGTGTTTGATTGTTGTACTTTTTATTCTCTCAGTAAAGATCCTAACATAATGCTAGCTTAATGTTTAAAAACTAACACATTAGTTAGATACATTTACTTTGTTTAAATAAATCAGCTTAATGGTTCATTTGGATTTTATATGAAGCTTGAGCTACTAAGGTTTTCTTGTCAAGTGGAGATGTTTTTAGAGGGTGTATAAACCAGAGATTTTGGTGTTCTCATATCCTCTCCTTGCCCTATGACCAGATAGACCACACATCCCGCAACTGGAGCTAGAAGTTACCACCTAAGTTGTACTTAGTGGTTTTTATCAAGTGAGCCTGGTGAATTGGACAAAGATGATTTGTTCAAACTTTATAAGACCTTCATAAGTGCTTCTGGGAAGTGCTTGTTGTACTATATCACATGTTCGTACCCCATAGGGGAGTTGTAATAAAATGTTCTAGGATGATAGTATCTGTAAAAGACTTGGTCTCTTAGACTTTATTTGTCAATCCGATCAGCCCAAGGTGTTTTTTTCCTTGGTTATTATTGGTTGTTGAATAAACGACTGATAATTTCTGAGTTTTTCACTCAATACCTCCAAAGTTGGGGTGGTCGGCTTGGCATTTAGGCCTATTCAGGTTATTAGAGTCTATGTGTCAATGTATAAACATGCTAGGCATTATGGTCGAGTCATATGAACATGTCTAAGTTCCCCTATGTTTTTAATTTTTTAAGTTTTTTTTAAATTTTAATTTTTCCACAAAACTTAGGGTATTTTTTAATAATCTAATTGGAAAAATTGGTTTTGTAATAAAATTGGGCTCAAAAATCAGTTTCAGTCACAGGGGTGCTCATTTTCAAGCTTAGAGCACCATGTAAACCCATAGACCCAATTTTTCTAAGTTTTGAGTGATTTGTCCATCACTCAGGTCAAAAATCCCTAAAAATCAAATATTCATTATATAATTGATGAATTAATTAAATAATGGAGAAAAACCCAAATCCTAAATCATTGGGATTTTCTCCGATTTGACTGAAATCAGTCTCATCGGCTTGGAATTGACTAGATATGATAATTCCTTGATTGAAGGAGCTAATATGGACTGAGCAGAGGGTACATTAATGCATGGAATCTTGGGAATTGATCCTGCCCTCTCTCCTCCACACGTGTGGGCTCAACTGGATGAGTTTTTGTCGATGCTTCAGTCAGCAAGTTGAGGTGTCAGTCAAATCAGATCTCTAATTGACAGTTGCACTTAGTGAGACTCAGATCATACTCATATAGACTCAAATGAGGCTTAGATTCACTCCACATGCAGCTACAGACTCTCTCTCCTTGGGATTTGCGCCCCCCTGGGATAGATCTCCCGTTTTTGCTATAAATAAAGCACATATTACCTCCTCTAAGCTAGTTAGAACTGGGATTGAGGTGTTGTTGCTATTGTACTGTTGTTATTGTTCATTTGAAATAAAGAGAAGCTTTGGAGGTAATATAGTGTCATGTTATTGTGTGTGTGGATTGGCATTGCCATGTTTTACTAAGGTAACCTGTATCTATGTTCATAATTTGCTGATTGTTTGTGGATCCACTGCAAAAGATGATAATAAGTTTATTATGATCTTGATAGGAAAGGAGTTTGTTGATAAGTTTATTTTCCATCTCTTTCCTTTTGATGCATGTTTAGAGATCTAGATTCAACATGTTTTATAAGTTTATATGCATGCTATTATGAAATCTTTGTTTATGTATTAACCAGATCTCACAAGCATTTTGGAAAGTATTTGGATTCGGTTGTAGGTTCCTAGCTTGGAGAGGGTGTTGATATAGCTTGCTTCCTCACTTTCTCCAAAACTTTCTCAAAGGCATAGTCCCTCGACATTCCACTGGAAAGCTCCACAGTTGATCTTCAAGGCTTCCAACACTCTTTCTCTCTCTTCCTCCTTATAAAAATCCAAATCTTACCTGGTTACTTTGGTTACAAGATTTGTTATCATTTATATCTGTCATATTAGAGTAAAAATTACATAGATATATTATTTCAAATCTCATAATCTATATCTCATTTCTAAAAGGTCTCATTAAGCATTCTAGATCTAGTTCAGGGAAATCGTCCGTTTTGCATGGCAATTTAAAGAAAATCCATAGGTTGCATGTGTTAGATTTATGTTTCTATTTTAAAAGGATTAAATCTAGAAATCAGTGCATATTGCATTGGCTTCCCAAACTTCAAGCCAATATCCCAAGGAAAGCTTTCTTTCCTTGGTTCCTTTTTCATCGTTTTAGCTAGTTTTAACTTAGTTTTGTTTGGTTTAAAGTAGGCTGACCCAAAGGTACTTTCAAAGTGATTTTGGGAATATTTCATTCTAACATGCTCACTGTATTTTATCATGAATAATAGAAAGAAGAGAATCTGTTGTTCGAAAGTGGCTTTGGGATTGTTCAAATCCCCCCAGGGGGCTCTCCTTTGACTGTAAATTTTAATTTTTGGGAAAGTTGTAAGATCTTGGTTTCATCATATATAATAACCAATAGGATTCAAATCATTTTACTAATATTGTAACATAAGATAATAAAAAATTTCTCTGAATAGGCTCTTTCGAGCCCATTACCCATCCCCCCTGTGGGGATTCACACCTTTTTTGTTATTTTTCGCATTGTCTTATTTATGTTCACTTTAGATTAGTTTCATTCATGAAAAAAAAAATGCTTTTATTACTTTATCATGTATTCCATATTTCAGTATCAAAGTAACTTGAATACTTACCCCACGACTTTTCGATTGAACCGCAAGGGGAAAGAGATGCGTGGTAGGAATAATTAGAAAACTTTTGATTTGTTTTTGGTTGCTGCTTATCATTAATTTCTATAAGGAATTTTTATAAAATCAACCCCCTCCTTGATTCCATGATTGAGGTCCACTTGGACCGAAAGAGGTTCCTAGAGGGTTTTTCTTTCTAAGAAAACACATCCTTTAAAACTCACTAAAATTGACAAGACTCCGGTGTGTATGATCTGTACTTGGATGTGGTTCATCCGATCAGTCAAGCTGCATCAAAATCAATGTGAGTGACTAGTTTAATTAGTCTTCACCTTCCCCAATCAACCACCATCAAGCGAAAATCCAACGCCTCAATCAAACCGTAAACGGTGAAAAAATACCCAAAGGAAGTGGGAACTCCTGAAAAGTGACCTCGAGGGATCGATATTTGTTACACCTTGAGGTGTATTATGAACAACAGTCTTAGAGACTCCATTCATCCCACACATTCCTTGTGGGTAGCCATGAAGGTTTATTTTTGGACATACTCGAAGTACCCTCGGGTATATCTGGAGTCCCCCCTCGCCTAATTTTAATCTACCCATATTTCACATTAACTTAAAACGTACCAAGAGGCAAATGAAAAACATTAACGACAAGAACATACAAGTACTTTGATTATTTTATGACTCCATTTTTAAGGCACTGGTTCTGTGTTTAAATATTTTGATATATATATATATTGTGTGTCAGCATTGTGCTTTCTTGTGCTCATTTTGTTATCTTGTCATATGTGGTTATTTATGGTTAATTTCAAAACTCCTAAACAACTATCTCAATTTAACATCATCATACTAAAGTAATTTTCCTTAGTAACTTAATAGGGTCTACTGGGCCTTGGCTTCGTTAGGAGTTGAGCCTAAATGGAGGAGTCAAGAACAAGGTGACAGCCTTGATTCGGGACTTGCCCCCAAGGACACACCTAGTGGCTTGGATATTTCTGTCACGTTACCCCCCAGGTGTGTGAAAGGCAGTAACATTTCCATCTGAGATTTACTTTAACACTCCAAATTCATAGCTAGCAAACCATTTTCCATGAAAGCTTTGTGCACGACATAGTTATGAATGCAAACATAAAACAGAAAAATACATAACAAAATAAACATTATGCTACACGATATACATGTGTACGATTTTAAAGTATTTCAAATGGAGAATTATATTCATGTTTACCTATTGCCCCGATGCTGTAGTCATATGATCAATAGCCGATTGGATTCCCTGATCAACACTCTGCATGGAAAATAGATAAGATTATATAAACGAACCAAATATAATAACAAAAATACATAACAACATATCTATTTGTCCATCCTAAATTTATTACATTAGCAATATCGATGTATACCTGCCACCTTGATTCAGGTCTACTAACATCTACGGAGAGGGAGGTACCCCTGAGAAAACCCTGCATAAGAAAACATACTAAAAAATACCTAACAAAACTAGAATATTCACTAAAACAATTTTAAAACATAACATTTTGATGTATACCTGTTTACTTGTGGATCGTGTACTCCTCTCACCTTTTGCTGGGGTGATGAGCCCCCCATCACCTCCCTACAAAGTCAACATAGAAAATTTATTGGAAAATTATAATTATATGCTAACAAAAAATCCTATAGATGTTAAAATAATTAATAAAAGGTTGGGTAAATTGTTGGATGTACCACAACCATACTAACCGTGTTTGTATCTACATGATTCAAATTGTAATTAAGAAGCAGTTCTTCGCTAGTAACTATTGATTTAATGGCACATACAAAGACACAGTTTCTTTCACGCGACTCGAATATGCAGTTGGGTTGCTTGAGTGTAGACACTGGTTGTGTATTGTTTATAAACCCCGCAATATTACCAGTTGTTTTTGGCTTTCCATCAATGTACAATGTTGCTCCTTTATTTTGAGCTTTGTCTTTCAGTTGTATATAATTTGATTACAACCCATATCTACGCATACTTTGTGTATATTGGATCGGGTGCATCCAATCAACATAGTTGTAGGATTCTCCAACATACTCCATCAATTTTGTACATATGCCGTATTGAACCTTCATGCCATCCATGCAAAACAACCCCAATCCATGTAATGATGACGGCACAATTCTATATATCCTCTCATTCACATAAAAATCAGTGTTTACTTGAGAAATATCCCTAGGAACGCATTGTTTCACAATGTGTTTGTACCTTAAGGTTACCTCGATGTCTCCTACTATCTTGACATCATAGGAACATGACCCCCCTCCTTTGAGAAAAAATTTCATGCATTTATTGAATTTTCTTTTGATCTTATGACATCTAGTTGATCTATCCCTTGTAGACCTACTGGATGCCTCACTTTCCTCTAGCCTTCCCAAACTCCCCTTGCTGGAGGAAGACAGGTTTGACAAATACCTGTTTGGTTCTACCTACACCATGGCCGAAAAATAAGCATGAAAAATAAGCATGACATAATGTTGATATCATTACCATGAATAATATCAATAATTCCCTAGTATAACAATTCAACACATAGTCCTTTAAGAAGATATAGATATCAAGTTGTTCCATATCAAATGCTTTAGCCAATTAATCTCAAAATACAAACTATGTTTTTTACAATATCGATTAATGTACCTATTTTAATTTAGTTTGTTTCCTCACCCAAAAATATAAAAGACTGAGTTTACGAATCTCAATATATGTGATAAAAGCATTTGCAAATATTCTGTATCTTTTTTACAAAAGAAAAAGAGGTGTTCTAGATTGATATTCAGTAGTGAATAAAAGGTAACTTTTACATAGTCCATTAATGAGTGGATATCATAAGTATAAAAAAAAACCTCATCGGGAGGGATGGAACCCACAATCCCAAGATGACTAAAGTAGCAATACCACATGGAGAACATTAGGAGCTGAAACAACTTATCCAAGGAGGCATCGAGGGTGGGGAAAGCACACCCCTGAGGGGATGAAAACAAACTCTATATCCTCAGCTAAAACAAGAAAGATATTGATGTATCCCATAGTAGAAAGAACCAAAAAATACTATTCTACACAAATCAAAAGGCTCTTAAATTAACTGTATCATGCCTTCCTCAATGATTTCTCCTTCTAAAACTTACGAGAAGGAGAGGAGGCCAGCCTTCATATTCAATACTTCGTTGGATAAATGGTCTACACTCATATTGTGCTCCTTATAGACATGGATAAAGTCATATAAATGAATTTATGATGTCAGTGGTATAACATATATGTCGGATATCTGACGAAATGCATTACTTTCTCTAACCTCTTTAGATAAGTTCACATTCTGAGAGCTTCTAACACTACACCGAACTAATCACACAATTTCTAGGACAGTTCTCTAGTCTACATTGGTCTGATTATTCATTTTCTTGGCCAATCCTCTCTCCTTACTCTACACCCGTAGGCTTACATATAACTTAGAAAAACTTCCAACTAATTGCAACAAACTCCCGTCTGAATCTTGTCCCGATAGCCATTATGGTTTTGAGGTTGTATTAGTTGCATCTGAATCCATCGTTTAGGGTTGAATTGAATGTAATTCTTCATGAATGGAATGGAAAACTTCCATCATTTAGGGTTACAATCAAACGTTGAGAGGTATATGAGAGATAACAATACACAAACAATAGGGAAATTAGTGTTTGCAGGTTTTGGAAAAAATGAATACGGCAGTCCTGAGTTTGTACATCTAAGGTGCAAGGATATGCCAGAAATGAGAAAACATAGAGGATATACAAAGGAAACGTAGACCTAAAAATGTCATGGAATAATTGTTTCGTTTATTCTACAATGTCCATTCCACACCCTAGCTAGCCTATGGCACCACTAAGGTGAAAAAGGATGTATATAATTATCAGGACAATTTCTATAACTAAAAGGAGAGGGTAGGATTTTCAAAGTATACCACTATTCAAATTTTATGTTGGATCAATTGTTTGAAAACCACAATACTTACTTATACAAAACAAGCAGAAAACATTCCTTCTATGGACATCAATCCCTCATAATTCCATCCCTCCAATGATATTCATCAGCCAAACTAGTTGTTCAAATCTAAAACATGCATAAGTGTGGCCTTGAATTAGAACACATTTTCAAAATTTCACTAGAAACCACTTGAATACAAAGTTTGCTGGTCAATTTCTCTTCATAGCCCACCACGGTTCCTTCCATAATTCTCTAAGAATGATTATATAAGGTTGCAATACAATTCCCTTTAAAGTTGTTAAAAGATACCCAAGACTGCTGGTTTAGTGTCCGAAGGAATTCCCTTAAACTATTGTGTTAAGGGTTCCCCAAAGCTGAGTCACCATTGGTGTAGGTGATACTTAATCCAAGTCCTTAAATGACCTCCCTTTTCTAAATATTTTTGAGGTTAGTTACCCATCTGTTTTGACACCGGTACGATAAATAAGCACACCTTCATATTGACCTCAAATTGTTATCCCAAAACTTGACCATTACCTCTTGGTCCCTCTCTCCAAATGTGATAGCTCTGAAGGATTGATGATGTGGGTTGGTAGATAAAAAGGTATACTGCAACTTAGTGCAATTGTATTTTTTCATAATGGCCTTGTTTTCATTATCCATGCATGGAAGGGCAGATTTTTTATGTTTTAGAAAAATAGGGGTGTTCTTGCTTGGCCTTAGGATTCTTGCCATATGGGAAAGTCAGTTATTCCTTGTAGAGAAATTTGGAACTTTTAGATTTCAATTTGTACCTTTCTACAGCCTAGGCGTCCATTTTTCAGAATTGTTGAAAAACACTAAAAAGAGTGAAAGCACTGATTTGGAGAATCCACTGCATGCATCTGGAGATTAGTTTGGAAAATTGTGTGCATGGGTTTTGAAGGAAATCTTGGATACTTAACCCAAGTGCCTTCATATTTCACCATAAATTCTCATGTATGGTATGGCATGCATTTTCCTCAACCACTTTAGCGTGATGCGTACTCTATTTTTCTACATAGATTTCAGTCTTAAGCTACAAGAGGCATTTTTATCAATTTCTGTGCACACCTTTAAGCTTATGGAAGTATCCTAAAACAAGATCTCCACCATACAGAATAGAGTATATAGGATTCATCTAATGTAGTGTCATAACCTATGATTTGAAAACATAATAATAATGTTGCAGACAAGCCCTACTCCTTCTCTCTGAAATGAAATAAAAATAGAATACTTAAGCCCTATCCCAGAGCATTAATGGATGTTAGTGCATTAATGGAAGTTAATGTTCAAAAGGAAGTGGGAATGAAATAGGACATAAAACCTCATCATTGTTATGTCGTGTAGACATTTACTTCAATTGTTAGTACAAATGAGGTGGCATCCAAGCATCTTACCAGTACCAAACTTGCTCATTTGAGCTTCAAGTTATTCATCAAGAATAATGCTTGCAAACTTAAACTTAAATATTTTAAGTGTTAAAAAAATTGCACTAATATTTTTTTCTAAATTTTTTTCTTAAAACATCTTGTGGTTACACTTGCTAGTTTCACATGTAAACTATGTTACAATGAAATGTAAATAGAGTGTAATCCTTGGACAATGGGTTTAGATTAAAAGTATGAGATGTTCTATCATATTGAAATATTATAAGAAACTCTATATATCTAATATTGTCCAGTGAATTCTAAGAAAATAAAATTTCAATATTTCTTTCAACTTCAATTGGAAAATGGAGTTATTAAGATAGGGAACACTCTCTTATTGTTTCTTAGAAGGCTTGGAAAGATTGTAATGTAACTACAAGGGATGCATAGTTTATCTAAAGGTCACTCCAAGAAGCCTCTACACTTTGCAACATCTCTCATGTATTTTCTGTCTAATAAGGGGAACCTTGAACTCTATATTACACTAGTGGGAATATACCACGGGAACTTCCAATTAACCTTTATAAAATTGTGTAAGAAAAGAAAAACCAAAACATAATCTAAAGCATAAGAAACAAAAATGGCTCACACACAAGGTACACATTATAAATTTACCTTGAAACCCTTAAACATGGTCATTTTGATAGAAACCCATTAGTTCATCGTGTGTACAAAGAATGAATCATTAGATATAGGAAATTTGAATGACTTATGATGGAAATTCAAAATTCTCACTAGTGAATGAAAACCTAGTTAGGGCTTAACTAGAGCTAAAATGCCCTTAATTAGACATGTAATTTGTAGACATCCAACTTAATGGGGTTATTACCAATTACAAGAAAAGCCATTCTAGAAATCATTATCCTATGACAAAGATTGCTTATAATTGGTAAATGGATTAGAAATCTTTGCTTATGACAAATATTACTTTTTAGATGGGTCTATACCTTTTTTACAGAACTATGGGCAATTCTGGGTTGGTTTATGGCCTTAAGTAGCCCTAAAACAAAATTCATTTCTAATTCTGGGGTGAATGTGGGAAAAGACAACATTCATACCTAATTCTGGGTTGAGTGAGCTTCATTACTTCTTAGTATATGTGTAAGTTTATTCAAGCTACTGGTTATGCTTACTCCTTCTTAGTTATGCTTTTTTAGTATTATACCGTATTGGTTCTAACATTTTCACATCATGAAATGAAATGAAATGTGAATTCCCTTCTCCATATTACAAAGTCAAGACTAACTTCTACAATCTACTATTCTCTAAGATAATCTAAGATCTAAAATATTCTAATATAATATCCCCTTATTTAATAATTATTATGAAATGAAGAGAGAGCACTCTCTTTTATACATGAAGGAAATAAACATCTCATAATGAGAGATCCACTATTCACTCAACCACTTAACTACTTTCTTATTATTACAAGATATGATTCTTTCAAATCCTCCACATATCTTTCACAAATTCTCCACATGTCTCTCAACCAAATCTCCATGATCTTCTCCTTGGAATATTCTTTGCATAACTATCTCCTTGAAATGATGGAAGAGATATACGTGAATTCTTTACTTTGAATTAATCCTTCACATATTCCTAAACATTACAAAGCTCATCCATACTTTGAGATATTAGTGAAAAACATGTTAATTTTCTAATATTTAATCATAAATTCACTTATAATACTAAAAATAAATAAAGTGAAAATAATAAGGTGAAACCCACATATATATATGGAAATGGTATGATAAAAGGTTAATGGGACGATGAAATGTGAGGAATAACAGAAGATAAAGTGGATAAAAAAGCGACATTTCTGCATCCCAACATACTCCCCAACTGAACTTGTTGCATGTCCTCATGCAACCATGTATGGTTCTTCTCAAGAAATTTTGGCATCTAAACTTTCGCTTTTATTGATGATGTCTTTCTAACAATGAATATTTCCGGGGTGTGAAATACACGAGTAAAAACTGGCATTTCCTTATGGTTGGTTCTTGTGTGACAACCATGAATATAAATAATGTTGGTTCTTATGTTAACAACATTCATTTCATGATCTGAAATGCATGAGTAACAAATGACATTTTCCTTATGGTTGGTTCTTGTGTGACAACCATGAATATAAAGAATGTTGGTTCTTGTGTTAACAACATTCATTTCATGATGTTAGGCCCTGGAATTGGCCATTTTCCATCACTTATCGACATACCTTTCATCCATTTTCTTACCATTATTGTCCATTTATCATTCCATTTTTCGTCCATTTGTTGTCGCTGCGCGTAAAATAACATGCTACTTTCATTAATGTTTTAAGTGGTTAATAATGATTATTTTCCTTTATATTTGATTAATTTAAGACTATTATGCATAATTTTAATAATGATGGTTTGTGGAGTGAGTTGTCACGTACAGGATGCTCATAGCCAGTTGTTACAGCCTTAACCAAAAATGCATGCCACATAAGAACACCTTGATTCGCGTCTTGATTTGTGGGCATATGGAAATGAATCTCAAAAATATGAGACATGGGTTTTGTGCATAACATCCTCATTTATCTGAAAAGAAAGGAATTCTCCAAACAAAGCTACGTTTTACGATATACAGGTGGTTCTTTGAGAGGGTATTTTCCAGATTTGGTGTTGCGGCCGGTTCCAAAGTTGCTAGCAGTTACGACCGTGTTTCAACTGTTGCAGATCACAAGTTGGGGGTTCAGTTCTTCATTTCCAAGAGATACTTTTATGTATAAATATGTAATCAATCTCATTCAGAAGGGGATGATAGATGAAGGATTAGGCATGATGGATTAGGCAGGATAGGAGATGGATGATAGGAGATTCAGGAATATGAGAGAACACAATGTTATAATGTAGGATTTGATCCAGATCTATTGTAATTCTTCCATTATGATAATATATGCTGGTAGTTTCTTAATTCTGGAGTTGTAGACTTTTATTGTGGAGATCCAGTTCTGCTCAGTGGAGGAAGGGCCCTCTTCCTTGAGTAGATGCTGGTAGTGTTAATTGCAAGTGTTTTATTTTGTAGATCTATTATTTGTTAATTCATGCTTTCATTCATTAGATTTATCATAGTTGTTTTATTATTCAGTTCATGTTTTTATTCATTAGATTTATCATAGTGTTCTCATGTTAATTCGTTTGATAGATCGTTGGCCAACACAATACTTATTTTATATTTATGCAATTAGATCTTGTTTCATAGGAATAGATCTTGTTTGAAGTGTGTTCGATTTACAGTTTGATTTATGAATAGGATTGAGTATTGATTTACTTTCAAGAAGTTGTGATCTAGTTTATAAAGAGTTTCGATTGCATACCAATATATCAACAGTGGCAGGTAGAAATTGTGCTTGCATAGATCTTGCATGATAACTTTGAAATAAAAGACTTCCTTGGGTTGATAATTTATGTTTAGCACTCTGCATGTTAAGTTTTAATTAACTGGCATATAGTGGGCACGGCATTTTGGCGTCGTTGCCGGGGAAGTTATCAATTGTGCAAAAGTATATCTGACATTGTTTTGTAGATGCATTGTTAAATTAGGGCATGTAGGTTGCGTGATTACATTTTATTGAATTTATTTTGAGTGTTAATTTTCTGTCTTTACATTCAGTTTTATTTCATTTTCAATCTTTCCAACATAAATCTTATCATTCCCCTTACTGGTGTTGTAAGCACCACCCATTCTACTAACAAGTTGACAGGAACATTCGAAGGAGGAGCCTCAAGATAACACACGAAGAATCTAATGAAGAGATGGTAGGTAAGAAATATGCATAAGTTGTTACATTCGAATTTCCCATTAGTGATTCGAGAGGAGTGGCACCAGTGAAAAGAATTCCCCCACATGTTCTACCAAATTTTCACAGTTTGGAAAACGAAGACCCTGATGTATTTTTATTTCAATTTGAAGTACTTTGTAGAGGATATGGTTATTGTGCTAATGATCAAAAGTTAAATGTGTTTCCCCTTACTCTAAAAGGAACATCCCTCCGATGGTTCATGAGCCTCGGTGGGAATTGTATACAAACTTGGGAAGACATGAAACATGTGTTCTTGAAAAGGTACCAAGATTATTGCAGGGTCAATGAAGACATCTTTGAAATGACACAAGGAGAAGAAGAGAGTCTGGAGGAATACATAGAACAATTTCAATATAACCTCCAAAGATCCAAACAGAGGAAACTGGGGAAGGAAATCTTAAAAACACTTCTACTAAGGGAATCCAAGCTGAATGTTTATAAATATTGAATCTGATGGGAACAGGCAATGTATTTCAATTAGCATATGATGATAATTATGAGTTATGTAGAAGGTATTCAAGAGGAAACTTCAAGACTGGTAAGAATTCTAAGGAACTTTTATCTCTATTTTTGAAATCTGCTGCAAAAACAAGAGTTTTACGAGCTGAAATCAACAATTTATTTAAAATTTCTGATTCACAATCGGTTGTTTTGCAGGATAAGGAAAAGCAGGAGGAAATAAGAGAAGCATGGGATTTCCCTTTGGATAGTCTTGAAAGCTGTGGTATATATGACTTGAATCATTCCACAGATCATTGTCCCTCCTTACCAAAGATGAAAGAAACATATCATAGAGATCTGGGAGTTGCGAGCAACTCGTTGCAACAGTCATGTCAACCATGGCCTACATCTATGGTTCAAAATTCTATCCCTCCATTTCCTTACTCTCATACTCAATCATTGAATACTCT
>LPNX010411902.1:863549-889225 GCA_001517045.1 Pseudotsuga menziesii
AATTTAGCTCTTACCTACCTTACCCACAAGGTTGGAATGGCCTATCTTATGATCATATGGCCACCCTCCCTCATGCTGCAACAAAAGTTGGTCCTTCAATATCAACCTCACAAATCAATCATCTACATCAGCCACATCTATTTTCTCATCAAACTCCTTGGTATCCAACACAATTCTCTGTCCAATCCACTCTCCATCCTAACCATAATAAAGCAGTACAATATGCTTACAATGTTGAACTGCAAAATGTTCCTACATTTCCCTCTTGTTCTACCTCATCTACACCATTGAAAAAAGGCTGTGCGTTGTTGCAACAAATCCATATGAGGCCTGAACATGTTTTAAATCCAAGTTTTGCAAATTGAGTTTCTTCTAGTCCTCATAAGAAAGCAGACAAGATCAACACGACACACGTAATATTTGATGGAGAACAGCCATTGGAACCAAAAGCATCATTCACATCATTAGATCTGAAACTCTTATGCATTCAGGAAGATCAATGTAATAAGGATCTTCATGGTGTAACATCCATGAGCAATCAAGGGAACAAGGACTATATTGAATCTTGGTTTCAATCTGTCATCGGTCTGCAGCATCATTTCATACTTCACCAATTCTTGGCACCATCATTTCAAGGGAAGTTGATCTCTCATATCCTAGCATTCATAAAGTTATATTTGTTGGGAGTATGAGCATACTTGAGTCACTTCTTCGAAAGTGGCTCCATTGGAAATATGCATACACTTGAAAAAAAATTATATTTCCAAGTAGAATAGGGTAGGATAGAGTAACAGAATAAAACCATGCTTTTGTTTTTTTAAGTTTTTTGTTATTTTTGAATAAGTATGCTCTCTTCTTGCGCTTTGTTGTGATCTGGAAGATCAAAAAGTAGAAAGATAAGGAATGGGTATGAGATGTTTTCATGAATGCTATGAACACCCAGCTATGACTGTGCTACAGGTAAAAATCTATGAGTTTGAGATATGTGTGTGTTGCACATCATGATATGTATTTAGTTTCTATTTTCTATAAAAATGCACATGCTTTATTTCAACATTATGTCATTTTTTAAGAGTTGCAGCCACGGCTGCAACAGGCCGTGTAAGTCAATACATGTGCTCAATGCTTGAAATTTTTGGTATGGATGTGTTTTATAATTAAATTTACATCATTAAAAAAATTCACACCTATTCCGATCACTTTTTGGGGGTGAAATTTAATTTATTGGATTTTTTTGTGACATTTTGGCTTGAAAAGTTTACTGGAACACAGTCGGGACAGTCCATTTTTGGGAGACCAAATGGAATTATTTTTAAAACCTGTTTACATCCCAAGTATCCCTTTGAATATAGTTTCCAAAACAATTTGAATTTTTATGATTGGGTGTCAAACAGAAATTTTATGGCCAAAATACTAACAGGGTGTCAAGCTGGCAGCTTAGGAACAAAGCTAGGACAGTCAATTTTTGGATGCCTTATTGGACATATATTGAAAACATGCTTCATTGGTATATTCCCCTATGAATATAGTTTACAACACAATTTTAATCACTCCATTCTGATATCGTATGTAAATTTTATGACCAAAATACCGACTGCCTATCCCAAATCTGCATTCCTAAAACTCTATTTTCTAGACTGTTCATTGGCTTATTTGACCCATCAATTCTTGTTGGATTCAAAATTTGTTTCTAAATGAGATACCTAAATGAATCTAATTTCATCTCCAATTTGAATCACATCAATCCATTATCAAACAAAAAAGTTAAGCCTAAAACCGTGACTGTTGGTCTAGTCCAGAATTCGAAAGAGCACCTTGTCATGCAGGCTGTTACTGAGTGATTTGGAACATCATTACATAGGATTTTTAAAAAATATTTCTAATGGAAATAGACCTATGAATTTAATTTCATTTGGATTTGGAATCACTCAAATTGGACAAGGAACGAAGAAGCTATGATCAGAATACCGTTGGTGAGTCTAGATGGACATTGCTCTCCCGCAAGTATAAAATGGATTTTGCTTTGTTCATTTTTATTTGGATTTGTTTTATGAGTAATTGCTTGTTGTTTTTTTTATAAGTGTTGGGTGAAGAGAGACCAATCATCTCTCTTCTTCCATCATCTCATGTTTTATTGCAGGCAAATGCTAGGTTTTTGCAGGTCCTTGGAAGAATAAGGTCAATGCATGCACGAGTGACTCTTGAAGACTTTTTATCAATTTGAAAATGGATTGAGCACATAAAAAAAATGGAGATATTGATGTGCAAACCATACAGATTCCATTTTTTCCTAAGTCAAGTCTCATTGCTACATGCCAAGAATCATTTTTAGACACTTGTCATCCCACTTGTTGCTGAAAGAAACCCCTCAAGAAGCCAATTGCCCTATGGTAGATTCATTCACCCTCCTCATTTTAAAACCCCAAAAATCCATTCATGTCGAAGTCCCATTTTCCACTGCTTATGTAGTCACCATAACCATTTTATTTCCCATCACTACTACATCATGACTTCACATATACTTTCCACTTCTAAGTTTCATGTTGGTTATATTTTTCACTATGATTCTTCACAATCATTTATTTTGTACTCATATTGGATGATGTGGAATTCATTAAGGTCCACCTTCCAATGGTCTTGTCCCATTGACTCCGACACATCATCTGGGATCGAGGTTAGAGTTTTATAGTGCCCTGGTATCTGCATGAATCAATGGTAGATTTCCTTGTTGTTAATCATGGGGATTCATCAATGTCTCTTGATTGACAAATCTTGCAGGTGACTCGACTCCAGCACATCCATTCGTACATGTCAATATGCACTAAGGTACTTTAGATCTCACTGTCATCAAAGGTGAGTTTCTTCACATTGTTTAACAGCATACATTAATGGCTGGTAATCCAATGATTTCTTTCCATGCTTGACTTCAGCACATTCATTTGCATGGTAAGAATTGTACCTTGGTTTGTAGCAGTTGAAGATTATGTGATCTAATGGTTTCAACAATGATTTGCAGCATCATTTGTTCAGTAGTTTTGCAATTCCCTTCCATTTTTCAGTTCAGTAGTTGATTTTCAGAATAAGAGAAAGGACTTTCTGCTTCAATGGTAGAATTTATCTTCATCAATTGTCTTAGAAGTTAGTCTTACATGAAACTAGCACAACATCATAGATCAAATTTAGTCTCATCTAGTTTCAGCTCTCATATACATATGTCTCAGCATCAGATTGGCCTACATAGCTCCAGCGTACACCAGTCCATTCATGTCAACCAAGGCTTCCATGGAGGTAACACTTGAGGTAAAATATCATGAGTTTTTGATTTATTAAAGATTTAGGGAAAAGTCATGAAGAACCACTAAGCATTAGCCATTTTCATTTTCTAAATAGCATTTTATGTCCATCCATTCCCATCATTTCCCACTCAGTTTTAACACTTCATCATTCATGCACATCAACTTCAAATTCCAACCCAACATCTCACCAACCCAACTGACCAAGCATGAAAAAAAGGATACCTTATTGTTGTCACACAAGAACCAACAATAAGAAGTCTTGTTGCTGCCACACAAGAACCAGCACTAAGAATCGGTGCTCTGTTTCCATATAAAAATAATGAGGAGAAATAAAACAACTGATACACTTATTGAAAGAAAAAGATAGGCTGGACACAAGAACCTACAGTAGAAGAAACTGTTGTAGAAGTCATTCCTTCATAAGACTATGCTCCCATACAATAGGGAAGGAAATGCACTTTGGTTATGAATTGGTTGGTGATTTATTGATGCACATATTAGTCTACTTCCACACAACTGTTGAGAAGTTAGAGTTGGCATCTTGATACTATGGGTTGATATATAGTCAGATTTGATTTGCATATGCTCTCATAGAACTTAAATGCTTGGGTTTTGTTGATTGGAATTTATACATACATTCTCACTGCCCAAACAAATCTGATGCTTGCTCATTAAAAATCACGGTCATTTTTTTATCCATTTGTATCAGTTATGATTTTTGTTGATGTAGCTATCTTCAGCAAGTATGCAACTCTCTTGGCATTTGAAAAAAAAAACCATTAATTATCTTCTCATTCATATTGCATATGGGGTTTCTTGTGCCAAAAAGTTCCAGAAGTTGTCATAAGAAAAAGTGCAACCAAGAGTATCAAATACAGGAAATTATGGTGTGCATCTTCAACATAGAATGGATAGCATGGGTTCAAAAATCTCTACTGTATATTTAGGATGCTACTATAGTCTTAGAAGGAAGTTTATGGCAGTGTTTGAAAAAATTTTGGCATTATTTGAAGTGTTACAAAGCACTCCATGATAAGGGCATAACCAAAGAAAATTCTAGTAGCCTTCATTCAACCATGAGAATGGATGAAATTTACTGTGGTTTATTGCAATAGACTTTTCCATGAATTTGATGAGAAAATGGTTCTAAAACTCTTTTATTCCCCATGAATGATAATTCCTGTAGTAGAGTTTGGCTTGTGAAGATCTCCAATATCCTTTTTTGGCACTTGTGACATATGGAGGGTCTACAAATTCTGTGATTGTCAGATGATATTTGAACAGCTTGGGTCATCATAAAAGGAAATGTGCAAATGTGATCTCTTGCTGGTATGAAGATTTTATGTGCATTGTCATTTTATTTTATTTTTGCAATACATTATGAGCACTTAACTACAACCATGGGGAATAAAAAATCGAGCTCACGGAGTGAATTTCAAGTAGCATATAGTCATTTTTCAGGAAACCTACAGTCATTTTTGTAAGTCAAGGATGTGTTTCCAGCTAGCACATATACAAAAATTGGATGTTGACAGTGATAGTGTAGATACAAGAAAACAAAAGTCCCAAAGTTCACTTGATTTCATGAATGGAAGGTAAAATACTCAGTTTGGGGGAAATGGTTGTTCACAACTAAGATGACAACTCCTCTTTTGCATGAGGACATGCAACATATTCAGTTTGGGGGAGTAGTTTTTGACATTTTTTGTGCATACTGATTTTTATTCATTCACAGCTGGCAAAAATGCAGAATTTGATTTAAGGATATCTCACAAATCACGAATTGGATCCTCATGAAATTTTGACAGGGAATGCATAACATCATGAAGAACAACCGTGGCAAGTTTCAGCTCAATCCAGTGCACGATATTTGAGAAAATGACCACCATCACCTACAGCCAATTAACATTTTTCTTGAAATACGTGATGTGGGTTTATCTAATTTTTGGCGTGGAGATGCATTACAGTGGTAGCTATTTTCTTGAAAAAATTCAGCCCAACCCAGTGCATCGTTTGGGATAAAATGGCTTCATAAGTTTCCCGTTCAAAAGGCTAGAACACCGTAAAATATTGTCGTTTTCCATTTTCTGTCAGCTGCAAATCCGTTTCCCATTTTCCATTACGTTAGCTGCAGCTCCATTTTCCGTTTTTCGGCAGCTGTGAGTTCTTTTCCGGCAACCGTTTTTCAGCAGCTGTGAGTTCTTTTTCGGCAGCCGTTTTCCAACAGCAGCTGTGAGTTCTCCAGCAGCTATCCATTTTCCGGCAGCTATGAGTTCTTTTCCGGCAGCTACGAGTTCTTTTCCAGTAGCTATCCGTTTTCCGGCAGCTGTGAGTTCTTTTCTGGTAGCTGCGAGTTCTTTTCCAGCAGCTATCCGTTTTTCGGCAGCTATGAGTTCTTTTCTGGCAGCTACGAGTCCACCAAATTTGTCGCTAAATTTAGCGTTGTTCCGCCAAATTCGTCGCTAAATTTAGCGTTGTTTGGCCAAAATCTTCGCTAAAACCTTCACCAAAATCTCTGCTAAAATAAGCTATGACTCCGCCAAATTTCTACTAAAGAGCTACGAATCCGCCAAACTTTCTGCTAAATCCTCCTCTAAGTGACTCTGCTAATTTCTGTTAAACTCTCCATTTCTTCTAGCTGCAGTTGTGTGAATGGTAAATGAAGAAACAAGTGAATGAGTTTTTCAAGTTGGATGCTACACAGGTATTGGGTTGCATGAGGACATGCAACAAGTTCAGTTTGGGGGAGATGCTGGGCCCTGGAATTGGCCATTTTTCATCACTTATCGACATACATTTCATCCATTTTCTTACCATTATTGTCCATTTATCATTCCATTTTCCATCCATTTGTTGTAGCTACGCGTAAAATAACATGCTACTTTCATTAATGTTTTAAGTGGTTAATAATGATTGTTTTCCTTTATCTTTGATGAATTGAAGACTATTATGCATAATTTTACTAATGATGGTTTGTGGAGTGAATTGTCACGTACAGGACACTCATAGTCAGTTGTTACAGCCTTAACCAAAAATGCATGCCACATAAGAACACCTTGATTTGCGTCTTGATTTGCGGGCATATGGAAACGAATCTCAAAAATATGAGACATGGGTTTTGTGCGTAACATCCTCATTTACCTGACTCTCTAGGAAATCGCCAAACAAATCTATGGATTGAGATATGTAGGTGGTTCTTCGAGAGGGTATTTTCCATATTTGGTGTTGCAGCCGGTTCCAAAGTTGCCAGCAGTTACGACTGTGTTTCAGCTGTTGCAGATCACAAGTTGGGGGTTCAGTTCTTCATTTCCAGGAGATAATTTTATGTATAAATATGTAATCAATCTCATTGAGAAGGGGATGATAGATGAAGGATTAGGCATGATGGATTAGGCAGGATAGGAGATGGATGATAGGAGATTCAGGAATAGGACAGAACACAATGTTATGATGTAGGATTTGATTCAGATCTATTGTAATTCTTCCATTATGATAATATATGCTGGAATTTTCTTAATTCTAGAGTTGTAGACTTTTATTGTGGAGATCCAGCTCTGTTCTGTGGAGGAAGGGCCCTCTTCCCTGAGCAAATGCTGGTAGTGTCAATTGTAAGTGTTTTATTTTGTAGATCTGTTATTTGTTAATTCGTGCTTTCATTCATTAGATTTATCATAGTTGTTTTATTATTCAGTTCATGTTTTTATTCATTAGATTTATCATAGTGTTCTCATGTTAATTCCTTTGATAGATCGTTGGCCAACACAATACTTATTTTATATTTATGCAATCAGATCTTGTTTCATATGAATAGATCTTGTTTGAAGTGTGTTCAATTTACAGTTTGATTTATGAATAGGTTTGAGTATTGATTTACTTTCAAGAAGTTGTGATCTAGTTTATAAAGAGTTTCGATTGCATACCTATAGATCAACAGTGGCAGGTAGAAATTGTGCTTGCATAGATCTTGTACGATAACTTTGAAATAAAAGACTTCCTCGGGTTGATAATTTATGTTTAGCACTCTGCATGTTAAATTTTAATTAACTAGCATATAGTCGGCACGACAGTTCTTCGCCAGCAGCTATTGATTTAATGGCACATACAAAGACAGTTTCTTTCACGCGACTCGAATATGCAGTTGGGTTGCTTAATTGTAGACACTGGTTGTGTATTGTTTATAAACCCCGTAATATTACCAGTTGTTTTTTCCTTTCCATCAATGTACAACGTTGCTCCTTTATTTTGAGCTTTGTCTTTTAGTTTTATATAATTTGATTACAACCCATATCTACACATACTTCATGTATATTGGATTGGGTGCATCCAATCAATGTAGTTGTAGGATGCTCCAACATACTCCATCAATTTTGTACATCTGTCGTATCGAACCTTCATGCCATCCATGCAAAACAACTCCAATCCATGTAATGACGATGGTGCAATTCTATATATCCTCTCATTCACACAAAAAGTAAGAGTTTAGTTGAGAAATATCCCTAGGAATGCATTGTTTCACTATGCGTTTTTACCTTAAGGGCACGCCAATGTCTCCTACTATCTCGACATCATAGGAACATGACCCCCCTCCTTTGAGAAAAAAATTCATGCGTTTATTGAATTTTCTTTTGATATTATGACATCTAGTTGATCTATCCATTGTAGACCTACTGGATGTCTCACTTTCCTCTAGCCTTCCCAAACTTCTCTTGCTGGAGGAAGACAGGTCTAACAAATACCTGTTTGGTTCTACCTACACCATGGCTGAAAAATAAGCATGAAAAATAAGCATGAAATAATGTTGATATCATTATCATGAATAATATCAATAATTTCCTAGTATAACAATTCAACACATAGTCCTTTAAGACGATATAGATATCAAGTCGTCCCATATCAAATGCTTTAGCCAATTAATCTCAAAATACAAACTATGTTTTTTACAATATCGATTGGTGTACCTATTTTAATTTAGTTTGTTTCCTCACCCAAAAATATAAAAGACTCAGTTTACGGATCTCAATATATGTGATAAAAGCATTTGCAAATATTCTGTATCTTTTTTTTCAAAAGAAAAAGAGGTGTTACAAATTGATATTCAGTAGTGAATAAAAGGTAACTTTTACATAGTCCATTAATGAGTGGATATCATAAGTATAAAAAAAAACCTCGTCAGGAGGGACGGAACCGACAATCCCAATATGACTGAAGTAGCAATACCACATGGAGAACATTAGGAGCTCAAACAGCTTATCCAAGGAGGCATCGAGGGTGGGGAAAACACACCTCTGAGGGGATGAAAACAAACTCTATATCCTCAACTAAAACAAGAAAGATATTGATGTATCCCATAGTAGAAAGAACCAAAAAAGACTATTCTGTACAAATCAAAAGGCTCTTAAATTAACTGTATCATGCCTTCCTCAATGTTTTCTTCTTCTAAAACTTACGAGAAGGAGAGGAGGCCAGCCTTCAAATTCAATGCTTCGTTGGATAAACGGTCTGCACTCATATTGTGCTCCTTGTAGACATGGCTAAAGTCATATAAATGAATTTATGATGTTAGTGGTATAGCATATATGTCGGATATCTGATGAAATGCATTACTTTCTCCAACCTCTTTAGATGAGTTCACATTCTGAGAGCTTCTAACACTACACCGAACTAATCACACAATTTCTAGGTCAGTTCTCTAGTCTACATTGGTCTGATTATTCATTTTCTTGGCCACTCCTCTCTCCTTAATCTACACCTATAGGCTTACATATAACTTAGAAAAACTTCCAACTCATTGCAACAAACTCCCGTCTGAATCTTGTCCCGATAGCCATTATGGTTTTGAGGTTGTATTAGTTGCATCTGAATCCATCGTTTAGGGTTGAATTGAATGTAATTCTTCATGAATGGAATGGAAAACTTCCATCATTTAGGGTTACAATCAAACGTTGAGAGGTATATGAGAGATAACAATAGACAAACAATAGGGAAATTAGTGTTTGCAAGTTTTGGAAAAAATGAATAATGCAGTCCTGAGTTTGTAGATCTAAGGTGCGAGGATATGCCAGAAATGAGAAAACATAGAGGATATACAAAGGAAACGTAGACCTAAAAATTTCATCGAATAATTGTTTCATTTATTCTACAATGTCCATTCCACACCCTAGCTAGCATATGGCACCACTAAGGTGAAAAAGGATGTATATAATTATCGGGACAATTTCTATAACTGAAAGGAGAGGGTAAGATTTTCAAAGTATACCACTATTCAAAGTTTATGTTGGATCAATTGTTTGAAAACCACAATACTTACTTATACAACACAAGGATAAAACATTCCTTCTATGAACATCAATCCCTCATAATTCCATCCCTCCAATGATATTCATCAGCCAAACTAGTTGTTCAAATCTAAAACATGCATAAGTGTGGCCTTGAATTAGAACACATTTTCAAAACTTCACTAGAAACCATTCGAATACAAAGTTTTCTGGTCAATTTCTCTTCATAGCCCACCAAGGTTCCTTCCATAATTCTCTAAGAATGATTATATAAGGTCGCAATACAATTCCCTTTAAAGTTGTTAAAAGATACCTAAGGCTGCTGGTTTAGTGTCCGAAGGAATTCCCTTAAACTATTGTGTTAAGGGTTCCCCAAAACTGAGTCACCATTAGTGTAGGTGATAATTAATCCAAGCCCTTAAATGACCTCCCTTTTCTAAATATTTGAGGTTAGTTACCCATCTGTTTTGACACTAGTACGATAAATAAGCACACCTTCATATTGACCTCAAATTAGAGGAAATTTCAACTCAAAATGGGCCTTTTAAATTTTATTCAAATTCCATGTCATCATGTGTTAGCCAATGAAATTGCTTTAAATTTCAAATACCGTATAGGTCTTAAACACTTTTTAAATATAAATTTGGGGATAGGTATCATAAAAAAAACTACTTTTTTTGTTTGTATTTTTTACATATCTCCCTGTGTTTTTACTCAAATTTCGATCGGGAGAGCTCGTTGGATGTGGAATTAAATTCCGCATCCAATGAGTACCCACTCGGCATACTTTTTACAGACCTCTCTACCCCAAAAATAAGAAATACCTGAAAAATTGGAATGAAGATGTCATCATTTCATTTTTTCAGGTATTTCTTGTTTTTGGGGTAGCAGGGTCCGTCAAAAGTATGCCGAGTGGGTAATCGTTGGATGCAGAATTTGATTATGCATCTAACGAGCTCTCCCGATCGAAATTTGAGTAAAAACATAGGGAGATATGTCAAAAATACAAACAAAAAAGTAGTTTTTTTCTTTTCTTCCTCCAAAATTAATAAATATTATTTTATTATTTTAACTATTATTTTATTAGTTCATTTTAGGAGGCCCATTTTGAGTTGAAATTTCCTCTATTATGATTGTTATCCCAAAACATGACCATTACCTCTTGGTCCCTCTCTCCAAATGTGATAGCTCTGAAGGATTGATGATGTGGGTTGGTAGATAAAAAGGTATACTGCAACTTAGTGCAATTGTATTTTTTCAAAATGGCCTTGTTTTCATTATCCATGCATGGAAGGGCATATTTTTTATGTTTTAGAAAAACAGGGGTGTTCTTGCTTGGCCTTAGGATTCTCGCCATATGGGAAAGTTAATTATTCCTTGTAGAGAAATTTGGAACTTTTAGATTTCAATTTGTACCTTTCTACAAGCCTAGGCATCCATTTTTCAAAATTGTTGAAAAACACTAAAAAGAGTGAAAGCACTGATTTGGAGAATCCACTGCGTGCATCTGGAGATTAGTTTGGAAAATTGTGTGCATGGGTTTTGAAGGAAATATTGGATACTTAAGCCAAGTGCCTTCATATTTCACCATAAATTCTCATGTATGGTATGGCATGCATTTTCCTCAGCCACTTTAGCGTGATGCTTACTCTATTTTTCTACATAGATTTCAGTCTTAAGCTACAAGAGGCATTTTTATCATTTTCTGTGCACACCTTTAAGCTTATGGAAGTATCCTAAAACAATATCTCCACCATACCGAATAGAGTATATAGGATTCATCTAAAGTAGTGTCATAACCTATGATTTGAAAACATAATAATAATGTTGTAGACAATCCCTACTCCTTCTCTCTGAAATGAAATAAAAATAGAATACTTAAGCCCTATCCCAGAGCATTAATGGATGTTATTGTATTAATGGAAGTTAATGGTCAAAAGGAAGTGGGAATGAAATAGGACATAAAAACTCAGCATTGTTATGTCGTGTAGACATTTACTTCAATTGTTAGTACAAAGGAGGTGGCATCCAAGCATCTTACTAGCACCAAACTTGCTCATTCGAGCTTCAAGTTATTCATCAAGAATAATGCTTGCAAACTTAAACTTAAATATTTTAAGTGTTAAAAAAGTTGCACTAATATTTGTTTTCTAAATTTTTTTCTTAAAACATCTTGTGGCTACACTTGCTAGTTTCACATGTAAACTATGTTACAATTAAATGTAAATAGAGTGTAATCCTTGGACAATGGGTTTAGATTAAAAGTATGAGGTGTTCTAGCATATTGAAATATTATAAGAAACTCTATAAATCTAATATTGTCCAGTGAATTCTAAGAAAATAAAATTTCAATATTTCTTTCAACTTCAATTGGAAAATGGAGTTATTAATATAGGGAACACTCTCTTATTGTTTCTTAGAAGGCTTGGAAAGATTGTAATGTAACTACAAGGGATGCATAGTTTATCTAAAGGTCACTCCAAGTAGCCTCTACACTTTGCAACATAGTTCATGTATTTTCTGTCTAATAAGGGGAACCTTGAACTCTATATTACACTAGTGGGAATATACCATGGGAACTTCCAATTAACCTTTATTAAATTGTGTAAGAAAAGAAAAACCAAAACATAATCTAAAGCATAAGAAACAAAAATGGCTCACACACAGGGCACACATTATAAATTTACCTTGAAAACCTTAAACATGGTAATTTTGATAGAAACCCATTATTCCATCGTGTGTACAAAGAATGAATCATTAGATATAGGAAATTTGAATGACTTAGGATGGAAATTCAAAATTCTCACTAGTGAATGAAAACCTAGTTAGGGATTAACTAGAGCTGAAATTCCCTTAATTAGACATGTAATTTGCAGACATCCAACTTAATGGGGTTATTACCAATTACAAGCAAAGCCATTCTAGAAATCGTTATCCTATGACAAAGATTGCTTGTAATTGGTAAATGGATTAGAAATATTTGTCTATGACAAATATTACTTTTTAGACAGGTCTATACCTTTTTTACAGAACTATGGGAAATTCTAGGTTGGTTTATGGCCTCAAGCAGCCCTAAAACAACATTCATTTCTAATTCTGGGGTGAATGTGGGAAAAGACAAAATTCATACCTAATTCTGGGTTGAGTGAGCTTCATTACTTCTTAGTATATGTGTAAGATTATTCAAGCTACTGGTTATGCTTACTCCTTCTTAGTTATGCTTTTTTAGTACTATACCATATTGGTTCTAACATTTTAGTTACTGAACATGACATCAGAACTATTTCCATTATATTCGTAAAATATGAAATTATAGTACTAGTATAACCCCATGTGATTGGCTCTTTTCCTATGATATTCATATCAGAAGAAAGAGGTTATCTTGTTATGAACCTTGTACACATTTAATGACTCTAATATAAGGATATCACATTCTATACATTATATACGTTGTTTCCCTAATATAAAAAGATAGTATATCCTCCTAATATGTGTAATGTTAATGTTATTCTATTCCTAGGGTATCCATAGGAATACTAAACCATACACTACCCAATTAGAGAGATAAGGCTAGGTAGAGAATTCATGGTAGATCCTCTACCTCATGATTTCTCACAAATTTGAACATCACAGTACTAATGGAAAAGCTAATGGCTATGGTTGATGACAAATATCCTAAGCTATACAATTTTCCCTATGAGTTTTTTAAATACACATATAATTGTGTTGGGCCCAACCTATTAAGAGTTTACAAAGAATTTGTCTAAAAGAAGTCCCTTGGACCGACCACTTCTCAAAGAGGGAGGTTTCATCCAATTAATCCCCAAAGCAGAGGATCTTGCAATGATTACCAGTAGACAACAAATTCTCATTCCTGATGTTTCCTACAAAATTGAACTACATCCAACCTTATATTATTTCACCTGAGCAAACTTGTTTCATTCAAGGTCGATTTATCCTTGATGCTACAGTGATTTCTTGGGAGGGTATGAAATGGGACAAGAACCAAAGGTTTACAACTTTGTTCATAAAGTTGGATTTTTGAAAGAGCCAAGAGCCTAACCCTTGGCCCAGCCATATATATGATGGCCACAAAAGCCCTTGGCTACCTCTTGCATCATCGATCTTATCAAGGTTTTATAAAAGGTATATTTTCCCTGGGCCCCACATTGGTCAAATGGTTAATGGTCATTTTTCCAACAACTATCCACCTACTAGATTGGTAGACAAAGAGTCAACGGGGAACACCCTAGATTGCATTATGGCTAAAAATATCACTTGAGGTTAAAAAATAGAAATCAGCTAGCTAATATTTCAATGGAACTTGGAATTGCTACCACTATCACCACATGAGCAATTCCTATCATTAGGCCGGCCTATCACTAGAAAAAGGGGGCTTCCCTAAGGGAAAACTAAGGCCTAGAATGATGAGAATATTGGATAATTAAATAATTATCATAAGGGATAATTTTATGGGAAAATTTTAGCCCAGTGGGCTATTTTTCTATGTTTTTTCTCCCAAAAAAGATTCACCATTTTGCATTTTTTGAAGCCCTGTTTTGCCCAATTTTGATGGGGTAAAATTTTTTCACCCTAAAAATCGCCAAATTATTATATAAACAATATAAAATCCTTGGATTTTAAAATATTTTTTGAAAAATATCCCCAATCATTTTATATTTGGTGTTTAAATAATTGGTAATATTCACCAAAATTTATACACTTTTAAATAAGTATGGTTCCTTTTAGCATAGGTCTTATTTATAAAACTACTTTTTAATGTGTATTTGTAGTAGCTAATGCAGATTTCTAAAAGATGATAATGGTCTATGTAAAATATGTTTTACAACTTTGGCTTCTAGACCAAAGAATGGATATAATTTTAAGATGCATCATGACAATTTTCAGATATAATGCGGAGTCCATACAATAAAGTAATTTTAAGGCGTTGAAATGAATGACCAAAGTCAAAATTGGGGAATTAGGTACAATCAAGCCAAATAATAAATATATAATGTTAAGAGAAAAATTGACCCAAAATACAAAAGCCAAAGTTCATAGGCTCCTTGTCCATCAATACATAAAGGTAAAAATCCTCTTTATAATAAGCTAGATCGAACCATAAATATCACCAACAAATAGCATATACCATCATCACAAAACTGATATATCAAGGTACAAAATAATCATCACCAACTCATGCTATATCCATCATAAAAACAAGTAGATATCCTGCCAAGCTCTAAACGGGAAGAAGGTGCAATAATAGCCAAAGTATGCAACATGAAATTCCTCTAAGCACTGCACACTAACCCCAGATCTATACATTTTAATAAAGAGAAAATATTGGGATATTTGGAACGAACCTTAAGGTAAGTGTCGGGGAAACATATTCATTATAAGACCCTATATCCACCATAATCCTATAATACCCTGTCTCATGTGGAAGTAAATAATACTGACTAGTATCACACGATAATGCAACATAGCATAGCTACAAAACCCCATATGCAACCTGTCTAAACATGGTCTTCAACTGAATAAGATACCTCATGATAAATGAGGAGTGATATATTTTATTGAGGTTTATCGAATCATCTCTTCAATTCCAAACCTATGCAGCAAGTGGGAAATCAAAATTGTGGAAGATAAAGAGAACTTAAAAATGCCCCTATGCAACTGTACCTTTAGAGGGCCCCCATTTGGAAAAAAGTGTTGGAATAATCTTGACCTCCAAATATTTTGTCGTTGACTCCAACCAAGGTTGATATCCAGGGCACATTTATATAACCCTTCGAAAACCTATGATGAGCAGCTGAGCCAGTGTATCTCATTGTCGTGTAAAAGATGGGTACCTCCATAGAGAACCTAACCAAAGTGAGTTATGTAATTCCTGATTATAGCAGCATGAACCTAAAACGTAACCCCCAAACCCAAAAATTGAACCTATTTCGTAACCCCCAAACCCTAAATGAATATGAGTAAAAATGAGAGATATAAGAGGTATGCCATAAACTCACCAATTAAGGAATAATTATATGCCTAGCTTGATAGATTGCAACAAATTCGGTTCATACCCAAAGGAGGTAGATTCCACAGTTTAGAACCAAAAGGAGGTGGATCCCACAATTCACTTAAAGATGAGAGGTAGATTTCGTATTCCACACAACAGGAACAACTTCGATTCCTACCCAAAGGAGGCAGAGTCCATAGTTTAGCACCAAAAGGAGGCATAGTCCACAGATCACTCAATGATGAGAGGTAGAGTTCGTAGTCCATGCGATAGGAGGTAGAGTCCAGTACAGTTCATTCAGTGTCGAGAGGAGGCATGGTTCAACTCAATTCAGCTCAATTCAGCTCATTAGTGATAGGAGGCACAGTTCAACTCAATTCACAACGATAGAGTGAGGTAAGGTATGTCCGCGTTTTTGTTTTTTGTTTTTCATTTTTCATTTTTTTTAATTAATAGGTTTCTTTTTTAATTTTAGATTTTTAATATTTAAAAAAAAATATTTATTGCTAACACCTAATCTATATAACCATTATAACCATTGATATTTAATATTTAAAAATATTTAATATCTAATTACTAACTCCTAATTACTAACCCTTAATCCCTATAAGTACATCAAATACTTCAACTCTAAATCTATAACCCCTAATAAGTAATAACCATCATAACACTTAATGTTGAAAGTTTTATTCATCATCATCCATTAACCATTAACCCCTAAAAACATCTAATACTTAATCCATTTAACCATTAACCCCTAAAAACATCTAATACTTAATCCATTTAACCATTAACCCCTAAAACATCTAATACTTCAAATATAAATTCTATGAACCTTGTCATATAATCTCTATGTCTTATACCCACTACCATCTACTACCATTTATAGATTGAATTGGAGTAACCTTTCTTTTGCATTCATTAAAAATCCATTTTTCAATTGTTGTGAGTTTAAATAAGTATTAATGGAGTAATGATATAAATAATGAATACGATGACAATCAACATGATGATGAATACGATGATGATCAACATGATGTCAATGATGATGACGATGATGATGATAATCATGATGATGATGACAATAACCATCATCACAATCATCTTCGTCATGTTGATCATCATCGTCTTCATCATCATGATCATCATCATCATCATCATGAATATCATCATCATCATCATCGGCATCATCATCATCATCTTCATCATATTCATCATTGTCGTCTTCATCATAATGACCCTCATCATCATCATCATCACCATCCTCACCATCATCACCATCATCTTCATCATCACGACCCTCATCATCATCATCATTGTCATCGTCATCATGATGATGATGATGGTAATGGTGATGATGACGGTGATGATTATGATGATGATGATCACCATCATCTTCATCATCATCATCATGTTGATCGTCATCATCTTCATCATCATCATCATCACCATCATCATCATCATCATCATCATAACCATGATCTTCATCATATTCAGCATGTTTATCATCATCGTCTTCATCATCATGATCCTCGTCATCATCATCATCATCATTTTCATTAGCATCATGATGAAGATCTTCATCATCATCGGCGTCGTCATCATCGTTTCCTTCATCATCGTCGTCTTGCAACTACGAATTGTCGGATGATGACGGTGATGATGATGATGGAAATGATGATGATCACCATCATCACCATCATCTTCTTCATCATCATGACCCTCATCATCATCATCATCATCATCATCATCATTAGTAGCAGCAGCAACATCATCATCATCACCATCATCACCGTCATCTTTATCATCATGATCGTGTTGATCATAATCGTCTTCATCATCATGATAACCATCATGATGATGATCATCACCATGATCACCATCATCAATGTGCTTGTCACATTGGAGAACCATGACCCAATTTTCACA
Organism: Pseudotsuga menziesii; assembly: GCA_001517045.1. Classification (NCBI taxonomy): domain Eukaryota; kingdom Viridiplantae; phylum Streptophyta; class Pinopsida; order Pinales; family Pinaceae; genus Pseudotsuga; species Pseudotsuga menziesii. The sequence goes on from LPNX010411902.1 coordinate 881,063, forward strand.
AAAATTTTATCGATTTAATGTTCAATAAAAACATATTTCCTAAGTTTATCCATTTAATAAGGTAAGATGGTTGTATATTTTAACATTCTTGATATTCAAATGTTACAATGATTTTGTAATACTTTTTCCTATATGTTAATAGTCATCCACCTTCTAATATATTTATTGTTGATCTTCGAATATATAAAATAATTACTTATAAAATTATTAAAAAATATTTCACAAAATAAACATATAATATAAAAAGTTAACAAAGAATACTTTGATTAACTTTGTTATGTTTATTTTCACAAAAATTGATCATTGTTATTATATTTACTTTGAAATTGAGAATGATCATATTATTGATACAATCTATCTTAAATTTTAACTTTCTCATAACTTTTGACTTTGCCATAAAGTCACTTTTATCTTAATAATAAAAAACGTCGAAAAATAAAAATATAATTTCAATGTCATACTAGAAACAAGGAAGATAAGCCACTTAGTGGCGAGTATGTCTATAAGCTCATGCATTTTTGAATTGTCTAATTGATGAAGTCTCATGATTGGATTTTTGTTCATGGAGAAGATCGATGCTACATATAATTATCATGATGATGAAGACGATGGTGATCAACATGATGAAGATGATGTTGATGATGTTGATGATGGTGATGATGATGATGAGGGTCATGATGATGAAGACGATATTGATGATGAAGACGATGATGATGGTTATGATGGTGATGATGGTGATGATGATGATGAACATAATGGTGATGAAGACGATGATGTTGAACATCATGATATTGACGATGAGGATGAAGATGATCATGATGGTGATGATCATGATGATGAATATGATGATGATCAATAAGATGATGATGACGATGACAATGGTGATGATGATGAGGGTCATGATGATGAATACGATGATGATGGTGATGATGATGAAGATGATGGTGATTATGGTGATGATGGTCATGGTGATGATGATGGTGATGATGGTGATCATGATGATGAAGACAATGATGATCGACATTATCACGATGGTGATGATGGTGATCATGATGATGAACATAATGGTGATGAAGACGATGATGTTGAACATCATGATAATGACGATGAGGATGAAGATGATCATGATGGTGATGATCATGATGATGAATACGATGCCGATCAGTATGATGATGATGATGATGACAATGATGATGTTGATGAGGGTCAAGATGATGAAGACAATGATGATCATGATGATGAATACGATGACGATCAACATGATGATAATGATGATGATGATGATGGTGATGATGATGATGGTGATGTGGATGGTGATGATGGCAATGATGATGATGATGATAATGATGATCATATTCATCATCATCATCATCATGAAGATGATAATAATGAACATGATGATGATGATGATGATGATGATTATCATGAGGATGAAGACGACGACGATGACGATGATCAATATGATTAAGATGACGATAATGATGATGATGAAGACAATGATGATGATGGTGATGTGCATGGTGATGATGATGATGGTGATGTGCATGGTGATGATGATGATGATGATGATAATGATGAAGACAACGATGAAAATGATGATGATGATGATGATGATGATGATTATGATGTTGATGATGATGATGACAATGATGATGATGATGATGATTATTATCATCATCATGATGATGACGATGATGATGATGAAGATGATGATGAAGATGATGATGATGGTCATGATGGTCATGATGGTCATGATGGTCATGAAGACGATGATGATGATGATGATGATGAAGATGATGATAATGATAAGTGTGATCATTATGATTATGATGAGGGTCATGATGATGATGATGATGATAATGATGATATTGGTGCTGACGACGATGATGATAATGATAGTGAAAATGATGATCAACATGATGATGATGATGAATATGATGGTGATGTTAGTAACTCTTTTTTTTTAAATAAGATAAAAGAATAGGTCTAATTAAATGTTTACCTTTCAATATATCTCATCGTCTTCTTCATCCATGTCATCATTTGTATCATCAGATTCAAATTCAAAATTGTAAGGATTGTCCATATCATCATCGTCATCTAAGTCAGTTACACTCATCATGTCATCATCAATATAATCTTCATGGGCATTTTCTGCTACATCATCTGGTTCAACTATTTCTTGGACATTTTCTGTTGGTTCATCATCATCACCTAAATCATGTTGATCATGCTCTTCATCATCGTCTTCTTCTTCTAGAGAACCCTCTTCATTACTATCATCAAGGTTATACTTTACCAGCCTTCCCCTTGGATCATGTCTCACAAAAAATGACCATCTCACTTTACCTTGAACCTCTAAGTAAAATACCTATTCACATTGACTTGGAAGAACATAGGGCTTCGTTCCTGGCTCAAACAACCTTGTATTTACCATGGTAAATCCATTATCATGTTCAATAATAGTTCTATTGGAATCACGTTGATTCAATCGTAACCTGTACCATTTGACAATGAATAGAACTACCTTGAAGGATTTAATGTCACACTGTAGAATATCTTCCAAATACCGATAGTATCAATTTTCTGTGAGTTTTGGATCTCTGTCACTTCTAGATGAAACATTGGTCACTTCAAAGACTGCATATATCCCACAATTTGATGTTTTCTTTGTTTCATCAAATTTTTTGATGCAATATCTACAACCATTGCAGACCATAACCTTATGGTGTTTTACTTGCAACAAGAAATACACGAAAAGATTACACAACAATTCAATAGTTATGCAGCAATACATGGAAAAGAACAACATGTACGTCAAAATGTAATTTGCAAAATAAAAGATTTAGACTGATTGATTAATATGCTTTCCATTTTATCTTTTAAACCATATGCTAAATCAATTTCCCTTTCTATGAGATTTCTATATCCATTGTGATGTGATACTTTTACCAATGAAGCCACACCTTCCCATGATATTCCATGACCCGATTGTTCGCATCGTTCAATCCATACCTTCATCCAGTCAAGATTGTTTGCGATGTATAAGTGAATTGCGTCCCATTCTCGACCAAATGCTTGATGATAATAATCATTAAAATGAAAGACAGGTGTAAATTTCCTAAACAAAGTATATGCTCTTAATTGATGCAATAACTAGAAAAACGCAATTAGAATATCAACAATATAATCAACATCCACTAGCTAATAATTAACTTTCACCTTTCTCGATCTACCTTTTCCCTTTATTTGCTCCCCTTCAAATTTGTTACCGGAGTCCAGATCACAAATGCGACGTAAATTGAGATTTGACACTAAAATAGGGAGATATTCACTAACATACAACATGTTTTGGTATACCATATATCCTTCCATTATAGAACCCTCAACATGTGCTCGTTTTCTCACCAATCCCTTCATAAAAGTGCCTCTCAACCATCCACATGGACCTTGAGTGCATAGGTCCACACAAATCAATCTCCTCAACTTGGTGTATGAGGTAGTGTCCCTATGCATTGAAAAATGTCAAAGGTATATGCTTCGACATTTCACACATGAGACGAGGAATTTCTCTCCTCCAATACTTTATATATTCTTATGGATTTATTTAGATGTCAACCATCTACAAGTGACACAAACCAATAACGATATTTAACAAAAAAAACATTAAATTACATATCATGAAATAGTGCACAAAAAAATATATATATATATTATACGGAGAATTAAAAAAACATTAAGCACATGCAACTAATCGCTAGTTACCTCATGTATTTACCAAGATTATATATAACTTGTTTGACATTATTGTCAAAGTTGTCTGGGAGAGAGAGAGGTAGAACATACTGTATCAATATACAAACCATGCCATTTATTAAACAAAGAGTATACAAACAAGAATATATATATATATATATATATATATATCTGTGTGTGTGTGTGTGTGTGTGTGTGTGTGTGTGTGTGTGTGTAATAAAATGAAAATAAAATAAATTATATGGACATAAAAATAATAATTACCTTAATGAAGACGTGCCAATCATGTGTTTTGACCCCCACAAAATCACCTTTTTTGTTATTATATTCTTCAAGTTCACACAAAATCCAGTGGGAAATTTAATTTTCTGCATTGCTTCTTTGACAACATTGCTTTGATGCTCCGTAAACATCCATGGAATTGAGTTTATATTAACTTGGTCTCCATTGCTATGAAATTGGATGGCGTCTTTCATTGCATGGTTTCTTTCTTGAATGTCTTTGCAAGATTTCACAATCTTATCTTTCTCCCTCCTTAGCTCCAGTAGTCGCCATAATGTTTCAGTCACATTCTTTCCAATATGCATTGTATCAAACAAATGAGCAAATTGTAGGTGCTCATAGTAGGGCAACCTACTGAATTGAATAGGATAACTTTTCATTCCTCGTGGAATCCCATTAGTGCCTTCATGATCACAACGGACATCATGAATATTAGTTTATAAATAAATTACATCATAAATCAAATATGGCCACTACTGTTGGAATATATTACATTCCTTGGAAGGTAATAATGTCTTTGTATTATGTCGGAAGTTGTCTACAATCTTATATAAAAGAGTAATACATTTAACCCATTGTTATATGGTGTTGTATTTACTTGTGTAAAGTATTTGTCCATAGTATTGTATTAAGAGATGTTATTTTGGAGAATTATATTATCCCACATGCAATATGTGAGATTAATTCCTCCTCATCTCTTAGTATATAATAAGGTTAAGTGAGTCTCTACATATTATTAATTCTTGATGTAGTAGTGGTACTATTGTGAAACTATTGTACATCATCTATATTCTTTGAGGTATTTGTGCTTTCTTCTCTTGTAATATTGTAGAAGATATTTTGGAGATAATAGAAGACTACATTCTCATGGACGTAACCCGTTAGGGAGAACCATGTATATCGGTGTTCTCTTGTCATTTTCTTTTCTCGTTATTATCTTTTATGATATGTTGTTGGTTGCTTTGATAGGTTAACTAGTTTAGCTTGACTCTACTATTCTAACATGGTATCAGAGTGGGTTGCTATGATCTAGTATCTTCTATAGCTTTAAATCAATAATGATTATCATTTGGGCATTGTCATTTTGTTGTAGATTTGTTTTCTATGTGGTAGCCATTAGGCTCCTTATCAAATCTGGGCATATTTTTGCATTTTATTTATTTATTTTCTATCGTGACCCTAACTTGTTGTGTAATATTTTTGCAGAATTTTTTCAAGGGTTTCTTCATGTTTTTTCTGTAGATCTACATGATTTTGAGGCTCTCCTGAAGGAGATCTCTCTTCCGATTATAAAAACAATAGTTAAAAAAAGTGTTGTAACTATATCATTTTTTACCAGAATGTTTATTATAGCCTTTTTTTGGAAATGGAAATGCCATTCTGGATCCACCAACATAACTAGTATAGAAAACTGGGCATTTCTGGGCTTCTTTTCGGTAATAAAAACTATAGTTATACAAAAGAGCCATAACTTGATAATTTTTTACTGGTTTTTTTATTATAACCTATTTTTGGAATTGGAACAGTCATTATGGATCCACCTACGTGTCCAGAACAGAAAAATGGGCATTTCTAGGATTCGTGTTTGTAATAAAAACGACAATTATAAAAAGAAAGGCCATAACTTGGTCATTGCTTACCAGATGTTTTATTATAACCTATTTTTGGAGTTGAAACAACCATTCTGAAGCTAGCTACGTGACCAGAACAGAAGATTGGGATTTTCTGGGCGCATTTTTTTCACAAGGTTGTAAGTGAAAGTTTCTTTTCTTTTCTTTACTGTTTTTCTAACTATGTTTTTTGCAGATTCAAATCAGTAAGGTAAAGTATTTAAGTTTTATGTTATTCATTGTTTTCATTTATAACCACTTATACTATGAAATGAGAACTCAACACAATTCTCGTTTTTCTCTCTCCTAATTTTAGTAGCTAATTTTACCTCCATTTAAAAAAGGGTTGATACCAGTATCACACATTTTCATTTTAAGGCATTTTTTTGGGCATTTGAATCATCTTCGTCTTAAAATATTATTACTTTATAATTTAGAGTCTGTTTTTTAAACATTTAACAAAATAGCATAAATTTCGAAGTAAGTTATATTGAAAAACATATACATTTTGCAAATTTTTTCTTTAAAATAAGACATTTTTATAGGAAAATTAAGACTTTTTTATTGACAAAATTCTAATAAATTTTAGAAAATAAATACATTTACAACCATTTTCAATAGATTTTCATAGATTTTTTTATAAAAATGATACTATTTCATACTCTATTCCAAAATGTTACAATTCACAGAAATCCATGAAAAAGTATACCGTATATTTGTAAATAACATAGTAAAAACAATATATATATAAATTTTATTTCTAAAATAAAGTCAGAAAGTCAAAATAGTACTAATATATCTTATCAAAAAGTTGTCAAATTTAACATTTTATTCAAGACATTAAACTTATCAACAATATCATGCAGGCGAAATTCTTCATCAAAATTGGAATTTTCTGGAGCTTAACTTTCCTCAAAGACATCAATGTCTTGTTCCATTGGGTCTTCTATGTCTGCAAGATGCTCAAACTTATCCTTTAAAAACATCCCTCCTAATGGGGGTTGAGGATCTTTTGACATCTTCTCCACAAGTGTTTCACTAAACTCTCCTTTCTTGAAACCAACTTCTTGCAATTCATCTGGAAAAACTTGAATAACATTAATTATTTGCTTGATGTAATTGTATTGTAATGAATCATTATGAATGAATACACAATTTCTTCTTTTTTGTAAGGAGCATGTTATTGTTGTACCTAATCACCAAAAACAGAAAAATAGTTAAGAATAATAAAAAAATTTAATGAATAATAAAAAAACAATAAAACTTAAAATATAGAAGCATAATTTACAAAAAAAAGTTTGATGAATAATAAAAAAAACAATAATTGAAATATGTTTCCATATATAATAATGAAACATAAAAGATTATATTATTTTTTTTAAGTACCTACCAAACAACTCTACATTAAACATTATTTAAAAAAAATTAACCTACAAAACTTACGTAAATTAAAAGAAAAATTTAAAAATATTTAACTTGCAAAACTACCCTACATTAAACATTATATTAAAAAAAAAATTAAAACCTAACTTAAACATTATATTAAAAAAACAATTTTAAAAAAATTAACCTACAAAACTACCTACATCAAACATTTTATTAGGAATAAAATTTAAAAAAAAACTAAGCTACCAATCTAACCTCCTTTAAACATTATATTAAAAAAATTAATAATAACCTACAAAATTAACTACATTAAACTAACATTATATTACATTAAACATTATATTTAAATTAAAAAAAAACTAATCTACAAACTACCCCCATCCTCTATTGCACGCTCCCTCGACCTTGGCTTCCCTTCCTTCCCCCACCTCCCGCCTCTGCCCCTCCCATCTAGCTCGAGCCTATTTCATTGGTTGTGTGCCCACTAAAGGCGAGCGCTGCTCCCCTAAACACCAAAGGGCCGCTCCTTACTGGCGGTGCGATTCTGAGAATCGTGCCACCAGTAAGAGGCATCCCTTTGGTGTTCAGGGGAGCGGTGCTCCCCTTTTTACGTATTGTTTGAAAAAAATGAAGCAAATTCCGTTGAAAAAGATATAAAAATAAATGCAAGAAAACATATTTTTAATGAATTAAGACATTATAGTCCACATAATATCTTAAATAATTTCGTTTCAGTAGTCATAGAAAAGTGCTTAGAATAAATATGTGTTCCGTACATTGTTCAGCAAGAAAATATAAAGAAAATAGATTTTGAGTATATTGCAGTTGAATAGAAAGTCAATGGAAATTTGTAAATGTGTTAGTTTGCATTTAAAAATAAAAAATAATGTATATAAATAGAATATTGTTTTTTTTTGTTTTGATCATTATTGCATATTTGATGTTGAGTACCATGAAAATATGTTTGTGGGGATAGATCTTAAGTGATGACTACTTTAGCCAACGGTTCAACCCACCCATACTACTCAAGTTTTGGAAATAAGTTAAAGCTTTAAAAGGAGAACACTCTGAAATTGTATTTTGTAACCATAAGTTTAAATCCATGATTCATTTTAAAATATTTTGGTGC
>LPNX010411902.1:893218-920234 GCA_001517045.1 Pseudotsuga menziesii
TTGTTTGATCATATTATGTTTCCATTCCTTTATATGATGTTTGCTAACATTTGGTATATAAGCATTTTCATTTCTGTATGATCAATTTTGTTTTATGATCTTTATATGCTTTAATCTTGAAAGTTCTTGTGTAGATAAGTTCTCTGTTTAGGATTTCAGCTTATTCCAAAAGTAATGAAGCACCATCTTCTACTGTTAAAGTCATGATGTTCATCTGTATGATATCATTTTTGATGTATACATTCATATGTTTGACTTGGAACTTACCTGATTGATTTGAAGTACATATAATATATATCATTATGAGAACCATTAAGATATATAAACCATGCACAAGAGTAAAATACAAAAATATACAAATGAAATTAGGAAACATAATACGAAAAATGAGATGCCACAATTACATTAGAAATAAAATAGTTGTAGACACAAAATACCTGGAATAATCATCGATAACATTATGTGCTCCCTCTTTATTGACAACCATGGAGGAATGTTATTGTTGATAATAAAAGTAGGCCACACCGTGTAAATGGATTTCATCTATGAAAATGGATTAACACCATCTGCTGCCAAAGAAATCCTAAGATTATGTGGTTCTTCTTTAAAGTGAGGCCAATTTTCCTCCATATCTCTAAAACCATAACCATCTGCAAGCATTCAAATAACATCATCTTGACTTATGTTCCTGGCATAGTAATCCACAAATTGCACTATGTTTTTGCAACTAAACAATCATTGCAAATGTGGAATGATGGGAATACAACAATGAACCTTGTGAGGCACCTTTTTTGTTACTTGATTTGTTCAATATCTACTTATATGACATTCTGGACATTCTGTTGCAAATTCATGCTGATTATAATCTATAACATGGTCATCGGGGCATGCATGAATTGCTTCATAATGTATTCCAATCTCTTTCATGATGGAAGATAAATCTCGATATGTGCGAGGTAAAATATTTAATGGTGGTATCAAAAATTCAGCTATCAAGCTACATCAAAAAAAAATTATAGTTAAGGTAATAAATAAATAATATTAACGAAACACGCTTCATTTGTATGATGATCAATAATGAATTAACAATACAATTATTATAGGAATGCAAATAAACTTTATCACGATCATATATATGTAATGGATTATTTTACATACCTTACCATCCATGTGATTGATATGTTTGAAAGACCAATCATAACCTTCAAGTTAATTATCAACAATACATCAGAGAGAATATTTCTTTTAGATCCTTCATAAAGGGGTTCATATGCCTTATCGAGAAGAGGTATATCGTTTTCATTATCAAAGTCATCATTATTTCATTATCATCGCCATCATCATCATCCATTCTAACATTAAATGAATCACGGATCAATGTATTTGTACCATCATCTTGTTCAATATGATTAATCACTTGTTCTCCGTTAAACATAGACGCTCCATGATCCTGATCCAGAACTTGTTCTAAAATCACTTCCTCTAGACGATATGCCATAGGGTGTATTTCCTTTATAAATACATGGAAACATTAATAGATATACATTAATATAGGAAATATTAAAATAATACATACATTTACCAAATCAAAGAACATAAAAAACTTTATAATGCTAAACCTACAAATTGACGATATTCATTCCCCCCCTCAGCATGTCCATGTTCCTTGCAATGTTTTGTGGCTATTGAGATCAATATTCTTCTCCTCTTAAATCCCCTGCATTGAGTACATGGACAATAAAATTTGCCATCACCCCTTCGTTTCGTTGCATCCCATAGTCTAGCAAGAAATTGTCGATTGTTCTCGTTTGGATCAGGAATAGTTCTATTTGACATTTTGTCACAAACTTCGTGAATGAATACTATCGAAAACCTTAAAAAATCAAGTTCCACGCATCACAATTTTCTAAAATGGAGGTTTGTCGAAGAATAAAAAAATTCCCGCAAACTGTCTATCGAATAAAAAAAATTTCCCGCAACTACGCATTGAAGAATAAAAGAATTCCTGAAACTGTCTATCGAGGAATAAACAATTTCTGCAAACCGTCTGTCGCTTCTATAGAAAACATGTTGAAATGTTTAAAAATGTTTAAATTTATAATTGCACAGTCATCAAATATCTGACGATGTGAACATAGTTACCATTGGAAATATGGGTCAAACTATTTGAAATATGTCTTTATATAATTTCAAAAAATTGCCCAACCATGTCAAAAATATGACACCCTCTTATTGGATATCCAACAACAAAATCGTCACATTTTCGACACCCTCTTGTCAGATATCCGACAAAATAATCACCGATATGTGCGTTGCATAACTGATGACAATACCATCGTCGAAAAACATACGCTAAAGATATCGAAAATTCAACGACCCTAGAATAATTCGGAAGGTACAATACTTTTCATCATTGCAATCTGACACATATGTGCGTTATGTTGTATGTCATGGAATTCAAATATTGATCCTGTTGTGTCAACTTCAGCAATATTATCATCAATTTGGGTGTGATGATTCATTTTGAAATAAGAACTTCAAATGAAAATAGCAAAGATTTAGATATTAAAAATTTGACGTGTTCGACCTGGTTCCATAGCTGGTCGATCTAGGGTTTGTCAGAAAAACCCTAATTTTCCAAAATTAGAATTTCAAACTTCTGGTTGGACAGAAGAATGAAACTCTTTAATTCGATTTGTCCAGTGTACTATTTTTCTAAAAACAGTGGTGGTAATCTCTCCGAATAGGAAGCCCTAGTTTCTCCAATTTATTCTATAGAATTGTCTGATATTGATTCGGTTGTATCTTTGAATTTTTAGCTCCATACAGTATGAACCTTTGCACTAATATATTGTGATTTGTCTTCTTCCCAACCCCACATTTTAGAGCAAAATTGGATTCTCTGAGTGGGATTTACATTGAGTTTCCGAAGGTGACTGTTTTGAGGATTTTTCAGCATATCAAACTTGTACAAATTGCCACATGTCATTGTTTGACATTCATAGTCTAAATAATGGACCACATAAACTACATTCCATGCACTACTTGTACCATATTTCTAAATTTCATTTGGACCTTCCTAGCTCGAGATATAGCAATTTTCCCTAGGTCACCTGTTTATGATTGTATTTTGGAGGAGGTTGGAACCCTAATTTGGAGGAATCATATCTCCCGAATTATATCGAATATGAGGATGAAAATTTCACACAAGGTACAAAACGATTTCTTGTTCGGCCTATAAAATTTTTGGCTACTGATCCTTCTCCAATATCTAGTTTTAGTGAATGTTCCATGATGACTAGATTCAATCTTATAGGGTAATCAAGCACGAAACCCTAATTTCCAGTAGCTGGCATTGTAGTTGTATTTTGGACACACAATGCCTTATTTCAGGGTGGCTCTGATACCATGTTATTTTTTCTAAGTTATTTTACCTAGGATATTTATCTAAAAGAATAACAAGAAAATCTATACATCAAAGATACATAAGACATAGAGATTTTCATTGGGGAAACCATAAAGGAGAAAACCCTACAAACTTCCTTAGAATAGTTATGTCACAAAGATAATATGATAGATATAATAACCCAAGAATAATGTGTCTGCAAAAACTCTTTGTCCCTTGTCTTCCTCTCTCTCCTAAAGCGCACATGAGAAAGCAAGTAAAGTGTGTGACAAATGAGGAGGGTGCCTCCCTATTTATATTCTTTCGTTGATTTGTTAACTCGACCACTAGGTAATCTGGATTACTTGTGGGGTCAGCCTACCTAAGAATACATATAAATACATTTTCCTTTATTTGACCTAGGAATTATTTCCCCAACTTACAATGAAGGTTTTACCTCAGCGAATATACACAATGAAGACATCCCCAAAGTAGCAACACACATCTATGATGTTGGGTACAACAATATACAATAGTAATATACATCAAAATATCTTCTGAAGTTACAATTACAACAACATTTTCGATTGTCCATAAAGCTTCACATAGGAATCAATGTTGCTCAGGGTCCTCTAACCCATTCCCATTAAATATAGGTAAATTATATCACTTCCTAACATTCTGTTTACCCTTGGTATTGTTGAATTAAAGGTTCTACTAGTAGGAATTCCTTGACTATTATTTCCACTATTACAATTATTATGATCAACAAAACCACTTGATGATGTGTTTTTAGGTCTTTCCTTAGGATCTGAATATGTACATGGGGTTGCAAGTATGAGTTAATCTTGATATGGATCTAATACCTCTTCTTCTTATTCTTCATATATAAGTCAATATTTCTCTTCTTCCTTGCAGGATTCTTCATCGAGATGTGGTTCCAATTCGTAGTCGCTTCTTTCGGTCACACTACAACTTCCTCTTCTTGTCGTATTCCTTCTTCTCTTTCCCAAACGAAATCTTCTTCCACTCCTGAGGTGTACACATTCTTAATCAGTCTCTCTATCAATAGGAAACATCTCAACTCATTCTGGTCCATTATGCTCACACTCTTTATTTAAACATTACCCTAGGTCTTTGCACACAAAGATTTATCCATCGAACTCCATTCTCATAATCCCTTTTTCACATACTAGCATCTTTATCCACAATTTTAAGGATTTCAAATAGTGTCCTTGAGGCTCCTAGAATAATTCTCTTTATGTTTCATGATATGACTTAATAGTATCTACTGCAATCTCAATAATATATCCTTTCGTAATACTATCAACCCTAAATTCGATGGCCCTCAATATAGGATTACTAACTCTTTTCAACTATTGGATCAGCCGAGGAATCTGTAGTGGAGATTTATTTCTAGATATGTGGGAAAAACCTACCTTAGATCACAGGGATATAAAGCTACATTTCATGGAGAAAAGGAAATATTCAACCTTGACTTACAAGCAAACAACAACACATATTTTTTAGTTTTTCTAATTTTAATGAAACAAATGCAACATACCTTTAGAATGTGGGCCACTGCAACCATTTGAGGATGTGGTATGAAGAATTCCATGATTTGGTTCTCTAATTTTCTCCACCTATGGTTGTCAATGGGAATATGAATCAAGGAGTGTATGGAGTAAACTCAACATAGAATTTGGAATAATGTGGCTAAAGGTAAGAATGGAAAGTGTGGAAGGGTTACGGGCATGATCAAAAAGTTTAGTAATGTTTTTGGGGAGACCTTCACAATGTATTTATAGGATGATACAATATTTTGTTTCCCATGGTATTGCTCCATCATTTTTCATATTGCATTGTATTTTTCCATGGTTTATGACCCATTCTCATTTTAGGTTTTTTTTTTTCCTTTTTGGGGAGAATAGGGGTGTTGTTGCAATAAATGTCCATCTTACCTATATTTATGAGGGAAGGAATAATAATTACTTCAACCAATTTGGGGTGGATTTAATTGTGAAGGTCAAAATGGAGGAATAATAAGGGTATTATGATTTGTAATTATGGTGTTGACCATAGAGATCTATGTGGACAATTTTTTGTGTTAATAGGCTCCATTTTGTAGGTTCTCCACCTTCATATTTTCCTTTTGAGTTGCTATATTTGACAAACATTCATGTAATACAATGGGAAATTCACTAAACAAAATATCATGAATGTCCATGTAAAGATATATTTTTAACAATTATGTCGGTCTCAGGCATTATCCTTTACTTTCTTCTTATGCAAAATATCATGCTTTGTAATCAACCCAATCTTGAATGTATGGTTTCATCGGGTGCCAAAATATATCCCTGTTAGAATGATTCGGGTCCTGGAAATGGAACCATTTGTTGGCATCTTTTCAGTCGACCCAGGTTCAAAACTCCATTATCCTCAACAAATCGCAAGATATCGACCTGATAGAGTGTAACTCCAACAACAACACCTACAACTTAGATGAGGTCTCACCTAATATATCTTATGGGGATTTCTAGAACCAGGTTTATGTAGTTATGGAACGGGATTTCTGTCACATAATCATCATATCATGCAACAGAAACCAAGGAACTAAATCATACATGTATGAGAGAACAAAACATATTGATCTGTCGACACACATAAACAGTATGTAAAATATATATATTCTAGCACACATTAATAAAAATTCCATATTATTATATCACTATATGCTTGGCACACTTAACAATTTCATTCATGATAGACATTCATTAATCACAGACACAAAGACACATTTTTTGTTAGTTTTTACACTATTATAACAGTATATCTTAATTGCAAATAAAAAATAGGATCTCTAGAAGAAAGACAAAGCACAGAAATAAGGAACACAAGAATTTATCTTGGGAAACCCAATCAAGAATAACCCAACAACCTTTTTATATTTATAATAGTAACTAAGAGCAGAGAGAAGAGGAAAGAGAGAGAATATCTCTTTAAGATACAACCCCATAAAAGACTCTCCTTAACTACAATAGTGCACCCTCTTGCTGGAGCAACTTGCTATGAGATGATTAAATAATGAGGAGAGATGCCTCCTATTTATATTGATTTTCCAAGTGAAAATTTATAGTGGTGGACTTGACAGTTTGACTGGGGCCAATCTACCTTGTGGAAATACAAAATAATTTTATTTTTATTCTTTTCTTATGTATTCTTTCCCTAGGGTTTACATTGATTATTTATAGGGTTTACATGAGTAATTACATCATTATAATATATAATCATAGGTACAAGTAAATACCATACAAGTACAATAAGAATAACTTATGAAGTTGCACAAATTCCAATAATCCCTCTCAACAAGGAAGGTATTCTTAATATATGGTCATCATCAACGTCATGAACATATGGTTTTCTTCTATACATATCTTATGTCTCAATCATCTCTATACATACTAAAGGTTGAAACACTATCTCTGTCCATCGAGAGGTGTCATCAAAACTCTTATTCACACAGTCCTTTAGTAGATCTATCATCTCTATAACTCTACACATTTTTTCAGAGAGTACATCAGTCAGCATCTCATCTGTTATGAGTTCAACTCTACCTAAGAACCTGGACATGATTCACATGACCATGTATTATTAGTTCATCCCAAGTGATGGTGGTAATTATTCTACACCAAGTTGAGAACCAAGGCTAGTGGGAATTTTTCCAAAATCACCTGGTTAAGAACCAGGACCAATAGAGGTCACCAGTGTACACAAAATATACTACATGTTCATCTCAAGAGATGGTGGAAATACTCCAAAGAACACCATATTGAGAATCTAAATGTATAGTGGTCACTAGTTCACATGACCGTCTATGTCCTACACGTCTCAATATTTTGATGGGACTTCTCCCATACCTAGATGAGAACCAACGAGAGTAGATGCCACCTATGTACAAAACCATATAATACCAGTTCATCTCAGGAGCTGGTGGGAATACTCCAAAGAACACAAGATTGGGAATCCAAACACATAGTGGTCATCAGTGTACACATCCATCTGTTACCTTTTCATCTCATAATGTCAATGTGATTTATCCCATGCCTGGATGAGATTCAGAATAAGTAGATGCGCCAACATCATATATATCAATCTCAACTTTCCTGATCTATAGGGGATTCTTTTTATTCTACTCTAATTCTTCTATGAAAGTATTCAAAATTTGTCCTAAGAAGAGTCTTGGTAAGAATATATGGAGTATGGTAATATTTCAGAACATATTATAACTTGACTGCACATATATACACCATATCGCAAACTTTAGTGATATCTAATATCTATATTCTTCATCTTATTGTGAAATACGAGATTCACTGAGATCAATATACAACTCTGGTTTTCATAGTTGTTAGGATTGTTAATCCTCCCTTGTCCAATTTGGTCATATGTCTAAATTAGGAGTTATGTCTAAATCGGGAGTCCATCTAGTCTATTTTTAGTCATTAGCACCATTGGGTCCACTTGGCCTAATCGGGGCACATGTTTCAGTTACTAAAGTGTGGGGAACACTAATTGAGGCTTACTGCCACTAATTGCACTTAATTGCATTAGTTTAGGAGCCTCCTAGACCAATCCCTACAATTTAGGAATCACTATGAGTGCCGAAACCAACCAAGGTCAGTTCAGTTCAATTAATGACTAGCCAAGCTAAGTTAGAAGTTAGTTACATTCAGTTCTAGTCCTCTACATTCAGTTAGTGATAGGTTTGCATGGCTGCACTTAGGAGGGGTGCATTTCTCACCTACTTTAGTCAATTAGCCTTAGTCAACACTGAATTTAACACTTGAGTTGTTTTTTAGAGCTCCAATGAACTCCAGTTATGGTTTAGACAAGGTCAGTTAACTATTGAGTCCCCCCATAGTGATTTAGACAAGGTATTAGTTGCCTACATTCAAGTAGACTCTATCAATTTGAATTTCCTCATGTGGATATTAAATCCATTGTACTTCATTTTAATGATTATTTGATTACTTTTTTATTAATGAAAGCATTCACAGATGCAAGCCATTTTTGCACTGTTTCATTCTTCAATTGCTGAGTAAATTGTGTGATCTATTTGTGAGTTGTGTGTTTGTCTATAGATCTATGTGCTCATTTTAATATGGTATTAGAGCCTCAATGGACAAGACACCTCTCCTCCTCAGGTCTCCAGCTGGATCATTCTTTTTGAGCAAATTGCTCCTTCCAGTACTGCACCAGAAGCAAAGAATTTACCACTTAATATCCCAAGTTAGGAAATTGTTAATCAAGCTTGCTTGATCAACTATGCTGGGTGTGAAGGAAATTCCAAAAGTGCAGATTGTCGACCTTAATTTGTATGTTTGATTGTTTGACAGGTTATCAACTTTTCTTATAGCATTTGCTATAAGCAGCTCTTTCTTCTCACTGCATTCGCTACAGCAGCTCAGTCCTTCTTAATGCATTCAAAATGGCTCATCTAGTAGAGCCTCTCACTCCCTTCAACTATCACCAGTGGAAGGAAGACATGATGGTAATGCTTTGCACCAAGAAGCTCTTCAGACTCATAGAAGAAATAGAGGCAGTTCCATATTTATATAAAGACAAAGAAAATTACTGGAACAGGATTGATGAAGCCCATGGACACTTGATCTCCTTAGTCTTTAGAGATCTTCAATTCCACATCTAAGGATTGAAGACTCCTAAGGAGGTTTGGGACAAGCTTGCCTCCTGATTTGATAAGCAGGATGAGATGAGGATCCATCAGCTAGAAAATGATTTGATCACTCTTAATCCATCCAACTTCGAATCACTAAATGAATTCTTCACAAAGTTCAAGAACCTGATATATCAGTTGAAGCAATGCAAACTGGAGAAGGATGAAGATCAGCTCATCCTTGCCATTCTCACAAATATCAATGTAGACTACTCAGTATTTGTATCCACCTTCCAAATAGTAAGGCTCACTACTCCAAATTGGAATATTCCCACTCTTAATGCCTTTATCCAATCTCTTATTTTTGAGAATGATAAAATGATCCAAATGGGGATCATTCGATCTTCCAAAGATCTAGCTCTTGTTGCAAGAGGAGATAAGGTAGAAAATGACAAAGGGAAGAAAAGAGATGAGTCTCCTATGAAAAAAGAGCAGTCAAAAGAGCCTTCAGGTTCAAAGAGAAACAAGAAGAATGGAAAATACAAGGTCCTCTACTCTTACTGTGGAAGGGGCTTTCATTCAGAAAGCTCCTGTATGAGAAGACAACTTGATGAAATGGCTCTTCTTTTGAAGAAACATAACATTTTTGTACCTGCTAGCGCAAGGAAGGATGACTCTGAAGAAGAAGAAGATGAATAATACCAAAGGAAAGGCCATGCATTGAAGGCTTGCTGCACATCAACACATGTCTTCCTCATTAATTCTGGAGCTTCCAACCATATGGCTGCATCCAGAGAATCATTCTCTTCTTTTCAGTCCTTTGATGGTCCTAGTATTTAGATGGGAAATAATATTAAATTCCAAACAAAAGGGAAGGGATCTATCAAGCTTGAACATCGAAGGTTCAAAGATGTGCTATTTGTTCCCTCCCTAGCTTCAAACATGTTATCTATCTATCAAATGACCCATACTCGATATCCAAAGCGAGTGATCTTTGGTCCTGACTCAGTGGAGATCACAGATATCTCTACTAGGAGTATCATAGCAAAAGGTACTACAAATCATGCTTCGAAAGCATATGATTTCTCACATTTCATGACTCCTTCAGAACCAGTGCACTCTCAGTAGCCACTTGCAAGGGAAGGTAAAATCATTGCATCTACTTCTTTTACAACTTCTACTAGTATTGCAGATCCATATTTATCAGCTTATGAGATTGAGATTCAGGGTGAATCGGATCTAGATCATACACCTCTTCATTCAGCAAGAGACAAAGGTTACATTCCTCGTTCCTTCCATCATCATTTTTGGAGAAGAAGGATAATTCTACATGCCAAGCCCTAGAATACCTGTGCACAACACACCATGCATGTTGCTTTGCTACCTCACAGAGATGAAGATTGCAGCAACATATTTTCAAGTTTTTCAAACTTGAGACCTGATTCTACCTGCTTAGATAAAGGGGGGGATTTTTTCCCATGTGGTTTTTTCCCCAACTCCTTCTATTAAGAAGTTACTTTATTCTACTTGATGTAATGGGTGACCTATGGTCTTAGTTACCAGGGCCCACAGATTGTCCAAGTTAGCATTCAGGGGGGGTGTTAGGATTATTAATCCTCCCTTTTCCAATTTGGTCATATGTCTAAATCAGGAGTAATGTCTAAATCGGGAGCCCATCCAGTCTATTTTTATTCATTAGCACCATTGGGTCCACTTGGCCTAATTGGGGCACATGTTTCAGTTACTAAAGTGTGGGGAACAATAATTGAGGCTTACTGCCACTGATTGCACTTAATTGCATCAGTTTAGGAGCCTCCTAGACCAATCCCTACAATTTAGGAACCACTGCGAGTGCTGAAACAAACCAAGGTCAGTTTAGTTCAGTTAATGACTAGTCAAGATAAGTTAGGAGTCAATTACATTCAGTTCTAGTCCTCTACATTCATTTAGCGCTAGTTTTACATGACTACACTCAGGAGGGGCACATTTCTCACCTACCACAGTTAGTTAGCCTTAGTCAACACTGAATGTAACACTTGAGTTGCGTTTTAGAGCTTCGATGAACTCCGGTTATGGTTTAGACAAGGTCATTTAACTATTGAGTCCTCCGATAGTGATTTAGACAAGGTCTACGGTTACCTACAGTCAAGTAGAGTCTATCAATTCAAATTTCCTCACGTGGATTCAAATTTCATGTGGCTATTGTAATGATTATCTGATTACTTTTTTAATTAATGAAAGCATTCACAGCTGCAAGCCATTTTTCCACTATTTCATTCTTCAATTGCTGAGTAAATTGTGTGATCTATTTGTGAGTTGTGTGTTTGTCTACAGATCTATGTGCTCAATTTAATATTAGTGAATCAGATTTGGTCTTGGGATATGACCAAATAATCTAGAAAGGAATTTTCAAATCCATACTGCTTCTTGATTTGTTGCACTAGCAACCATATACTCGGCTTATGCGGTGCTAAGTTCTACTGAGGTGTGCTTCTTGATACACCAAGAAATCACTGCAATTCCCAAACTAAAGCAACATCTAGAAGTAATCTTCTTATCTGCAACACACCTGGCCCAATCCAAGTAAGAAAATCCTTGCAATATCATATCACATCCTAAATCATATCTTAGACCATATCTAATAGTGCCACATAATTTTATGAGAACATGTTTTGCAGAAACCCAGTGAATATGCCTTGGATCATTCATAAACAGGCTAAGAGTATTCACAACAAAATATATATCTAGTTTGGTGTTTTTCAAATACATCAGAGAGAAAATCAATTGACAATATATGGTGGGATTAGTCATATCAAAATTTGAAGTAGACTCCTTCAATTTCTTGAAATTTGCATTCATTAGGGTAGCCATGGACTTGCAGTCCAACATTCCAAATCTCTTCAAAATATCAATGGTGTATTTTTCTCAAATTGGGAAAATTTCCTTTTGAATATTCCATACTTCTAATCCAGATAAGTAATGCATCAATCTGAGGTGCTTCATTTCAAACTCAGAGGAAAGCTTCTTCTTACACCATCCAATTAGTTTCTAATTTCTTGTGAGAAACAAGTCATCCAAAATCAGTGGCTCATCACTATAATATTGTAGTAAATATTAGGATATACATCACTCTTGGTGAATACCAATATTACCAAGTATCCATCTATTCATCCATACCAAGCACGAGGTTCTTGCTTGAGTACACATAATGCCTTTTTCAGTTTACATACGTGAGAATGTTTCTCATGGACAATAAACCCTTTTGGTTGTTCAATGTAAAATTATTCCTCAATAATACCATTGAGGAAGGAGGTATTTACATCCATATGATGCATATTCCATCCCGTAGCTGAATCAATAACAATGATGGTTCTAATGGAAGTATATCGAGCCACATGAGCAAAATTTTCATCATAGTCAATTCCCTTTTTCTGAGAGAATCCTATGGCAACAAATCTGGCCTTGTGTTTTTCCATGCTACCATCTGCTCTATGTTTAATATTGAAAATCTATTTGGAGGTCACTACTGACTTCCCCTTAGGTTTCTATAAAACCTCCCATACGCCATTATTCATGATGGAATAGAACTCCTCTGTCATGGCATCCTTCCAAACATGGTGCAAGGATGCCTCTTTGTACATGGTAGGATCTGATTCAATGATGTGACTCGTCAATGCAAAATAACTCGAGAACCTCTGAGGTATTTTTCTTTCTTGATTGATTATGTATGGATATTTGTGCCCCTATGCATTCTATAATGTATGTTTTTCCCATATAGGTCTTTTTCAGCTTCCTGTCATATATGTGGGAGCATCAACTGGCTCAACTGGATCAATGGAATCATTTGGTTCATTATTTTCTTCAGACTCCCTCTTAACTTATGGAGTGGGAGATGATCCAATCTCTTCATCATCATCAATATCCATATCATGTCCTCTTCCTTTTCGGATATCCATTTCTCCTTCAAAAGTCACATCCTTGCCAACCTCGATCTACCTCGATTCTGGGATGTATATTCTATAATACTTTGAATACTCATTATATCTCATGAATCTTCCATTCTTTCCTAAAGGTTATATATTCATCATTTTATCCTTGGACACATGAATGTAGACTGGACATCCAAAGATACGAAGTAAGTATCCATCCTGGCAAAGACTAGGTTCATCAAGGATCCTTCAATTGTCTTATCTGAATCAAGACAACAATGTAATCATTGTAGTCACCATTATTATACTCGAACTTCTTAGGATCCTAACATTGTTCTTACTTGACTTAGGAAGACTCATCAGGTTTCTATCATATGCAATTGACCGGTTTCCTCATCTTTGAGGGATAACTCCCTCTATCTCCCATAAATTGGTTGAGTAAATTTTTTCCTCAAAAATACATTTGTTGTGACTCTGACTGGAAAGAAATGGCTTTCCATAATTGTTGAAGTACTATATAGACTGACATCCTTAGAATCCTTCCGCTTGTCATCACCAAAACTCTACATGAGATCATCCTGGATCTTAGAGTCATGCTTCTAGAGGATTTCTGCTTCTGATCCTTCTGTATATCGATGGGATCACTTATCCTTGTAGATCATGGCATTCCCTACAAGTTAAATCTCGTTACATGGTTAGCAACATTTCATAATCAATGTATCAACAATATTTTGTCCAATAATGTAGGAATTATTTAGTCAATGCTTTGACACAACACACATATGACCATTATTTGGATGCTTATGGTCTCCATTATAGCATACCATTAAGAGTGTGTACTACTCCAAGTATGTTATAAGGGAGGTGTCAGCCTATATGGGTTGTGTAGCATGAAAGACTTTTAAACAATCATGTGCATAGAAAATACTACATAAGCCTATTGTTCATCAATAAAGGAACTATATCACGTGCTCAACCACTTCCTAAATCTAGGAATGTATATCTATGTAAAATATATTCAAATCAACTATATCTAATATACCATAGCATGTAAAATCAAATACTTATATTTTGTTGTTTATTTGATGGGATTCCACAGCCAGAGTATGTTGATCTTCATATGTTTGCTGGAAGATCATCACAGTTTGGATCTTCATATCATCTCTTCAGTATGGAAAGCATTAGAAGAAGAAATTTGAATGATCATCATTCCTTGACTTATTATGAGGAGTATCTTCATCAACATTAGTGGTTAAGGATTCATTCTTCCTCTTGTTTGCAAACAAACACTTATTTTCATAATGACCATATTCTTGCACTTATGGCATTGTATGTGCGATAAATCATTCTTCTTCTACCTTTGCTTTGGAGAAGAACTTGGCCTCCTATCTTGGTGTTGCTGTTTATGAAACTTCCTTCCTTTTCCCTTTCCTTTCTTGGCATGAGAGATGAAGGCTTGATTCTCCCCAACTTGAGGACCATGGAGTCTTTTCCTTGCTGCAATCCTGGTCTCTTTCTGAGTGTAGTCTTCCCATAACTTGTCAAATTTGGGCATCTTGGTTTGACCACTTATGGTTTGGATGAAGGACTCCTAAGATAATGAAACACCATTTAGGATGGTCATGATAAGATCATTTTCTTCAATGTTATCTCCACTTGACCTCATCTTGTCATGAAGTTCGGTGATCCTCATGAAATATGAGGCAATAGACTCATACTTAATCATCTTCATATTTGACAGCTGGTTCCTCAACGTGAGAGTCACATTGATACTACTGTGTTCAAATAACTTCTTCAAGGTCTTAAAAATCCTCCTAGTTGTCTTCTTTTCTGAGATTTTCATAACCAAGTGAGAATTGACTGAGTCCACCAGAATCCTTCTTGCTTTCACATCACACTTCCTCCATTGGGACTTGGCTTCTTACACTTATGGTTATGGACCTTTCTCATTGACAAAATTAAAGAGATCATTTTCTTCTAGGATGGGAATAACCCTAGGATTCCAGTATATGAATTTTGTATCCCCATCAAGATGATCTTCGACCTTCATTCCAATCATCTTCTCTACGTGTCTGAGCCAAAAACCCTAACAAGAGTTAGGTCAAAAATAAATTTTGGAATTTAGTGAAACTGACCTTACATATAGATGTGCCCTATCAAGGCGAGTTGAGGGAAGGTGAGTTCAAGCCAAAACAGTGGTGTGGAAGCTCCGAAACTTGATGCCTTATTTTCTTCCCACAATATTGTGTAGTGTCTCGCAATAAGAAAATGAAACTTCTCGTAATTTGGTTTTTCTTTCACCAAAAGATGTGCCTCCCTTAGAGAGAAGTTTCCACGACTCTTTTTTTTGCTAAAGTGACAAGGGAAGGCCTTGGAAGGTCAATCCATAGCTTCTGGCAATGGCCCCTTCTAGAACTGATATGATACCATGTTATTTATTACAATATTATAATAATATATATTAATTGCAAAAAAAAAAAGGATCTCTAGAAGAAATACAAAGCAGAGAAACAAGGAACACAAGAATTTATCGTGGGAAACCCAATCGGGAAAAACTCAACAAACTTCGTATAGAGATAATAAAAACTGAGAGAAGAGAGAAGAAGAAAAAGAATATCTCTCTAACATCAAACCCCATAAAACACTCTCCTTAACTATGGTAACACACCTTTCTTCTAGAGAAACTTACTATGAGATGATGAAATAATGAGGAGGGACACCTCCAATTTATATTAATTTTCCAAGTGAAAAATTTCAGGGGCCGTCTTAATAGTTTAACTGGGGCCAACTTGACATTTTGACTGGGGCCGACCTACCTTGGGGAATTACAAAATAGTTTTATTTTTTATTATTTTCTTGTGTATTTTTCCCCAAGGTTTGCATTGAATCTTTCTAGGGTTTACATGAGTATTACATCAGCACAATCTCCCATAGAATGTACAAGGAAATAAAATGCAAGTACAATAAGAATAACTTTTGAATTTGCACAAATTCCAACATGTTTAACATGGAAACCCATCCGAGAAAAATCATAAAATCACTCTTCATCTGGGATGAATAATATCTTAAGTACCTTTGGTCTATGCACATAGCCTACAAATTCTTCTTTAGATCTTATTTATAGTCAATGAATTCCTTACTTGTCTCATGCTATCAGGTTTTGATCTTTCTCTATTTTTATATCTTCAATCTCTATCTCTCCATTATTCATCTACAATCCACACACAACTTGGATCGACTTTATAAGATTTTACACTTCTTGATTTACCCATCAACTAATTCTCAATGGTTAGTTGGCAGGTTGTTCTACCCCCCAAAAACACCCCTTTACGTATAAATATAGGCATTGTTGGCATAGTTTACAATCAATACTTATTCCCAAAATAGACTATTAGTGTAACTACCTCTTACCCAAAAATCGGTTGAACTCCTTGTTTCGACTTTCTCTTATCCTCTTTTGTCGCAACTTCTTCCACTGTGTCCTTTTCTCATCTTGCGACCATAATATTCATCTTTCTAAACAAAAATATATTTATATTTTCCTAGGGCCAACAAATTTCATACTTCTACTTAAAATTATATGTTTTTTAACAGGGTCAAATGATCTATAGTCTTTTGACTCATAAGAGTATCCCATCATGATGCATACATGGATCTTTGCATCTAGTTTGTTTCTGCATTTATCATTGATATGTTCCTATTGGGGCTAGGGATAGGTAAGCAGAATTCACTTAGAATTTCAATTAAGTATGAAAAGGAGTTGTGACATAAGGAAGGAAGGAAGAGTAGATGGAGGAAAAGGAGAATGAGGTGTGATAGAGGCATATAAAGAGGAAGGGGTTAAGGAAAGAATCCATGACATAAGAAGAAACCATGACAAAAGAAGAAGCCACAATAGAAGAAGAAACTACGATGGAAGAATAAGTCACAACAGAAGAAAGGCCATGATGGAGGGAAAGGACGCAACAAAGAAAGAAGGTGGAGGAGTGGAGCCATGTCAAAAGGCGTGCAACAACGCAATAGTTAGAAAGTGATAGGTCAGAAATATTGTGGGTACGAGTTCATCTAGAGCCAGTAGAAATCACATGTATGAATATATATTTGTAAGTTAGACTATTATCACTTGTTGTCATGTGTCGCTAGAATAGAAAAGGTAGCATGTGGGCTAGGTGTAGGAAGTCGGCTGAGAAAGAGACCAGAAAAAGAGTCTATAAATAGTCCATAAAAGGAGGAACCCAGGATGTGTGTGAGTTAGCTCCTGATTTTTGTTAGTCTATTTGGTATTTGTTATCTCTGGTCATTATTGTTGTAAGTGGTATATCTGTTAGTTTTTTCTAAGTGCATTGAGTTGAATAATCTGTAGCTGAGTTCACAGAAGTGTGGGAGAACTAATATGATCCAATTTGTGTGTGTATCATCGGTAGATTCATAGAAGAAGGTGAGTCAATCCAGGATGTTCATGGATCAATAGTAGAATCAAGTAGAGTAAGATCAATGATAGAAGACAAGAGAGAATGAGAGGAGAGGAAAGTCTGTATAGATAGAAAGGAAGACCTAGAGAATATTATGCATCTTAGTGCGCAGACTAAAGGTGCCATATATATATCATGCTAGATGAAGAGAATCTTTGTTTTTTTTCTCTAATGGGTTTCCACGTTAGATTCTATGTATATGCATGAATGTTGAATTTGTTTGAGTTACTCATATAGATTTTGCTTTAAATAAATGCTTATATATTTACTTATGAATGAATAGATGCATATCAGTGACACGATAATAAGTTGAATACATTTATGTTGCACCAGGGTTGTTGTTATATTAGTTGCAAAGGAAGAGTTATGTTGTAGTTTAGTTGGTCATTATAAGCATAAGTGATCCACCCATGGTATTTGGTCGAGTGCCTTG
Organism: Pseudotsuga menziesii; assembly: GCA_001517045.1. Classification (NCBI taxonomy): domain Eukaryota; kingdom Viridiplantae; phylum Streptophyta; class Pinopsida; order Pinales; family Pinaceae; genus Pseudotsuga; species Pseudotsuga menziesii. The sequence continues at coordinate 911,112 of LPNX010411902.1, forward strand.
CTAAATGACCAAGGGACTGGAAATCCCCCACCCAATTGCAGAAACCTGGCTTTGGCAGTTACCCATAGAAAGATATCTCGGGTGAGACTACATCTACGTCACAGGTGTTTCCAACTTGTATTTTCTCTATATGGACTATATATTGCACTTTGTTGTGCTAAATAGAAGAGATTGAACCTGGGTCGAAGGGAATCCGAAAAATCAATAAATGGTTCCATTGTCGAGGCCAAATGATTTTGGAAAGGGATATGTTGTGGCAGTCGATGAGGCCTAAAATCCAATATTGGTTGGATTTCAAAGAGTTGTATTTTTCCCAAGAAGAGACCCGAGGATCTCTGTGGAACCCAATAGAGTGGTTGGATCGGTACCTTTACACGGAGATTCATGAGATTTTCTTTTTTGAGTTTCCCATTATGTTACACAAGTGGTTGTCTAAGTTTGCAACCCAACAAAGAAAATTCCAAGGAGGAGAACTAATGGAGTGGAATCCTTAGTTGATTCAACGACTGAAAAGTGTGAGAAACCCTATTTCAGAGGGATGTATATTTTTGGATAGACATTATTTTGGATGGATACATTAAGGATTTTGTTGTTGACACAATAACCTCATATAGTGAGGCAGAGTGAAAAAATTTCCAAGGACCACATGGAAGATATTTGTTGTATTTAATGATGTGGATGAAAATTCTTGTATGTGAAAAAGGTATCCTACGAATGTGACAGTTGGAATCTGTGCACAGAAAGGTGGGTATGTCGCAGCAGGACTCTATGAAGAATGGCGCAAACTAAGTTGAGATGTTACCTAGAGATAGTGGAACTGAACTAGTGGTTGGTTGTTTAAGAAGTGGAAGAATATTCTAGTCAGGAAAGTGAAGAAAGACTCTGATAGAAATAGGGAGTTGTAACACGGTGGTAGAAGAATAATACTATGAGATTGCGTCGTACTTGCAAAAAGGGTCTTGCAATGAAGAAGAAGAATTTCAATCGATATCTAAAGGAGAAGAAGAATAAGAAGAATCAACTAAAGCTACAGATCCATAATAGGGGTACAACATGCCTACAACACCGCACACATCGATAGAGGTAATATCTGTAGGCTTATATCCAAGTGGATTTGTAAATACAAGTAGTGCTAACGCTGTAAATAGCAGACAAGGGAGTCTGACTAGTCAAAAGTTTGTTCCAAATGTACCAACAACTAATACAATGGATGGGACTGACATTAAGTTGCCAATATTCAATGGAAATTAGTTGAAATACCCATAGAAACATTGGTTTCTCTGTGAAGTTATATGGAATGTGCGATAGATCCAATATGAGAACATAAGGAAAGAACAGATGGTCGTGACTCTGCAAGCTCATGCGCTAGACTGGTACATGAAATTTCCTATAGTGCCAGTAGGAGTTGTGCTGAAAATGCTTGACCAGATTAGAGTGGGAATGATAGATGAGTTTAGAAAGCTAAAGTTTGAGTCATAGTGCATTATTGAGATCAAAGCAATCAAGCATCTACCTACAGAGTCTGTTTGGGACTTTGACCAGATATTCAAGACATTAATAGCCAAATTGAGCTTCCATATGTCAGATGTACAACATAAAGAATGGTTCATTGTCACCTTGATGCCGCACATTTGGATCCCATTAATGCAACAGAATATTGTGTCGCAGATAGAATCTTTGGAAATAGTAATGAAGCTAGAATCCTCTCTGATTCGAGAAACTGGTGCAGGACTGATGCAGATTCAGACACAGCTGGCCAATATTATGGTGCAAATCCAAAACATCAAGAAAGGAAAGGAAGTTTAAGAAGAATTATGGTGTAAAATATGTAGAACATATAGACACCATAAAGATAATTTACCAGCTCTCATGAACTATGTTACAGTAGGAGCGTCGAACCCAATAAACACCTAAGGGTTGCCTTGGTGCAGAATATGTTACACTAGAGGCCATAAGTCAAAATAATGTTTGTATCTACATAATATTGTAAGTACACCAACTAGTCTGTATTGTAAATTTTATAAACCATTAGGATACGATTAGAAATATTGCAGAGCACTTCAGCTACTGCAAGAGAAGACAATGGATACCTACTTGATGAATAATGATGAGCAGATGCAAGCTGAATGAGCACATCCTCAATATCAACCTACTTAATATCCACCAACACAATTTCAACAACCACAATATCCTCATCCACAATACCAATAGAATCAGTATCCACCACAACAACAATACCCTTAGGAAAGGGGCGGTCAAAATTTTTGAGGTCGAGGAAAACAACAAGGAGGAGGAGGATTTGGTTGAGAAAGAGGGAAAGTCATATGTTATAACTGTGGACAACCATGACACTTTTCCTAATATTACCAAATTCCTACGAAGACGTTTACATACTATAAATCATTTGACCACATTGTTGAACAGTGTCCACAATTGATAGAGAAATGGAAGGCTCGAACTATGGGAAATCCCAACCCTACGCAGAATCAGAACCCGAACCCCAACCAAAACATTTAGATGATTTCTGTTGAGATGAGAGAACCAAATATTGTTGTTGTTACAATAGGATGTGTTGTGATGGGACCATACCAAAATACACAGCATGGACAATTATAGGTGCGACCTATGACACAAAAGAAAGTCCCATTAGCCATCCAGAATGAGAAGGAAGTCTTCTTGGATGTGTAGCCGGATTTTGTTGATACCAAGCAACCATAAACATTTGGACAAGTGAAGGTGATGCCCGAAATATTTGAACAATTACTCTGGAAGCATCCAATGAAAAAGGTTAGTAAGCTTAAATAATTTTTCAAAAGTTGTTTAGAACTAATCCATGATAGGGATGACGTCACAAAATTGAGAGCACTCATAGAAGAAACCCTATAATACTTGCAACCTAAAAAGAGATTTAACCATGTCGAGAAAATATTAAAAACAGTTTGCAAATTACCAATGACTAAGCATATATGAGACTATGACATGGACTACATTATTCTAGATTTGGGCTCTGAAGTCATTATCTTGATAAGGCAGACATGGGAAAGCTTGAACAAGCCATGACTAGATCGGTATCCCATTCAGGTAAGTCTTGCCAATTAGTTGAAGGCTCTACCCATTAGTAGTATGAATCAAGTACCTATTGAAGTGTAAGGTCTAAGGACATATGCAAACTTTGAAGTAATCGACATTGTTGATAATACGAACTCATATCCTACAATTTTGGGGATTGATTGGGAAATAGATAACCAGACTATAATTAATTTTAAGAAAAGAATCTTGTCATTTGAATATTCTAAGATAAGTTTGGTTGAGCTAATTGATCTGCTTGAAGGGCAGGTATATGTTGAACCAGTGAATAGTGAAGGCCAAGGTAATTACCTGAATCAACTATATAAGGTCATGTATTCAAGGTAGGACTATATATATCCAACAGGAAATAGAAAGCTAAGTTGGTGGAGTGTTAGCTCTTGCATATCCGATTTAGGCGATGCATTAGAAAATTGGCAGAACCCACTGCAAGAAGTCTCCATGTGAAGATGTGCAATAATTACAAGATTTGTGAAATGGGTAGGAGCTGAGGGAAGCAAGCTATGTACATATGAAGGTTTACCTAAAATTACATATTTTTTGCTGGAATTTGAAGAAAACAATTTATAGAATCACAACGATTGTTTGCCTTGGACTTTGTGTTGAAATATATGCCCGCTAGATGGTGGAGTACACAAACAATCTATCTCTGAATGACCACGATGTCAAATATTTATGGAGATTAGATTTGGAGAAGAGACCAGCTACATTGGTCATAAATATACATGATTGACAAATCCTGTTGAACATATTAAGCATTATCACATGACATGGAAAGACTATCTACACCAATAATGGGTTCATCGATTCATACACACATTGGAGATGGTACCAAGGAATTGGTATAGATAAGTGGAGCTATGAATAGGAACTTTTGAGTGGGAAGAGTTAGCTACAAGCTTCACACACACATTTGAGTTTGCAAGTGAAAACCCTACAATTGATGTTGCACTGCAGATAATGAAGGAAAAGATATTTGAAGCAATCTATATCGCGACCACAAATTTCCATCAATGTAGCATGATAGTATACCATTGGATGGAATGTTACAATGTTACAGGAGAACTAGATGATGATGATCCACTCGACATAAACATACCTGATTCATAAGGTATGTGCGCAGTGGAAGGATTTGGAATTTCCAGCGATCAATTCCTAATTCCACTTAGGATTAAGAAATTAAATATTGGCTCACCTGAAAATCTAAAGTTTGCCAATATTGGAGATTATTGGTGTAACACCCCAGTTTTGACCCCGTGGTATTGAATTACATATGATGTAAATAATGTATGGAATCATGGCAAGGAGCTCAAGGCCAAGGCCCTACCATTGATTGATGTCTTTTGTATAGGTGATCAGGGTTGATGCCTACAGTTTATGGTGCTAAGTCAAGCACAGTATATATATTTGTGAATATCATGTAAACTGCAAACTAATAAAAATACCACAACTAGCTATGCGCTGCAACACTAAAGATATGGGGGCATGATTTCACAAGGAATAGGGAGGGAGAATTTTTAATCTTGAGCCATTGGGGAAAACCCATCAAAACTATCAACTACCCATTTCTTGTCTTTTTCCCCAATCATTTATTTCTTCTAGGATTTGGTTGAGTTAATTATTGCATGGGAATGGGAAGAGTACGGGAAAGAAAACACACAAAAATGTATGCCCATTCCCTCATCCATTCACATTTCATCTTCACTCATGTTTTGGGGAGCTGCAGGAAATTTGATAATCCATCCTTCATTCACAAGGAGCACTCGCGTAGATGATTGTTCTTCTTCTTAGTCCCCCATCCTCTATTTTTTCCTCGGCATGATTTTGCATTTTTTTTCATTCTCCCATGGGTCGAGAATCGTTTTCGGCAATGCCCAACAAAATGAAGAGGGAGCCATGATTTCAAAGGGGTTGTTGAGGCTTCTGCACCCACATGAAGCTATTGTACATTCTATGAACTCGATTTTTGTCATAGGGATGTTGTTCCCTGATTGCCATTGTTGTTTTGGCTTCCATGATGTTTTCCTTAAATCCCAAAACTTGTAATTGTTGTGTAGGCATTCTTCATTTGGTCTGAACGATTTGGGTGTGAACAGTGGTCATTTTTTCCTTTGGAAGGCCATCCAACATTTTTTGAACGATTTGGATGGCTTGGTTTATTTTCCCCATTTTCCATATTTGATTTTGGGTTCCCAAGACATCTTGTCCATACCCAGAACTTGAATTTTTCTATGTAGTGCATCCTTGTGTTGGCTTGGCTGAGTATGTCCAAGAACCCATCTGTTATTGGGCTGACTGTGTTTGGATGTGATCATTGGATTTACTGTTGGTGTATAGATTTCTTGTGTGTGAGTCTGTATCCCCTAGTTCCTTATGGATGTCACATCCCCAACCCTTCGACTGGAAAAGTGGACGCAACCATGGCGTTAACCATCTAGGCTACCAGCCCCATGAACATGTGAATTCATGAAAATGCTGAAAATAGAATGCTGAACCAAATTCTTTGAACTAGAACATGCACACATGAGCATTTATCATGCACAGATGCAACTATTTCTCATAAACAGCTACAATTATCTATCAAACACAGCAGAATCAACATACATTCATACAAGAATTCACTCAACATGTTCATCACATTCATTAACAGAAAATATGGTTGCAGAAGTAAAAATGGACAAGATCACTTATCTTATGAAGAATTCATTCTGCAACCAGCTACGTCACTGCAACATTCCACCCGACCATGGGCCAATGTGCCCCTTAATCTCTCAGCAACACTGCCACCCCCGAGCTGGGCATGATTCTCCAAGGAATAAGGGAACAAGAAGGCTTACACATAGCCAAGGATACTCAAAACACATCCAATCCAACACAATTGGGTTTATCAGGACATTAAGGAGTTGGGAAAGGCTAATTGCTAAGCTGGTGAGCCCATTACAGAGCTAGGAACACCTACACCAGAACTAGCCTGACTTCTAAGACACCCACACACACCCAACACAAGGAATCAATCCCTTCTCTGCTACACAGTCCCTTAGGCTCTACATTCCCTTCCAATGCTATTCAGGGGTTGTGGAGAAGAAATCCAGCCCTCTAGCTCTGTCTGTGTGGTTTCTAGCCACCAGGTTTATCAAGAAAACCAAGCCCCCATCCCTGATCCCAACACAGTCTGAAGACCAACCATTGCACGCATGCAAATAAATCAGTTGTCACATCTCAAACAGGGAAAATGACTCTTGATTCGTTCTTGGCCCTATCGTGGCCAAAACAACTCCTAATAATCTGCAGCAGCCCCAAAGCATAATAGCAAACACAGCTCATGACATGGGGAAAACAACAACCCCAAAAATGTATCAGCATACATTACCAACAACGTTGGGAACAACAGCCCGTTCTGGACAATGAAGTCACCAGGAAAAACTTACACAGACCACGAGGGGAAAGAAATTACAGTCTCCCGACCTGTGTGTGAGTAACAACAACGCCGGACCCCCAATTCAGCCCGTGAGGAAAGGATACAGCCACACCATCCACAAATCCATAGAGGAAAACTGCGTGGGTAAAAACCAGGAAAATCCTGTGCATGAGGATGAACAAAATGACAGAGAGGATGTGAAATCGGAATTGCATGAGCATTTCAACACCGTCGTGGAGAGGATAGTGTGTCCGTGGGAGTGATGGTGGTGGTTTTGCTTGCCATCATGAAGTCAATAGTGGTGGTGGAGTGTGCGTGTGGGAAAGGACTGACAGTCCTGCCACACTCCACTCCCAGCCATAACTGCCTCAGCTAATAGTAGCAGTTATTAATGGTGGTAGTTGGGTTAGACAAGGTGGTGACACATGGGTTTTTCCCTCATTGTCAAAGGTTTGAAAATTTCCCCCACCCTTATCCTTGTGAAAATCATGCCCCTTCTTAATTTAGTTGCTGCGATCGTAGCTGGTCAGGTTCATTTTAATTAAAGATGCATATTTACATGATGACAAACTCAATATCTATGCCGCATGCCCCGATATACCATCGATGACAATTTAAATCCGAAACATAGTATAACCAATCAATGGTGTGGCCTTGGCCTTTAGCTCTGCACCATGATCATTACAATATATGCATCATGTACATTTAATGCAACAGGGTCAAAACCAGGGTGTTACATTCCCCTCCCCCTTCAATAGCACTATCCTCAGTGCTTTACAAAATTGAACAAAATGCTACACTGGTATCGCCTCAGTGTTCCGTAAAATTGAACAAAAATGGATGTGCCAATTGCATGGCATCCTCCAGCTCCCATGTATCCTCTTCAGGTCCATAGTGCTCCCATTGCACCTTTATCTTCCCTATGGCCCAGTTCCAAAGAATTTTGACCTTCCTGTCGAGGATGCACATTGGCTCGATTCGGAACTCTCCCTCGGGTTCCACCTGAATCACATCCCAATTTATCATATGGTTAAGATCATGTACATATCTCTTAAGCAAAGAAACATGAAAAACATTATGATCTCTAGTGCTAGCAGGAAATGCAAGTCTATATGCAACTGGCCCTATTCTTTCAAGCACTTGAAACGGCCCACAATATCTAGGTGACAACTTGGCACAACTTCCAAGCTTCAAGGAACTCTTCCTTGCCCTCACTCTGAGGTAAACATGATCCCCAACACTAAACTCCCTGTTCACCCTATGCTTATCTGCATAGCTTTTCTGCCTGTCCTGTGCTGCTTTCAAATTCTGCCTAATCTTTAAAACCTCTTGCTCCATTTCCCTGAGCAATTCTGGTCCAAGCACAATCCTTTTCACTGGATTATCCCAAGTCACTGGTGTTCTACACCTTTTTCCATACAAATATTCATACAGACTCATCCCCAAGGATGCCTACTGTCCATTGTTATAAGCAAACTCTACCAAGTGCAAGTAATCCTCCCACTTGGTCGGTTTGTTCATTACATACATGCAAATCATATCTTCAAGCACCTGATTAAATCTCTCTGTCTGACCATCTGTCTGAGGATGGTATGCAGTGCTGAAGTTTAGCTTTGTACCCAAGTCTGCAAACAACCCCTTCCAAAATTTGGAAGTGAACTTGATATCTATGTCAGAAACTATCGCCTTAGGAAATCCATGCAATTTGAATATCTCCTTCATGAAGATCCTTGCAATGTGATCAGTCTTATGAGTAGACTTCACTGGTATAAAATGCGCTGCCTTTGTCAACTTGTCTACCACAACCATGATGGAATCATGTTGTCTCCAAGTCATTGGCAATCCTGTAATAAAATCCATGGAAATAACTTCCCATTTCCATTCCGGAACTGGAAAAGGATGCAACAAACCCACTGGATGTTGATGCTCAACCTTTACCTGCTGACATTTCATACACCTTGAAATGTACTTAGCCATATCCCTTTTCATTCCTGGCCAAAAGTACTGCTTTCTAGCTGTAGAAATTGTCTTATGATATCCTGGGTGACCAGAATACGGAGCTTGATGGATTTCATCCATAACAACTCTCCTCAAACCTGCTACATCTGGAATATAAATTCTACCTTTATAAGTGAGAAGTCCATCTTCTTCCAATTTATATCCCTCATACCTCTTCTCAAGACTTTGTTGCTGCAATTTGTCTTTTACCTTCTCATACGATTGATCTCCAGCAGCATGACTAACAATCTGCTGCCTCAAGTCTGATTGGAAAATATGAAGAGATGCCACATGCATTTCTTGCACCTTCCTACTGAGTGCATCAGCTACCTTATTTCCTTTCCCTTTATGTGCTTGATTTCAAAATCAAACTCACATACAAATTCCAGCCATCTTGCTTGCCTAGCATTCAGAGTAGGCTAATCAAACAAATACTTCAGACCACAATGATTTGTCCTGAGCTCAAATATCCTACCCATCAAGTAATGCCTCCACATCTTGAGAGGATGTACTATGGCTGAAAGCTCTAGATCATGAGTGGCATAGTTCTTCTCATGCTCCTTCAGCTTTCTTGACTCATAACATATCACGTGGTTGTCTTGCATAAGGACTCCTCCAAG
>LPNX010411902.1:920846-948624 GCA_001517045.1 Pseudotsuga menziesii
TCTCGTTCTGAAGGCTGTCTTGTGAATGTCTTCATCCTTTATTCTCACCTGATGATAACCAGAACTCAAGTCAATCTTAGAAAATACCTTTGCTCCTCTCATTTGATCAAAGAGGTCATCAATCCTAGGAAAAGGATATTTATTCTTCACAGTAACCTTGTTTAACTGCCTGTAATCGATACATAACCTGAGTGTACCATCTTTCTTCTTTACAAATAGAACTGGTGCTCCCCAAGGAGACACACTCAGTCGGATATACTTCTTTTCCAACAACTCTTGCAGTTGCATCTTCAACTCTAGCATCTCCGGTGTACTCATCCTGTAGGGTGCCTTGGACACTGGTGCTGCTCCTGGCACAAGTTCAATAGTGAAATCAATGTCCCTCTTTGGAGGAAGCCTCGGAATCTCATCAGGAAACACATCCCTGAATTCCTGTAACACTTGATAGTCCTCCAACCTAGGAGTTTCATCCTATGATGTCTCCAAAATATGAGCTGCATACAACTGGAAACCCTTCCCACATAACTTCTTTAACTGCATTGCTGAAACCTGCCGTACTGAAATCACCTTTGGAATACCTTTCACAACTAATAGGTTCCCTTCTTCATTCATGCATTCAAAAGTCTTATTGTAGCAATAAATCTTCACCCTGTGAGGTTCTAACCAATCCATTCCAATTAGAACATCATAGGAACCAAGCGGTAGAACATTCAAATCTACACAAGTAACCAACCCATTCATGACCAATGGACATTTCTCTACCACATCACTAACCTTTTTCTTAGTTCCAGTGGCTAGATAAACTAACCAAGACTTCCTATGCTTTAATTTCTTAAAAGCACACATATCCACTACTCTAGGAGTGATGTAACTATGCGTAGAACCAGGGTCAATCAAAATAGAAAAATATTGCTCAATAATCTTACCTGCTACTTCAACCACAGTTGACTGGTGATCTGCTTGGCAGTCCTCCAGTGCTGCATAAATCCTAGGGACTACCCTTGCTACTTGTCCCACTGTTTCTGCTTCTTGAATGTTATAAACTAGCCTTGCACTCTCATTCTCGAGTGGACAATTCCTGCGCATGTGGGGTCCTCCACATTTCCAACATTGAAGTGATCCTCTATTCTGTTATGGATCTTTAGGATTTTCTCCTGTCACTCCAACTAACTTACTCGCAGCTTGGAATTGCCGCTTTTACTGATTCCTAAAGTTAGAAGGTTTGAATCCTTTCTTTATTTGGTCCAACTTTTCATTCTTCTTGTCCTTCCATGCCTTCTGGTAATCAGGTTTTCCTTTACTTTGCTCATAGCAATACTTAGCTTTTCTTATTACTTCTTCAAGAGTTCTAGGTTCATAAAACTCGATTCTATCTTTGTAAGACTAAGGTAATCCACTCAGAAAACGCTGGACTTTCACTTTTTCATCTCTGATGTACTGGACATACCTCAACAGCTCCAAAAACTTATTTGCATACTATTCCATGGTCTGCTGTCCCAATCTCATCTCATGGAACTCCTTAATCTTTTCATCATAATACCTGTCAGAGAGGTATTTCTGCTTAAAATACTTCTTGAACTGTTTCCACTTAAGTCTCCTTTCACTGATCCTCTTTACTTGCTTGAAGTGTTCCCACCAAATGGGTGCCCTTCCATTCAGATTGAATATGGAAACTCTTGCCTTCATGTTCCCTGAATAATCATGCACTTGAAAGTACTTCTTTATCCCAAGAAGCCAAGCTTCAGCCTCTTGTCCAGTCTTTACCTCACCATCAAATGTAGGAGGTTTAGCTTTCTTAAATTCATCTCGAGAGCGATCCCTATGGTGTCTCTTTCTTTTCCTTTTATGAGAAGAAGAACTTGAATCCCCGCTGGATTCTTCAGAATCAGATGATCCACTAGAAGTCCTTCTCCTTCTCCTAGTGCTACTCTTACTGCCTTCTGGCCTTGCGTTACCTCGTCCAGAGTCTATCTTTCTTTGCAAGTCTGTCAAACTCTGCAACATTGCAGCATTCAACTGATACTGCTCTTCCTGGGATTTGATCAAGATTCTCATGGTAGCTGCAACATCTAACGGTGTCCCATGGAATCTCCTTCCATTGGACTCAATGTCATCATTTCTATTACGGACATTTTCTCCCATGGCATCTTCTGCTCACTCGTAAGAATCCCGAGCATCATACCCATCATGGGTTCTAATAACTGAACCACCACTTACTTATCAAAATGCACTACTTGGAATACCTCCCTTGAAGGTGACTATGATTCTGCAAACGTGTTAGTAACACAACTGTTAGATGCATAACATTGACATAAACCAACATTACTTACCCTCTCCTGGAAAAATTATAAAATTACAAGTTTTCCCAAAACATAGAAACTTTTTTTTTTTAATCATTGGTTCTCACACAATCTGGTGCATAAAATCGTTGCCTCTTTTCTCATTTTCAGTCCTGAAAATCCACTAAAAAATAGCTGAAAATTCCCCCGAAAAACAGTCGAAATCTACTAGGAAATCCCACTCGAAAATCTCAAAATTTCCTCTGCAGAATCGGCTCTCATTTCAACTATCAATCCGACGTATTGGGTACTTAGTTTACTAAGCTTCCGACACTTCGGCAGTCTGATCTTCATCTTTCATTCGACGCTCATCGGTGGTCCAATCAACTAAATTTTTTCGATGTTTTGGGATGATCCTCCTCTGGCTATCGACGCATCGGAAGACCGATCCTCTAATTTTCTCTGACGTGTCGGCAGTCCAATCCTCTAAAGTTTTCCGATGTTTTCTGTACTTAGAAAAATTTTGGAAATTTTTCTTCTTCCTTCTTCCGCTGCATCGGCAACCTCATCCTCTAATTATCGGCGATCGGATCCACTAAGCACTACCATGTCGGCGATCAAATATTCTATCCTTCGGAAGGATAGTCCATTAGACAGCTGCAACTATGGGTAGTGATCCCACTACGGGTTCTGCGAATCATAACTCATCGGCTGTCGAAAGTTCTATCCACTAACTTCATCCAATGTCCTTATACTTAAACAAAATTTTCAAATTTCCTTCTCATCGGCGATCGGATCCACGAACCTTTGGAAGGGTAGTCCTTTAGATAGCCGCAATGGCGGATGTTCAATCCACTAACCATCACCGATGGCTAAGGACTCCAGGACTTAGAAAAATTTACAAAATTTTCCCCCTTTTTGTCTTCCTCTTCACCGCTTGATCGGCTCAACTTTCTTCTTTTTGTTGGTGAAATAGTTCCATCAGCAGCCGCAATGGCGGAACATGATCTTCGATCTTCTTCCGATTGGCGGCACAACCTGATCGGTATCGGCAGTATTTTCTCGTCAGTAGGCTAGTGCTCTTGGCTTCCAAAATAGCGGGCGCACGAACCACTATCCTCTTCTGATAGTAGATGATTTCGGCCTTAGAAAAATTGTTAACTTTCTTTACGGCGTCAGCGGTCGAAGGCTTTACCCATCGGGCGCATAGTTGTCTAGCCATCCGCAATGACGGGCGCTCGATCAACTATTTTCCGCCGACAGATATTGAACACCTAGAATTGTTTTCTGCGATTTCCCTTCCAAACATCCTCCGTCGGGTATGCTTCCGCCTAGCTCTTCCGCTATGTCAGAAATCCTTCCCACTAAGTGTTCCAATGATCCGACTATTCCAACACTTAGACAAATTTTATGGAAGTTTCCTGTCATCAAATTTTGACCTTTGCTGGGTAGAAATAAGTCCTGCCTCTGTCACTACATCTACATGGTCCATTTAGGCCCATACCACAACATGATCTCTGATACCATTCTGTCACGTCCCCAACCCTCCCACCGGCAAAGAGGATGCAGCCATGGCGTTAACCATCTAGGCTACCATCCCCATGAACATGTGAATTCATGAAAATGTTGAAAACAGAATGCTGAAGCAAATGATTTGAACTAGAACATGCACACATGAACATTTATCATTCACAGATGCAACTATTTCTCATACACATCTATAATTATCTATCAGACACAGCAGAATCAACATACATTCATACAAGAATTCATTCAACATGTTCATCACATTCATTAACAAAAAATATGGTTGCAGAAGTAAAAATGGACAAGATCACTTATCTTATGAAGAAGTTGTTCCGCAACCAGCTACATCGCTGCAACGTTCCACCCAACCATAGGCTAGCGTGCTCCTTAATCTCTCAACAATGCTGCCACCCCCGAGCTGGGCATGATTCTCCAAGGAATAAGGGAACAAGCAGGATTACACATAGCCAAGGATACTCAAAACACATCCAATCCAACACAGTTGGGTTTATCAGGACATTAAGGAGTTGGGAAAGGCTAATTGCTAAGCTGGTGAGCCCATTACAGAGCTAGGAACACCTACACCAGAACTAGCCTAACTTCTAAGACACCCACACACACCCAACACAAGGAACCAGTCCCTTCTCTGCTACACAGTCCCTCAGGCCTTACATTCCCTTCCAGTGCTATTCAAGGGTTGTGGAGAAGAAAGCTAGCCCTCTAGCTTTGTCTGTGTGGTTTCCAGCCACTAGGTTTATCAAGCAAACCAAGCCCCCATCCCTGCTCCCAACACAGTCCGAAGACCAACCATTGCACGCATGCAAATAAATCAGCTGTCATAGCTCAAACAAGGAAAATGACTCTTGAGTTGTTCTTGGCCCTATCATGGCCAAAATGACTCCCAACAATCTGCAGTAGCCCCAAATCATAACAGCAAACATAGCTCATGACATGGGGAAAACAACAACCCCAAAAATGTATCAGCATACATTACCAAGAACGTGGGGAACAACAGCCCATTCTGGACAACGAAGTCACTAGGAAAAACTTACACAGGCCACGTTGGGAAATAAATTACAGTCTCCTGACCTATGCATGAGTAACAACAATGTCAGACCCCCAATTTAGCCCATGAGGAAAGGATACAGCCACACCATCCGCAAATCCGTAAAGGAAAACTACGTGGGTAAAAACTAGGAAAATCCTGTGCGTGAGGATGAACAAAACGATAGAGAGGATACGAAACCGGAAGTGCATGAGCGTTTCAGCACCGTCGTGGAGAGGATAGTGTGTCCGTAGGAGTGATGGCGGTGGTTTTGCTTGCCATCATGAAGTCAACAGTGGTGGTGGAGTGTACGTGTGGGCAAGGACTGACAGTGTTTCCACACTCCACTCCTAGCCATAATTGCCTCAACTAACAGCAGTAGTTATTAATGGTGGTAGTTGGGTTAGACAAGGTGGTGACACATGGGTTTTTCCCTCATTGGCCAAGGTTTGACAATTTCCCCCACCCTTATCCTTGTGAAAATCATGCCCCTTCTCAATTTAGTTGCTGCGATCGTAGCTGGTCGGGTTCATTTTAATTAAAGATGCATATTTACATGATGACAAACTCAATATCTATGCCACATGCCTCGATATACCATCGGTGACAATTTAAATCCGAAACATAGTATAACCAATCAATGGTGGGGCCTTGGCCTTTAGCTCCGCACCATGATCATTACAATATATACATCATGTACATTTAATGCAACGGGGTCAAAACCGGGGTGTTACAATGGAAATCATGCCTAGCTCAGGGGTGGCAATGATGCTGAGAGATTAAGGAGCACAATGGACTATGGTTGGGTGGAACATTGCAGCGACATAGCTAGTTGCGGGAGAGGTTCTTCTTAAGATAAGTTTTCTTGTGAATTTAACCCCTGTAATGTATTTGTTTTGTAAATTATTTATGAACATGTGGAATGCTTGAACAGGATGAATGTTGCTCGTTTTATGAGTTATCAACAACATGAATGCATTGAATGAATGTGTATTGCTTCCATTGTAGATTGCTTTAGGCATCTGTAAGAGTTTTTATGTTCAATGCATTTTTTTGGTTTATGTTATATGAGGGCTTAGATTGCCTAGATTGGTGATGGCCTGAATGCCCAAATCTGTCCAAGACTTCTGTTAACAGGTTGAATTTCTGGACATAAATATCCTTCCGCAACTCTCCTTTCCGTAACTTGTAGGACATGGGATGCGGAAACGTCCTTCTGTAAATTATGTTCCTCGTAGATTTCCTTCCACAACTCTCCTTTATGCAACTTGTAAGATGCGGCTTCACAATCTCCTTTCCGTAACTTGTAGGATGTGGCTTCACAATCTCCTTTCCGCAACTAATTATTTCCGCAATGGTTTGTTCCGCATGCGGGATGCAGGATCACAATTTCCATTTTCCCCGATTCCGCAAACTCAAGATTTCCTACTGTTTATTCTTGTGGGTCGATTCTCAGTCATTGATCTGTTTCCAAATGCGGAACAGATTGTGACGTTGATTTTTGTCTCAATCTTTCTCCTCCATTCAATATCCTCTGAGATTTTTCTTCATAGATCATCGAATGGATCACTGACAGGATCAAATTCTCAGCGATTGGGAAGTTAGAGAATTTATACACAGACTTGAATAGATTGCACTTTGAGCTGGATGCTCTTTCATCAAATGTGTGGAAGTATGGTCATGTTTCTCCTCTAAGGCAGGAGGGGACATGACAGTGTGGTATCGGAGATGTTGGTTGCAGCACTAGGGCCTAAATGGGCCAAGTTGAACAGTTAACAGAGCTCATGTTATAGCTTTGGGCCTCAAAGGGTCCATGAGAAATCCACCTCTATGTTCAAAGAAATTCAACAGGTTTCAGTAGGGATTACAGGGGCCCGAAAGATGAAAAATGGCAATGCGTGTGTGCACCAGATTGTGTGAAAATGGAAGATTTACAAAAAAGAGATGTTTCCCTCGACCCACCTTGCAGTGGTGTAGGGAATACATGAGGGGGAAATCCCCCTTAACCCCCATCATCCCCTGAGATATTCCATTATTGCAAAAAGGAAATTAGATCTAGGAGTGCTAATGAGCAGAATTGCTAAAAATTAGCCAACCCAACGAAAGGCACATTGATTGTTTATGCTTGCAAGAAGCAATTGGTAAGTAATTGTCTGGATTTCTGAGATTAACTAACAAATGATGTTGTTAACACCTTTTACAGATTCATAGTGTAGATTAAAGAGTTGATCTTGGTCTGACAAAGAAGGTCAAAGAATATCAACGCCAAGAAAATTAATAGCATGGATAATGTGCAGGATCCCTGTGGGCACAGGGAGGATGCTATGGGGGGGAATCCAAGAGACCCACAAGAAGGAAGAGAGCCACTCCAATGCTGGAGATGTGGATGACCCCATTTACACCAGATTTTTCCACATGGGGAAGGGCATATATGTCCAGCTTACAATTTCCAAGGTCATGGAACTGAAGCTGTTGGGAAGTGGGAACATGAGACTTCCCCAGATGATGTAGCTACTATAAGAAGCCTGAGGGAAGAGTTGCAGGATTGCAAAGAAGAAAATAAAAGGTTGGTCAAGGGTTTGGTAGAGAAAAACCAGTTGACTACAACCATGCTACATATTTTGGCAGATCTCCGAAAGCAGATAAACTCTAGGAATCCGATAACAGAGATAGAAGGGAGTAGGATAAATTCCCACAAGAAGAATGCGAAGCTCAACCCAAGGAAGAAAGGTTTTAAACCTTCTCACCTCCTAAAGTAGAAAAGGCAACTATCACAAGTTGTGATTGAGACATCTAGAGTGATGAGGGAAAAGATAAAGGAACCATTCAAATGTTGGGGATGTGAAGGACCCCATCTATGCAGGAATTGTCCACTTGAGAATAAGAATGAGGGTCAAGTCCCTAACACCCAAGAAGCTAAAACTATGGGTCAGGAAGTAGGGATCATTCCTATAATTTGTGTAGTGTTAGAAGACCACCAGGCAAGTCATAAATCAACCATGGTGGAAATTGGGGGTGAGATCATTGAACATACTGTTTCTTTTTTTATTGACCCTGGATCGATTCACAGCTATATTACCCCTGAACTGGATGAGATGTGCACTTTGAAGAAATCAAAGAATAGAAGATCATGGTTAGTATATATATTCAATATAATCAAGAAGAATGTCGGTGACGTGGTAGTTAGATGTCCATTGGTCATGGATGGGTTAGTCACCTATGCATATCTAAATGTTCTACCACTTGGATCATATGATTTCCTCATTTGAATGGATTGGTTGGAAGCAAATAGAGCAAAGCTTGATTGTTACAACAATACTTTTGAGTTCTTGGATGACGAAGGAAACCTAAGGGTTGTGAAAGGATTTCCAGAAGTGATCTCTAGAGAGAAGTCTTTAGCAATGCAGCTGGTGAAGTTCTATGGGAAAGGTTTCAGAGTGTATGAAGCTCATGTTTTAGAGGCAGTAGAGTATGATACTCCTAGGTTGGAGGGATTTCATATGCTACAAGAATTTAGGAATGTTTTTCTGATGAAATTCCAGGGATTCCTCCAAAGAAGGACATTAATATTACCTTTGAGCTTGTTCCTAGAGCAGCACCAGTGCCCCAGACACCCTGTAGGATGATCATACCAGAAATCCTAGAGCTGAAAATGCAACTACAATAGTTGTGGGAAAATAATCATATCAAGCCAAGTTTGTTCCCATGGGGGGTGACTAGTTTTGTTTGAGAAGGAGAAAGATGATACACTATGGTTTTGTATTGGTTACAGACAATTGAACAAAGTCACTGTGAAGAACAAGTATCATTTTTCTAAGATTGATGAACTCTTTGATCAAATGAGAGGAGAAAAGGTATTTCCCAATATTGACTTGGGATCTGATTACCATCAGGTAAGTATCAAGGATGGAGATGTTCATAGGAAAACATTCAAAGCAGGGTATGGATCTTATGAGTTTGTAGTGGTACCATTTGGTTTCACAAATGTACCAACTATGTTTATATGCCTCAAGAATAATGTTTTCAGTAGATACTTGGGCTAGTATGTTCTTGTTTTCCTTGATGACATTCCTACTTATTCAAAGGATGAGGAAAAACATGTGGAACAATTGAGGCCGACCTTGAAATTGTTCAAGAAGCATCAACTGTATGCAAGGCTGAGAAACTATGACTTCTACAAAGATGGAATTCAATATTCAGGTCACATTATCTTAGGTAAAGGGATATCTGTAGACCTTGAAAAGATTGAGGCCATGAGAAACTTTACTGCTCCAAGAAAATTAATAGATGTAAAATATTTTGTGGGACTTGCATGATACTACAGGAGGTTCACTGAATAATATTTTACAGGAAAAAATGAGTCTATGTATGGGCTGAGGATGCATGCGGGTGAACTTGTGGTTCCATGGGGAAATGGCCCTTCTTGAAGACTACAGGTAGAATGACCTGAGCAGAGCAGTCTGGTTGTACCCACTTAAAACAAGGTAGGAAATTGCCATGTGCTATGAGAAGGATCCCATGACTGAAATCTAATTTTGAATAGAATATATTTTGAACTTTAGATTTTAAATTTTTGCTGATGATTGTTAATTAAATACTATTAATTGTTTCGCTTATCTAAAATGGTGTCAAGATGACATGTTGTATGTGAATGTCCAGGTTTTTGGCAACATGTGTAAGTTAGGGATGAGTACTCCCCACTTGCAAAATCCAAACAATATGAGGATGATCTCATGGTTGCAAAAATCTGATTTTTATGTGGGAAGCGGAATTGTGAATTCAAATTTTGATTTGACTATCAATGTTATTGATCATTTGATAATTTGAAATTTATCCAGGCATGAAATAGATTTGAAAGTCTATGATTAAATTTTTATGATGACATCTCATATAAACTACATGCTTGTATGTAACGCAGTTGAGATGATGAAAATATGTATTGGACGTACATGGCTCCTCGGAAGGATGTACATGGATACATAGCTTCTTGAAGGGATATGTTTGGGATAGGTTTGAAAACCTATAATTGCAACTATTTTTATAATGACATCTCATATAAACTATATGCTTGTATGTAATGCAGGTGAGATAATGGTGGTCCACCCCTGGAGTACATAGCTCTCAGGAGGATGCGTTTGAGAAAGATGACTCCTCTGGAAGGATGTATGAGAGTACATAGCCTCACCTCCTGCCAGCTAGGCACTGGTATGCATCATTGGGGACACCTAGTGTGTAAGAAATCCAGTTAGACTTATTTTCACACACATCCACATCTTAAGGGGATTGTGACGAGGGTGGGGGCTCTATGAAGAGAATAACCCCTAGGTATTATGATGTCTAGAAAGTAAGTGCCTGAGCATTGGTAAGCACTGGTAGGAAGTGTTGAGCCTTAAGCAATGCTTCCATTAAGCACCTAAAGAGGTGTTGGGATCTAGAGAAGGGCTACCAGATCTTGATTGAAATATGTTATACAAATAAGTATTTGGTTTACTTATCAAACTTTTGTTGTTGTTGATTTTTTGTAAAAATACATGAGCTTATGATGCAGCCATGATTTTGAAAATCTTGTCATAAATTGCACCATATATGAATGAATCTGACATATGAATTACTTGTTGTGGTGCCTCAAAATGTTAGAATAATCAACCCATAGTTACCCATATTTGACATTATTAAATCATTTTTGTCTTATTCCTAGATTCCTAGATTCCCTCTCTATGCTAGTTGACTTCCACATGTTCCTAGAAGTCAATACTTGCTAAAATGGGTCATGGAGTGCTTTGGAATCATCATGGAAACATATTTAGCATGTAATTTTTATTCCTTGTTCCTTAAATCACATATCTTCTTTTATGAAAGTTGCCTTGCTTTATAGCAGTTTTAAGGCATGAAGGAAAAGCTAGTCTATGGGAACTTTCCTAGTTTTTTTCCCACATCCTCCACCTTCCTTTTCTCCAAATAAAAGCATGAATGAGTTGTATTTCCATTACCTATTAGCTTTGCTTTATCCAATTCATGAGAATCTTCATATATTTGGAAAGTCCTTTTTGCACCTATGGGGGATTTGACTTGATTTAGTAAGCCTGCTTTTTGACCAATTTGAATAGCAACGTAGTGCTTTAAAATATATCATGTAATTATATATTTGAGCATCCTATTACTTCATATGGTTGGATTATGTACACTTATTCTATATAGGATTAAGTTATATTCCAATTTCAGTCTCCTTTTGTATGAATTTTGCATGTTTGATTAGCGATTTTGTGAGTGTAATTGATCTATCTCTTGGGTTCAATTTCCACAAGAAATGAGGCACTGAGCTTAGTGAGAACCTAGAGGGAGTTTTAGGCTCTGAATCAGAGCTGTTAGATCTCAGTTGAAAGATATTTTCAGGTGATCCGAGGCTTGCAGAAATTTGGCTACCCTTTAATGCCCACCCAGGTGTGGGGTGGGACAAGGTTGTGAGTGCTATGATGATATTAAGCCCAGTCAGACACCTGTGGAAAAAATGGAAGATACTTATGCAATATAAGTATTTGGTTCACTTAGAAACTTCTTGTTGATTTCATGTCAGTATACATGTGCATGTGATTCATCTATGATTTGGGAAAATCTTGTGAATACTAACATGGGAATTGACTCATTGCTTCAGGTTTGAGCATAGGTATTGCTAGATGCCAAAGACATTGGAGATGTTCCAAGCTATGAAGAAGGATTCTCCAAGACCAGGAGAAGATTCAGTGGTGTGTGCTAATGCATACAATCAAGGAATTGGAGGAGTCTGTGTCAAAGACAACTGCTTAGTGGGACAAAGGAGGAGTTTCATATCGTATGTCGCATACCCATGCGCAATTTTCATGCGGAATTACAAACTTTGTTAAATAACCTTTTTCCCTCTTTAAATCACCGAGCATGGTCATGAAGACACTCTTCAACATCCCTCTGAATATAAAATCCACTAAAATATCAACGAATGAAAATCAACCTGCAAAATCAATGGTGCGAAAATCTTGTATCGTGGAATCGAAAAAATGGAAAATGTGATCTCGCAATCCCGCAACCCACAATTCAGCATCCCACATTCCACATGCATAAAGGAAATTGTGGAAAGGAAATCATGGTAGCCGAGATCTATGAAACCATAATCTTGCATCCTGCATCCCGCATTCTACATCCTGCATTCCACATGTGGAAATTAAATTGTGGAAAGGAAATCATGGAAGCCGAGATCTGTGAAACCGTAATCCCGCATCCCACAAACTGCAGAAAGGAATATTTTTAACGGGAATTCAAATTTTTCACTAAGTCTTGGATCGATTCGACCATTTAGGCCATCATCACTTCGATCATCCCATTTCCATAACTCAACTGAAAAAAATGCATTGAAAGAAACATACATAGATGCATACAATTACTATCATACATCTGAAGCAATTCATCAATTCATCACATTAACATGCTCAACATATCTCCTTGAGAAAATACAAATGTAGAGAAATTCAACTACAAGGATTAATAATAGCCAAGAACACTTATCTTATATAAGTTTACTCTGCAAACAGCTATGTCACTGCAACGTTCAACCCAGCCATAGGCCAGTGTGCTCATCAATCTCTTAGCAGCATTGCCACCCCCGATTTGGGCATGATTTTCCCAAGGAATAAAGAACACTAGCAGGCTCACACATAGCCAAGGGTTCAACAAAACTCAGCCAAGCCAACACAGTTGGGTTTATCAGGTTGTAGGAAACAAGCTAATATACACATTCAGGACCAGACAAGCCAACTAACAGATGGGTTTATTAGGTTGTCCAGCCGAATATCACACACAAGGCTAATCACAAGAAGACACAGCCAAACCAATAGATGGGTTTATTGAGCTATACAACCAAGCCATCTGACTGTTGGTTTTATCAGGATACACACAGTCAAGATTACGTTTACATAAAATATCATCCAATCCAACAGATGGGTTTATTAGACTATAAGGATATGAAAAGGATGACTGCTAATATAGTGAGATCAACCACAGAGCTATGGACACCTACACCAAATCTATTCTTGTTTCTAAAACATCTGCACACCCAACATAAGGAAGCATCCCCTTCTCTGCTACATAGTCCCTTAGGCTATGCCTTCCCTCTTCAGTGTTATTTAGGGTGGGAAAAGAAGAAAACCAGCCCCTAGATCTGTCTCTGAGGTTCCTTCTCACACTAAGTTTATCAAGCTATTTTAGGCTCCTCTTCCACTCCCAACTAGTTTAGATCAAAACAACAGAGGCATACACAACAAGCTATGAGGTTCCCCAAAAATTGTAACTCCTTATTGATCATTCACTCTGTCACACCAAAATGGATTTCTAGGCATGACCCTGTTAACACCATTATTTAGCAGGGAAGCAAAGAGACCATGGTGAAAAGAAAATAATGGTCACTTGTCAAAACTTTGGTTCAAATTTATAGTATAAGAGTAAGACAAAGGGCTTGTAAGCGGTGAAATGTCATGGGATCAAACGATGCAAAGCAAAAAAGTAGAAGATCAACAGCCCGTATTATGTTCGCTCTCTAAAAGATGCAAGGATAATAAGTATATGCAGGCGTTTAATGCAATATAGAGATCAACGGTCGTTGATCCAATTTGATGAGATCTACGGTGTGTGTGAATTCCTCCTTGTGAACATGTGCATTAGTTAAAACAAAGGAACCCGATGGAATTGAGTACGTGCCATTTGATCTGACGGCGGAGAAATAAGGAAGATTACATCGACCACTGTGGATAAATCCGGAGCGGAGACTTGCATGTTGGTTAATACCAGGACGCTCGACGAAATTGGGTACACGTCACTCGATTCGATGGCTGAAAAACAAAGGTAAAATAAATCTACGGTCACTGATGAATCCGGAGCGGGAAGTTGCATGGTATTTAGAAATAAAGGGCAGTTGTGGAATATAAACCACTGTACATGTGGTCAATCGTGGTGCAATCCGGAGGTGAAAGTGGTTTAATGGAAACCGCCAAAGGGACGCTCTGGAGTGGGGTCCTATAAAAGCGAATTTGACTTGTCCCATGATTATTTTATTGGTGCTGGACGAGTGAAAAAGACCTGCGGATTTTTCAACCTTTCGACTGTCAATTTCGAACACACGCAGCCGCAGTAAATAGGTAAGGCTTAAACGCCCATAATTCATCCATATAATTTCCATTATCAACTGAATTATGGACCAAGAGAAGGAATTGCAAGGGTCTGGTCGTATTATAGATGACAGGGAAGATTATTTAGTTGATAGGGACAGAGGCATGTGCGACCCTTTTCTGTCCATAGGAAGCGTATCAGTCAGTAAAGAAAGGTTGTGGCACTACAATTCACAAGGAAATGATGTCTTGAATGTCTGTAAATCCTTTTCATATTATTTTGCTCTCAAACAAACCCTGCATTTTCCAGAATTCGTAGAGTGGTGCGTGGTCAATTATTCCCCTTCTCAAAGAGTCATTGTGAGTTATTCTACTTCTCGAATACTCTATAAAATCAATGCCAAATTCGTCCGCGAAAATTTAAACCTGCCCGACAGTTACCCTGACAACCGTGAACCTGTGAATGAGTCTATTATTGCTGAATTGTACAAAAGTTGTATCTCTAAAGTCCGTTGCAAATTCCTTTCTAGTATTTTGAAAGAGGATCAGTCTTTAGACGGTCTTTTCCCGCCTTACCATGTTCATATTTTTAAAAATGAAGTTCAATTAGTGGTATCCCCGGTCTGTCAAATTTTGGGTCTTGACGATGATTGTTGCGTAAATGAAGTCATCCTTGGTTTTTTGTTAAAAATGAGTTCATTTGGTTCGGAGTCTCAATCGGTTCCTGTGTTCAGTCTAGATGAGTACTTGGCAGAAGCAATACACCTTCAGTTAGGTGAATTCTCGAAGGTCATGTTCTTTAAATTTCAAACTTATTTGTTGAACATGTTGCTGTGTTCAAATGTCACTGAATTACAGTTTTTGAGTACCATCTTCTCTTCTAATTTTCCCAAGCAAATCAGCATGTTTGAGTTTGCTAATTCAATCATGTCAGAGATATATAAAATTTTGTTCGATGAAATGTTTCCACGTGTGTTAGAAGATATGAAATTTCTAATGCAGTCCTTGCATGAGGATCGAGTCAGAGACTGGTTCCTGCATAAAGATTGTACTATTTTTGAGGATATATGGATTCAATGGGGAACCATATAAGTTACCTGCTTTCCTCACTCCCATAGTTTTTGCATTGGATTTCATGAGGCAAATGTTGCTCTCAGAGGAAGAACATTTTGGGGCCTTTAAAAAATGTTCAAATATCAAATTCCCTCTCAAGGTTGGCTCTTTTATTTTCAAAAATAAAGGTGCCTTAGTGTTTATTGAAAAGTTATTGGGAAGCATGGAATTTAAAAAAGAGCCAAAGGCAAATTATGATCCTTACCACATAATTTCCCTAAGGAAGCAGGCCAACAAAAACAAACCATTTGAACACCAGTTTATTGAAGGATTGAATGAAACAGCAAATTTGTTGTAGTTTATGGAAATTCAAGGGTCCGATGGAGATGCAAGTACTTTACCAGCTACAGTATCACAAGTGATAGAGGGTCCTAATGTTTTGATTGAAATGAGCATGTTTGAAATTGAAAGCATGGAAGTGGATGAAGATAGATTACATAAAAAGGCAAGATTGTTACAAGTCAGTGGAGTTCCAAGTGAAGAGATTTCTGATGATTTCAAGAAAGTTGCTTTAGTCCCAACGAAGTCTGTACAAGTAAATCAATTTTGTTTTAAAAGTGTGGATAATTCAGAATTAAGTCCGATTTTCAAATCCAAAGAGGAGGTCAAAGCCAATTATATGGAAAAGTGAAAGCAGTCTTTGGAAGATACAAAAAATTTACTCCCACGGGTATGGAGTTTAAGCAATCCAAAAACCTCCTTGATTTCTACCCGAGACACAGAACGAAATACCTTCAAATTGGCCATGGTTAATGATAAAAAGATGATAGAGATGGAAGTAAGGTTGGATAATATTAGTGTACCCGACAAGATACAGCTACACAAGCAAACAAGTGACATTATTTATTCAGACATATTGCAAGCTATGATGAGAATCAATAAGCTACAAATTTTGGTAGATAAGTTAGAGGTTCAAGTAAAACATGAAAGAGTTGAAAATAAGGCCAATGCCATCCAAATTAAAAAGCTACAAGAAGATATTATCAGTTCAGGCAATGAAAGAGATAACACCCAAGCTGTCAGAAGAATGTTGGAAGAAAAGGACAATGCTCTCCAAGTTTTGAAGAAAAGATTGAAGATCCCAGGCTCAGAACATGTTCAATCATCCGAATTATTGGCACTGCAAGAAGAGAAGGAAAAGATGCAACAGGAGATGATGGAACATAAAGTAAAAGCTGTCAAGTTACAAGAGGAAAAGGACAGATGGGAAGCCGAACGGAGTGAACTGATATCTCAAATTGCCTTGCTGAAAAGGGACCAAAACAAGAAAAGGGAAATCATGGAAGAATTGATGAGTCATACTCCTATTGATGAGGACCTGTCTATTGTAAATATTGATAAACCATTGAATGACTTTTCTACGGATGACTTGTCAATACCTATGTCCCAGGTCAGCTTAAAGGATGAAGAAATAAAAGAGTTAAAGGCAGAGAATGAAAAGATCAAGTCTGAGTTAGCCAAAATGAATGAAAGTAAAAACAAAATATTGCAAGACAGAAGCCAGTTACAAAAGAAGTTCAATGAATTGAAGGAGAGAAATATATGTAAGGGTCCCTTGCAGGGGGTGAAGCGCATAATTTGGGACACCCTATCTGTATAAGTTACAAAATTTAGACACTATTTGAACTTTGTTGATGACCAATGCATATTGATCAATTTGGCCAACCAGAGACTAAAATTGGTAAATGAAACTATGGATAGAAATCCCCTCGCCACAACCCAGAACGCACTGAAATTTTTAAATTCATTGATGTACCAGAAGTTACATGATATGGGAATAAAATATAGGATATCAATAGTATTATGGGCTAAAAAGTTTATCCACAAGCATCATTTAATGAAGACGGTCCAGGACAAAGCTGAGGAAATGGTTTCACAGGTTAATAACTTCAAGCAGGTTTTCAAACAGATATTTGAGGACGGCCTCCCTTCCTTTTGGGATGAAGAGGGACGGATGTTTTATCAGGAGCACTATCACAGCTTGTTAGTTCAAAGCCACATGGATCATTCCAAATTTGATGATTTGGAAAAGGGCCTAACAGGGAAAGTTATTGTGGAAAAACTGACAGAGGATTTCAAAGTCTTGCAAAAGTTCCTAATTATTAGGGAAGGATTGCCCAACGTATCCTATGAAGCTTACATGGAGCTGGAAGTGTCAATTCAATAAATTATGGAATGTGATACCCCAAGCACGAAGCAGTGGAAAGCTGTAGAGAGGTTTGGAAAGACAAAATACATCCTTCATCCGTAGAGAAAGGTGTTACATGCCAAGGAGCTGACTGGACGAGGACATGCTACCAAGTTGATTTTAGCTTAATGATTTGTTAGGATTGAAGCTGTAGTTTATTCCTAAAAGTTAGGAATTTAGTTACAAGACTTTAATTAAGCCAATCATTCAGTTATGAATCTTCTTGGAAGATCAAATTATTTTATGTATATATTTGCGTTTATTTTATGAGATGGGGGTTGGAACCCATCCGGTGGTTGAAGGTTTTGAAACACATATTATTTTTGAATAACAGAGTGAATGCATAATAATTATTTGAGATTCCTATTTCATTTCCATTACAGTCCGTATTTCTTTCCTTATGTGATTGTGTTTTCCAGTGTAACACTTCATTCTGTTTTTCTTCGTATCTGAAACACAGTATTGGATGGTTAGAATTCATAATGTTTATGCTCTGATCATCGTTTTATATATTGTATACATTCTTCTACTAATATAACTCATCTTTGATGCTCTGTATTAATGGGTTGTTAATCATCTCTTCTGTCCCACCTGAACTAAATGAATGACTATGATGAAATGGTTACCTTGCCTTTGATAAATCTCATGTATATGTCTTTGTGATATTTTTATTTTTATGTGACTCCATTCCCAATGGTTATGTGTTGTTTCAACCATCTATACAAATATTT
Source organism: Pseudotsuga menziesii (assembly GCA_001517045.1). NCBI lineage: Eukaryota > Viridiplantae > Streptophyta > Pinopsida > Pinales > Pinaceae > Pseudotsuga > Pseudotsuga menziesii. The sequence continues at coordinate 938,861 of LPNX010411902.1, forward strand.
GGATGTTAATTATATCTGGTCTCATTAAATCTGTATTGAGAGATCCCTCTCTGGAAGAAAAACCAATTTCTTTCTAAAGTGGTTTTGCTGTTACCTTGGGATTTACCTTTACAACCTTGGGTACATTTTGAGTGCTAACAAACTGGTGTCGTTGCCGGGGAAGCAAAGTGCATATCTTCCCTGGGAGAACGATATTGTTTAAAGAAAATTTCTGTGGGCAAACAGGGATTTTAACAGTAAAAAGGGTTGTATATTTTCCCTGGCGACTCCATTGTAAAACTTCTTCAGAACTTAAGGAGTCATTCTGGCTTCGAGAAGACACACACGAGGTAACTCTAATACAGAAATCTTGAAAAGTTTCAAAGACCCAGAAAAGTTATTTAAGAGAAAAAATAAAGAAAGGTTAAGTTTTCCTTTGTTTGGTGCATCATCATCTCAAGATTCTCATATTGATCTAGAATGGGAAGTTAATGCTGGGAAAATTCTGTTGAAAACCAAATCTGAGTCTGACCTTAAGAATACTGATTTCAATCCTCGAAGGTTAGAATCTTATTTGTTGGATTCCCTCTGGAGAGATTTACAACAGACCACTAAAGTTGAAACATTTACTTCTCAAAATACTCATAACTCTTCAGTTCCTGTGAATCCACCTAGACCAATGGCAGCCAGATTTTCTCCCTTGCGTTTGCCTCCTTTATTACATGACCTTCCTCAGAACTATTCCCAAAGAATTTATTTGTTTGATGGAGAAGGTGACGTAACCGCAAAACAACATGTTGCCAAGTTTAAAGATTTCATTGACTTAGAAGAAGTTGATTATCCATATGTTAACATGCGGTTGTTTTCCCAAAGTTTGTCAGGTGAGGCAAAGAAATGGTTTAAATATTTGCCAAATGGGTCTATAGTGAATTTTTAGGCTTTCCAAAATGCTTTCCTAGATAGGTGGGATGATAAACAGAACCCTTTGCAGCTCTTATCTCAGTATAACAGTCTCAAAAAAGGAGGTTTTGAATCTGTCCATGAGTTTTCTAGAAGGTTCATGAGGGTTTATAATTCCATTCCTGAGGATATAAAACCTTCTGCGACCGCAACCAAATTGCATTATGCTGGAGCTTTTGATAATGATTTTGCATTTTCATTAAGAGAGAGAAAATCAGCAACTCTTGCGGCCATGTTTACAAATGCTCTAGAAGTAGAAGCAAATATGATGGCAAGTGGAAAGATGAAACATAGAGATATTGATAGAAGGAAAAAGGAAGAAAATTTGCCTTCTGCTTCTTCTTCTACTAATGATGTCAAATTTGAAATGATGTTGAAAACCATGGAAAAGTTGATGGATAGATTAACTATGGATAATAGGGGATTCAATAGAGAACAAGATGAGCCTAAAATCAGGAATCCTAATTTTAGAAGACCGAATCCTCCTATTCCTCCCCAAAACCGACAAAGAGACGTAAGAAATCCAAGAAATCAAGAGGAACAGCAAATTCGTCCACCATTCCCAGAAAATTATGTTGCTGATGAAGAAGATCCCGCTGAAAATGAGATTCACCTTTTTGGAGAACAAGACTCAAAGATATATCTTACTGAGGAAGAGCATAACATGTTTGGTAGGGAAGATGGAAGTGAACAATTTGAAATGGAGACCGAGCAGTATCAAAGGGGTTATTTACACGCTATGGATGATGTGCAGAGGAAAATCAGACTGAGGAACATGGATGTCCTCATAAATAAAGGAAAGGCAAACCCAAATCAGCCTTCCACTAGTTCTTTGAATGTAGAAAAGGGAAAATAACTACAAAAAGAGTCTTTTGTAAATAAAGAGGTTGAAAATGATGTACAAAGAGATAAAGCAATAAAGTAGGTGACTCTGGTTGATGTGGAAAAAGTTGGTTCTGGCTTCAATTTACAAAATGAACTTTCAAAGCTAAAAATCTCCGTTCCATTTAATGAGTTATTGAGAAACACTGAATACATAAATACTATCACAAAAATGGTCAAAAATCAAGGAGAATGGCAATCTGACATTTTAGAGTTGAACGATGATAACCCTGCTATTTCGTTTGGGTCAAAGGTTGAAAATTTAGGAAGTGAAGAAGTCCCTCCTTTCTATTTGAGTTTAAATGTGCATGATAAGGTGGTCCACAATGCTATGCTAGACTCAGGGGCGTCACATAACTTAATGCCGAAAGGAGTGGTAGAGAGTTTGGGATTAGAAGTAACAAGACCTTATAAAGATTTGTACTCGTTTGATTCTAAAAGGGTGAAATGCCTTGGTTTGATTAAAGATATGGTGGTAACCCTAAATAAATTGCCATATAAAACTATAGTCATGGATGTGGTCGTGGCAGATATTCCACCTAAGTTCGAGGTACTGTTGTCAAGATCTTGGACTTCCAAGTTGAAAGGTAGTTTACAGATGGATATGTCTTATGCTACAATTCCTATTCGAGATGGGAGCAGAAGATTATATAGTGAAAAAAGAATCCCTTATGTAGTGAGCAGTCAAGATAAACCTGAAATTCATCACATCTATGCTGTTAATATTGATTTGGGGTCTTCCATTTTCTTTAATGATGATGTTCCACATGATGTAGAAGAGGCATTGCAGAAGAAGTCTGAGGAGAATAAGGAAAAGGAAGTGCTGGAGCAGGATGCTTTGGAAGCGAAACAAAAAAGGGAAGGCCAGTGGATCATGTACTTTGATAGATCTGCTGCAAAAATAGGTGCTGGAGCTGGTGTGTATATAATTTCTCCTATTCGAGATTTCAAATCTTTATCATATAAATTAACTTTTGAGTGCACAAATAATGTGGCAGAATATGAAGCTTTGTTACTGGGGTTACATGCTTTGAAAGATTTGGGAGCTCAAAAAATAAGAGTCTTGGGAGATTCAGAGTTGGTGATAAATCAAGTAAATGAGAGCTATCAAACCAGGCATCCTCGGATGAGGGCTTATAGAAATGAAGTATGGGATATGTTGGGAAACTTCTTTACAGAGAATGCAATTCAGGTAGTTCCCAGACATGAAAATTTGGTGGCTGATTCTTTAGCTGTGGCCGCTGGAAAATTTGAAACCCCTGTTGCTGGTCAAAGGGAATACCAAGTAGAAATTGTGAATAGACCATATATTCTTGATAACTCTAAATACTGGCAGGTGTTCGAAGATGATATGCAGATCAGAAGGTTCCTAGAGCTCTCAGAAGAATTTGTGAATACTCCTATTGACACCGAAAATGACAATGGCGAGAGTATTCCAGATGAGGAAGAAGGGAATGGTGCTGAAAAGTTAAAGGGAACCTTAGGAGGTAAAGATATTATCCAGTTAAAAAACAAATTCATACCAAGAGGACTAATTCCTTTAGAAAAACGTTTTTATCAGAATGATGTTGCTAAAAATCTGAAAGTAAAGCCTGTTGATAATGCTGTTGAAGATAGAAATATTGGCACTAAAGAGAATCCTAAGATTGTGAAATTATCCAAGAAATTGCCCAAAAGAGAAAAAGAAGAATATGTGAAGTTAATGAAAAAATATACAGATGTCTTTACGTGGAGTTATGAAGATCTCAAAGAATATGATACATCTATCATACAACATACTATTCCTATAAAGCCTGGGGAGAAACCTTTCAAGCAGAAGCTTAGAAGGATAAACCCTAAGTTGCTCCCTATTATTGAGAAAGAAATTAAAAAGTTATTTGATGCCAAGATCATTGTCACTCTAAGGTTTTCGAAGTGGGTTGCAAACCTTGTTCCTGTTAGAAAGAAGAATGGAGAAATTAGATTGTGTATAGATTTTCGGAATTTAAACAAAGTTTCTATGAAGGATAATTATCCTTTGTCGAAGATGGACCATATATTGCAGAAAGTAGTTGGGGATGAAAGAATTTCGATGTTGGATGGTTTTTCTAGCTACAATCATATCAAAGTATTACCTGAAGATCAAGAAAAAACTGCTTTCACTACTCCTTGGGGCACTTTTATGTATGCAAAGATGCCCTTTGGCTTAATGAATGTAGGAGATACTTTCCAACGGGCTATGGACATTTCTTTTGCAGGGGAAATTGGGAATTTTGTGGTGATCTACATGGATGATATCACAGTCTATTCAAAATATGATAGAGAGCATCTGCATCATCTGGATAAAGTTTTCATGAAATGTAGGAAGTTTGGCATATCATTGAATCAAAGAAGTCCAATTTTGCATTGGAAGAAGGAAAGTTGTTGGGCCATATAATATCAAAGGATGGAATAAAAATTGATCCCGAAAGGGTGAGTGCAATTCTGAAAGTGGGTGAACCGAGTAAAAAAGAGATACAATCGTTCTTGGGGCAGGTAAATTTTTTGAGAAGGTTTGTGCCAAGTTTTGCTGAGATATTAATGAATATCACAAATATGTTGAAGAAAGATCACGAGATAAAATGGAATGCTGAAGCTAGAAAGTATTTTTGGGAAATCAAAAAATAAATATCAGAGGCTCCTGTGTTGGTGAGCCCATATTTTACCAAATAGTTCTCAGTATTTTCATATGCTTCAAAATATACTATAGCAGAAGTTCTATTACAGAAAAATGATGAGAATTTGGAACAGCCCATAGTGTTTTTTAGTAAAATGTTAAGGGATGGAGAATTGAAATATGACATTATGGAGAAACAAGCTTATGCCCTAGTCAAAGCATTGAAGGATTTCAGAGTGTATATTCTACATTCACATATAATTGCACATGTTCCATCTGCTGCAGTAAAGGGAATATTGACACAACCAGATCCAGAAGGTAGAAGAGAAAAATGGATTTCTACGTTATTGGAGTATGATATTGAAATAAAGCCCATCAAGTTGGTTAAAGGACAAGGGTTAGCTAAAATGATGGCTAATTCAAACTGTGAAGCTTTGCAAATTAATTTCTTATCTCATCAAGCTAATCAGTTAGATACAGAAGTAGAAGTAATGGATTCTTTTGTGGCTTCTCCATGGTATTTTGATATTATGTATGTCCTTCAAAATTTGCAAGCACCAGAGGGATTGAGTAGGTCAAGAGCCCGATCCATAAAATTAAAATCTGCCAAATTTTGTATTCTAAATCAATATATTTATTGGAAAGACCCCGGAGGAGTGTTGCTGAATTTTCTTTTGGAAAATGAAGCTCAGCATACAGTCAAATAATTTCATAAGGGAGATTGTGGGGGGCATCATTCTTGGAAGGTGACGGCAAACAAAATTATAAGAGTAGGCTATTATTGGCCTACATTATTTTCATATGTGTATAAAGAAACTATTAAGTGTCATCAATGCCAATTTTTTGACGGAAAAAGAAAAGTACTTCCTCTCCCTTTGAATCCCATAATAGTAGAAGCTCCTTTTCAACAGTGGGGTTTGGATTTTATTAGCGAAATAAATCCCAATTCATCAGGACAACACAAATGGATTTTGACAGCTACAAACTATTTTACAAAATGGATTGAAGCTATCCCCACCAGAAGAGCCACTGAAACTGTAATCGTGGAATTTCTTGAGGAAAATATATTAGCTCAATTTGGATGTCCCAGAAGGATAGTAACAGATAATGCAACTGCGTTCAAATCCAAGAAAATGATTGATTTTTGTCACAAGTATCATATAAGCCTCAATCATTCAAATGCCTATTATCCGCAGGGAAATGGGTTAGCCGAATCTTCTAATAAAATCCTAGTAAGGATCATCAGGAAGCTGTTAGAAGATAACAAAAGGTCCTGGCACACCAAGCTAAAGTATGCTCTCTAGGCTGACAGGATCAGTACCAAAAGGGCGATTGGCATGTCTCCATTCCAACTGGTGTATGGGACTAAAGTTGTTTTTCCAGCATCGTTAGATGTCCCAGTCATGAGGTATTTCCAAGATCAGCAAGAAGAACCAAATCATATGCAAAGGAGGATAAATCAGATTATTGAATTGGATGAGTGAAGGAATAAAGCTTATGATAGGGTGCAATCACATCAGGAGAAAATGAAAAGTACTTTTGACAAGAGAATCAAAGAAGAGCAGTTTCAGATTGACGATTTGGTATTGAACTGGGATGCTCTGAAATAGGACAAACATGGGAAATTTGATCATATGTGGGTAGGTCCTTATGTTGTTGCTGGTTACAGAGGGAAAAACACATTTCTGCTGGAATATCCGAACGGGGTTCCTCTGGATAGTAACCCTGTCAATGGAAGGTATCTAAAACATTACCTGTCCTAAAGAGGAGGGTAAAATTTGTACTATAGCCTGTAAATACTCATTTCTCTTTACAAAGTCAACATGAATGGTAGGTCGAATGTATTTGAAGTCCGCAATGAAGGCCCTAAGATACAGGAGGTGTGCTTTTCCTTTCTAAAAACAAAAAATAATATATCTACGAAAAACAAAAAATGAGTTTTCTAGAAGTTATTGTGAGAAATAAAAAAACAAGCACCTGGTCTACGAGTTCTTTGATACCTCGCAGGGAGGATATCATCCCTAGATGGAGCCAGCTGTTACCACCATTATTTAGCAGGGAAGCAAAGAGACCATGGTGAAAATAAAATAATGGTCACTTGTCAAAACTTTGGTTAAAATTTATAGTATAAGAGTAAGACAAAGGGCTTGTAAGCGGTGAAATGTCGTGGGATCAAATGATGTAGAGAAGAAAATTGGAAGATCAATGACCCATATTATGTCCACTCTCTAAAAGATGTGAGGATGATAAGTATATGCAGGCGTTTAATGCAATATAGAGATCAACGGTAGTTGATCCAATTTGATGAGATCTACGGTGTGTGTGAATTCTGCCTTGTGAACCTGCACATTAGTTAAAACAAAGGAACCCGGTGGAATTGAGTACGTTCCATTTGATATGACGGAGGAGAAATAAGGTGTATTACATCGATGATTGTGGATAAATCCAGAGTGGAGACTTGCACATTGGTTAAGACCAGGACGCTCGGCAAAATTGGGTACACGTCACTCGATCCGATGGCTGAAAAACAAAGGTAAAATAAATCTACGGTCACTGATGAATCCAGAGCGGGAAGTTGCACAGTAGTTAGATATAAAGGGTGGTTGTGGAATATAAACCACTGTACACGTGGTCGATCGTGGTGCAATCCAGAGGCGAAAGTGGTTTAATGGAAACTGCCAAAGGGACGCTCCGGAGTGGGGTCCTATAAAAGTGAAGTTGACTTGTCCCATGATTATTTTATTGGCGCCAGACGAGTGAAAAATACCTGTGGATTCGTCAACCTTTCGACTGTCAATTTTGAACGCACGCAGCTGCAGTAAACAGGTAAGGCTTAAATGCCCATAATTCGTCCACCTAATTGCCATTATCAACTGAATTATGGACCAAGAGAACGAATTGCAAGGGTTTGGTCATATTATAGATGACAGGGAAGATTATTTAGTTGATAGGGACAGAGGCATGCGTGACCCTTTTCTGTCCATAGGAAACATATCAGTCAGTAAAGAAAGGTTGTGGCACTACAATTCACAAGGAAATGATGTCTTGAATGTCTGTAAATCCTTTTTATATTATTTTGCTCTCGAACAAACCCTACATTTTACAGAATTCGCAGAGTGGTGCGCGGTCAATTATTCCCCTTCTCAAAGAGTCATTGTGAGTCAACCTACTTCTCGAATATTCTATAAAATCAATGCCAAAGTCGTCCGTGAAAATTTAAACCTGCCCGACAGTTACCCTGACAACTGCGAACCTGTGAATGAGTCTATTCTTGCGGAATTGTACAAAATTTGTATCTCTAAAGTCTGTTGTAGATTCCTGTCCAGTATTTTGAAAGAGGATCAGTATTTAGACGGTCTTTTCCTACCTTACCATGTTCATATTTTTAAAAATCAAGTTCAATTAGTGGTATACCTAGTCTGTCAAAATTTGGGTCTTGACGATGATTGTTGCGTAAATGAAGTCATCCTTGGTTTTTTGTTAAAAATGAGTTCATTTGGTTTAGAGTCTTAATCGGTTCCTGTGTTCAGTCTAGATGAGTACTTGGCAGAAGCAATACACCTTCAGTTAAGTGAATTCCCGAAGGTCAGGTTCTTTAAATTTAAAACTTACTTGTTGAACATGTTGATGTGTTCAAATGTCACTGAATTACAGTTTTTGAGTACCATCTTCTCTTTTGATTTGCCCAAGCAGATGAGCATGTTTGAGTTTGCTAATTCAATCATGTCAGAGATATATAAAATGTTTTTCAATGAAATGTTGCCCCATGTGTTAGAAGATATGAAATGTCTGATGCAGTCCTCGCATGAGGATCGAGTCGGATACTGGTTCCTGCATAAAGATTGTACTGTTTTGAGGATATATGGATTCATTGGGGAACCATATAAGTTACCTGCTTTCCTCACTCCTAGTTTTTTTTCATTGGAGTTCATGAGGCAAAGGTTGCTCTCAGAGGAAGAACATTTTGGGGCCTTTAAAAATTCTTCAAATATCAAATTCCCTCTCAAGGTTGGCTCTTTTATTTTCAAAAATAAAGGTGCCTTAGTGTTTATTGAAAAGTTATTGGGAAGCATGGAATTTCAGAAAGAGCAAAACGAAAATTATGATCCTCACCACATAATTTCCCTAAGGAAGCAGGCCAACAAAAAAAAACCATTTGAACACCAGTTTATTGAAGGATTGAATGAAACAACAAATTTGTTGCAGTTTATGGAAATTCAAGGGTCCGATGGAGATGCAAGTACTTTACCAGCTATAGTATCACAAGTGACAGAGGGTCCTAATGTTTTGATTAAAAGGAGTTTGTCTGAAATTGAAAGCATGGAAGTGGATGAAGATGTATTACATAAAAAGGAAAGATTGTTACAAGTCAGTGGAGTTCCAAGTGAAGAGATTTCTGATGATTTCAAGAAAGTTGCTTTAGTCCCAACGAAGTCTTAACAAGTAAATCAATTTTATTTTAAAAGTGTGTATAATTCAGAATTAAGTCTTATTTTGAAATCCAAATAGGAGGTCAAATCCAATTATATGGAAAAGTAAAAGCAGTCTCTGGAAGATACAAGGAATTTACTCCCACGGGTAAGGAGTTTAAGCAATCCAAAAACCTCCTTGATTTCTGCCCGAGACACAGAAAGAAATACCTTCAATTTGGCCATGGTTAATGATAAAAAGATGACAAATATGGAAGTAAGGTTGGATAATATTAGTGTACCCGACAAGATACAGCTACACAAGCAAACAAGTGACATTATTTATTCAGACCTATTGCAAGCTATCATGAGAATCAATAAACTACAAATTTTGGTAGATAAGTTAGAGGTTCAAGTAAAACATGAAAGATTTGAAAATAAGGCCAATGCCATCCAAATTAAAAAGCTACAAGCAGATATTATCAGTTTAGGAAATGAAAGAGATAACACCCAAGCTGTCAGAAGAATGTTGGAAGAAAATGACAATGCTCTCCAAGTTTTGAAGAAAAGATTGAAGATCCCAGGCTCAGAACATGTTCAATCATCTGAATTATTGGCACTGCAAGAAGAGGAGGACAAGATGCAGCAGGAGATGATGGAACATAAAGGAAAAGTTGTCGAGTTACAAGAGGAAAAGGACAGATGGGAAGCCGAACGGAGTGAACTGATATCTCAAATTGCCTTGCTAAAAAGGGACCAAAATGAGGAAAATGAAATCATGGAAGAAATTATGAGTCAGACTCCTATTGATGAGGACCTGTCTATTGTAAATATTGATAAACCATTGAATGACTTTTCTGCGGATGACTTGTCAATACCTATGTCCCAGGTCAGCTTAA
>LPNX010411902.1:948655-978384 GCA_001517045.1 Pseudotsuga menziesii
GGAGGAGAATGAAAAGATCAAGTTCGAGTTAGCCAAAATGAATGAAAGTAAAAACAAAATATTGCAAGACAGAAGCCAGTTACAAAAGAAGTTCAATGAATTGAAGGAGAGAAATATAGGTAAGGGTCCCCTGTAGGGGGTGAAGCACATAATTTGGGACACCCTATCTATAGAAGTTACAAAATTCAGTCACTATTTGAACTTTGTTGATGACCAATGCATATTTATCAATTTGGCCAACCAGAGACTAAAATTGGTAAATGAAACTATGGATAGAAAGCCCCTCGCCACAACCCAGAACGCGCTGAACTTTTTAAATTCATTGGCGTACCAGAAGTTACATGATATGGGAATAAAAGACAGGATATCAATAGTATTATGGGCTAAAAAGTTTATCCACAAGCATCATTTAATGAAGACGGTCCAAGACAAAGCTGGGGAAATGGTTTCACAGGTTAATAACTTCAAGCAGGTTTTCAAAGAGCTATTTGAGGACGGCCTCCCTTCCTTTTGGGATGAAGAGGGACGGATGTTTTCTCAGGAGCACTATCATAGCTTGTTAGTTCAAAGCCGCATGGATCATTCCAAATTTGATGATTTGGAAAAGGGCCTAATAGGAAAAGTTATTGTGGACAAACTGACAGAGGATTTCAAAATCTTGCAAAAGTTCCTAATTATTAGGAAAGGATTTCCCAAGGTATCCTATGAAGCTTACATGGAGCTGGAAGTTTCAATTCGAGAAATGATGGAATGTGATACCCCAAGCACGGAGCAGTGGAAAGCCGTAGAGAGGTTTGGAAAGACAAAATACATCCTTCATTCGTAGAGACAGGTGTTACGCGCCAAGGAGCTGATTGGACGAGGACATGCTACCAAGTTGATTTTAGCTTAATGATTTGTTAGGATTGAAGCTGTAGTTTATTCCTAAAAGTTAGGAATTTAGTTACAAGACTTTAATTAAGTCGATCATTCAGTTATGAATCTTCATGGAAGATCAAATTATTTTATGTATATATTTGCGTCTATTTTATGAGATGGGGGTTGGAACCCATCCGGTGGTTGAAGGTTTTGAAAGACATATTATTTTTGAATAACAGAGTGAATGCATAAGAATTATCTGAGAATCCTGTGTCATTTCCATTACAGTCTGTATTTCTTTCCTTATGTGATTGTGTTTTCCAGTGTAACACTTCATTCTGTTTTTCTTCGTATTTAAAACAAAGTATTGGATGGTTAGAATTCATAATGTTTATGCTCTGATCATCGTTTTAGATATTTTATACATTCTTATACTAAAGTTAATATAGAACTCATCTTTGATGCTCTGTATTAATGGGTTGTTCATCGTCTCTTCTGTCCCACCTAAACTAAATGAATGACCGTGATGAAATGGTTACCTTGCCTTTGATAAATCTCATGTATATGTCTTTGTGATATTTTTATTTTTATGTGACTCCATGCCCAATGGTTATGTGTTGTTTCAACCATCTATACAAATCTTTGGATGTTAATTATATCTGGTCTCATTAAATCTGTATTGAGAGATCCCTCTCTGGAAGAAAAAACAGTTTCTTTCTAAAGTGGTTTTACCGTTACCTTGGTATTTACCTTTACAACCTTGGGTACATTTTGAGTGCTAACAGACCCAAAATAAGAAAACACTGGAATCGTGAAGGGTAAACACAGGAAATTTAGCTGCGTGAGCTTTCGTGGGAATGAGTGATCCCAAACCAGAACGTCCAGATCGTTTTTCCCAAAACGTGAGTGAATAATGAAAAGCATTTTTACCTGAGGAAGAAACATATGTTTTCTTTCCCATGAATTCAAAACCTATCAAAAATGGATGCTCTACCCAATTCAAGTTCTTTCCCCCACTCTTCCCATTCCTAGGAAAAAATAACTCCTCAACCAAATTCTGGCAGAAACTAATGGTTAGGGAAGAAAACAAGAAAAAGGGTAGTTGACGATTTTGATGGTTTTTCCTTACATGTGGAATTATCCAAAGACTCAAGGTTAAAAATCCCCTCCTCACCTTATCCTTAGGAAAAATCATGCCCCTGTCTCATTATTTGTTGCATTGATGTAGTTGGTTGTGGTTTTTTGTATTAATTTGCATACTTACATGATGCTCAAAATCATAATGTGTCGGCTAGCATAAACTACAATCGGCATCTATTTTAATAATCGAAACATAAAATGATAAATCAATGGTGGGGATTTTGCCTTTATCTCCACACCATGATTAATTACATCACATACATTTAATGCAATGGGATCAAAACCAGGGTGTTACATTCCCCTCCCCCTTTAATAGCACTATCCTTGATTCTTTACAAAATTTGAACAAAATTCTACACTGGTATCACCTTAGTGTCCTGTAGAATTGAAAAAAAATGGTTGTGCCCATCGCATGGCATCCTCCAGATCCCGCGTCGCCTCTTCATGATTTTAGTACTCCCATTGCACCTTTACCTACCCTATGGCTCAGTTTCAGATCATTGTGACCTTCCTGTCGAGGATGTGCATTGGTTCAATTTGGAACTCTCCCTCAGGTTCCACCTAAATAACATCCCAATTTATCACATGGTTAGGATCATGTACATATTTCTTAAGTAGAAACATGAAAAACATTATGAGCCCTAGTGCTAGCAAGAAATGCAAGTATATATGCAACTTGCCCTATTCTTTCAAGCACTTCAAATGGCCCACAGTATCTAAGTGACAGCTTGGCACAACTTCCCAACTTCAAGGAACTTTTCTTTGCCCTCACTCTAAGGTAAACATGATCGCCAACATTGAACTCTATGTTCACCCCATTCTTATCTGCATAGCTTTTCTGTCTGTCCAGGGCGGCTTTCAGATTATTCCTGATCTTTACAACTTCCTGCTCCATTTCTTTTAGTAATTCCAGACCAAGCACAACCCTGTTCACTGGATTATCCCAAGTCACTGGCTTCCTACACCTCCTGCAATACAATGCTTCATATGGAATCATCCTCAAGGATGCTTGCTGTCCATTGTTATAAGCAAACTCTACCAAGTGTAAATAATCTTCCCACTTGGCTGGTTTGTCCATCACATACATGCGAAGCATATCTTCCAGTACTTGGTTAACTCTCTCTGTCTGCCCATCATTCTATAGATGGTAAGCAGGCTAAATTTTATCTTTGTACCCAAATCCACAAACAAACCCTTCCAAAAATTGGAAGTGAACTTGACATCTCTGTCAGATACTATTGCCTTAAGCAATCCATGCAATTTGAAAATATCTTTCATGGAGATCTTTTCAATGTCATCAGTCTTATGTGTAGACTTAATCGATATAAATGCGTTTCCTTTGTCAACTTGTCCACCACAACCATTATGGAATCATGTTGTCTCCAAGTCATTGGCAACGCTATAATAAATTCCATGGAAATAACTTCCCATTTCCATTCTAGAACTGGTAAAGGTTGCAACAAACCTGTTGGGTGTTGATGCTCAACCTTCACCTACTGACATTTCATGCACCTTGAAATATATTCAGCCATGTCCTTTTTCATTCCTGGCCAAAAGTACTTATTTCTAGTTGTAGCAATTGTCTTCTAATATCATGGGTGACCAAAATATGGAGCTTGATGGATCTCATCCATAACAACCCTCCTCAAATCTGCTACATTTGGAATATAAATTATGGCCTTATAAGTAAGGAGTCCATCTTCTTCTAATTTATATCCCTCGTACTTCTTTTCAAGGATTTGCTACTCCAACTTGACTTTTACCTGCATATACAATTCATCTTCAGCAACATGATTAACAATTTGTTGCCTCAACTTCGATTGGCAAATACTAATGGATGCCACATACAATTCTTGCACCTTTCTACTAAGTGCATCAGCCACCTTATTTTCTTTTCCTTTTATGTGCTTGATTTCAAAATAAAATTCAGATAAAAACTCCAACCATCTAGCTTTCCTAGCATTTAGAGTAGGCCGATCAAAAAAATACTTCAGACCACAATGGTATGTCCTTAGCTCAAATATTCTTCCCATCAAGTAATGCCTTCACATATTCATAGCATGTACTATGGTTGTAAGTTCTAGATCATGAGTAGCAAAGTTCCTCTCATGCTCCTCCAAATTTCTTGACTCATAACATATCACGTGACCTTCTTGCATAAGGACTCCTCCAATCCCTTGACTGCATGCATCGGTGCACACCAAAAAATCTTTTTATGGGTCTGCAATATTCAAGACTAGAGCACTTGTGAGAATATTCTTCAACCATTGGAACCTTTCTTCACACTTCCAAGTCCATTCAAAATTTATTCACTTATTTTGCAAAGAAGTGGATGGATGTGCAACCTTGGAGAATCCTTCAATGAATCTCCTATAGTATCCTGGAAGTCCCATAAAAGATCTTACATCTGTCATGTTTCTTGGAGTAGGCCAATTCATAATAGCTTTAATCTTGTCAAGGATATACCCTCTTCTAAAATAATGTGACCCAAATATTGAATTATATCTTTATAGAAGTCACCTTTGCTCAACTTTGCATACAACTGATGCTCCCTGAGAAATTGTAATGTCAATCTCAGATGTTCTTCATGCTCTTCCTCATTCTTAGAATAAACAAGAATGTCATCAAGGAAAACAAGTACAAACTTGTCCAAATACCTGTTGAAGACACTATTCATATGGCACATAAATGTAGATGGTGCATTTGCAAGACCAAATGGTACCACTACAAACTCATAATGTCCATACCTTGCTCTAAAGGTTGTCTTAAGAATGTCTTCATCATTGATTCTCACCTGATGGTAACCAAACCTCAAGTCAATCTTGGAAAATACATTTTCTCCTCTCATTTGATCAAAGAGTTCATCAATCCTAGGAAAAGGATATTTATTCTTCACCATGAACTTGTTCAGCTATTTGAAATCAACACACAACCTGAGCGTACCATCTTTCTTCTTCACAAACAAAACTAGTGCTCCCCAAGGAGACACACTCGACCTGGTATACTTCTTCTCCAATAACTCTTGCAATTGCATCTTCAAATATAGCATTTCTGGTGTACTCATTCTGTAGGGTGCCCTTGACACTGGTGTTTCTCTTGGAACAAGTTCAATTGTGAAATCTATGTCCCTATTTGGAGGGATACCTGGAACCTCATCAGGAAAAACATCCCTGAATTCTTGCAATACGGAATAGTCCTCCAATAGAATAGTTTCATTCTTTGTTGCCTCCACAATGTGACTTGCATACAACTGGATACCTTTCCTTCAAAATTTCTTCAACTGCATCGCTGAATTCTACCTCACAGAAATCACTTTTGGAATGCATTTTAAAACTGCTAGGTTCCCTTCACCATCCATGCATTCAAACGTCGTATTGTAATAGTTAAGCTTTATCTTGCGAGTTTCTAACCAATCCATTCCAATAAGAACATCATAGGAACCTAGTGGTAGAAAATTCATATCTACACAAGTGACTAATCCATTCATCACCAATGGGCATTTCTCTACCACTTCACTAACCTTTCTTTTAGTTCTAGTGGCTAGCTAAACGAACCACGATTTTATATGCCTTACTTTCTTAAGAGTGTAAATCTCCACTACTATAGGATAAATCTAGCTGTGAGTAGAACTAGGGTCAATCAAAATAGAAACAGATTTCTCAACAATCTTACCTACAATTTCAACCACAGTTGACTGGTGATCTTCCTGGCGGTCCTCTAACGCTGCATAAATCCTAGGAATGGCTCTTTCCACTTGAGCCACTCTTTCTGCTTCTTGGATGTTATACATTGGCCTTGCATTCTCATTCTCAAGTGGAAAAAACCTGCACAGATGGGGTCCTCCACATTTCCAACACTGGAGAGGCTCTCTGTTCTGCTGCGGATCTCTTGGTTTCTCCCCCATCACTCTGGTCGGCTACTTCTCTGCTTGCGTTGGTTGCTTTTGCCGATTCCTGAAATTCGAAGGTTTGAAACCTTTCTTCCTTTGGTCAGACTTCTCATTCTTCTTATCCTTCCATTTCTTATGATAATCAGGTTTTCCTTTGCTTTGCTCATAGCAATACTTAGATTTCCTTATCGCTTCTTCCTGAGTTCTAGGTTCATAAAACTCAATTCTGTCTTTGTAAGACTGAGGAAATCCACTCAAGAAACGCTGGATTTTTACCTTTTCATATTTGATTTACTTGACATACCTCAACATCTCCAAAACCTTGTTGGCATACTCTTCCATGGTCTTCCATCTCAATCTCAACTCATGGAACTCTTTGATTTTATCATCATAGTACTTGTCAGAGAGGCACTTTTGCTTGAAATACTTCCAGATGTGTTTCCACACCATCTTCCTCTCATTAGTCTTCTTTACTTATCTGAGGTGCTCCAACCAAATGGATGCTGTTCCATGGAGATTGAAGATGGCTACTCTTGCCTTCATATTTCCTGAGTAGTCCTAGGCTTGGAAATATTTCCTCATACCAGAAGCCAAGCTTCATCTTGATTTTTCTTTATCTCACCATTGAAGGTAGGCGGTCTTGCCTTCTTAAAACCATCTTGTGAGTTGTTTCTATAACACCTCTTCCTCTTCTCTCTATGAGATGAAGAGCTGGAATCCTCAGTGGATCCTTTCGAGTCAGGGGATCGACTAGAAGACCTTCTTACTCTTCTTTCGGACTTGCTCTTCCTACCTTTTGGTTGGGTTATATGTCGTCCTGCGCTCATCTGACGTTGGATTTCTGTCAAACATTGCAACATGGAAGCATTCAGTTGATGCTGCTTTTCCTAAGCTTTAATCAGGCTTCTCATGGTGGCTACGATGTCTAGTGGTGTCTCTAGAAATATACTTCCATTAGACGTAATGTCATCATTTCCAACTCGGGTGTTTTCCCCCATAGTGTCTTGCGCATGCTCATAGGAATTTCGTGCATCATACCCATCGTGGGATCTCATGGCTTGAGTTAAAAACTCATCTTTCTAACCTATACTATGACTCTGCAAAATGTGTTATTAGACACCATTTATTAGATGCATAACAATCCAAAATTAAAACTATTTACCAATAGCTCTGTTACTGTTCAACGTGGCCCCTTTTTTGGCCCATTGTTGCAACCTGCAGATCTAATTTTCCTCTTTCTATCCCATAAAGGCCCAATGATGAACCCGCAGCTCTGATACCACTGTGTAGTGTACTACATGTTGGTATTAGAGGGTACTCTTATCTTTCTAACAACTGATGTCATCCCATCCAGGCCCAATTCTGCAACCCCCAGCTCTAATACCACTTTGTCGTGTACCCATGCCCGATTTTCATGCGGAATTAAAAATTTTCTTAAAGAACATTTGTCCTTCTTAAAATCAGCAAGCATGGTCATGAAGACACTCTTCAACATCCTTGATCTGAATATAAAATCCACTGCAAGATCAACGGCTAAAAATCAACCCACAAAATCAACGGTGCGGAAATCCTGTATTCCAGAATCGAAAAAAATGGACAACGCAATCCCGCAATCCCACAACCTGCAATATTGCATCCCGCATCCCACATTCCACATGAAAAAAGGAAACTGCTGAGAGGAAATTGTGGAAGCTGAGATCTATGAAAGCGCATTTCTACATCCCACAACCCACAATCCCGCATCTCGCATTCCACACGCAGAAAGGAAATTACGGAAAGGAAATCGTGGAAGCTGAGATCTATGAAACCATAATCCCACATCCCACATCCCACATTATGTATCCCGCATTCCACTTGCGGAAAGGAAATTGTGGAAGCCGAGATCTGTGAAACTGTAATCCCGCATCCCGCAAACTGTGGAAAGGAATATTTTTAGCAGGAAGTCAAATTTTTTAACTAAGTCTTGGATCGATTCGACCATTTGGGCCATCAACACTTCAATCATCCCATTTCCATAACTCAACTGAAAAAAAATGCATTCAAAGAAACATACATAGATGCATACAATTACTATCATACAACTGAAGAAATTCATCAATTCAACACATTAAAATGTTCATCATATTTTCTTGAGCAAATCCAAATGTAGAGAAATATAAATGCAAAGAAATTCAACTACAAGGATTAATTATAGACAAGAACACTTATCTTGAATAATTTTACTCTGCAACCAGCTATGTCACTACAACATTCCACCCAACCACAGGCCAGTTTGCTCATCAATCTCTCAGCAGCACTGCCACCCTCGATATGGGCATGATTTCCCCAAGGAATAAGGAACACTAGCAGGCTCACACATAGCCAAGGGTTCAACAAAACTCAGCCAAGCCAACACAATTGGGTTTATCAGGCTACGCACAGTCAATATAACGTTTACATAAAAGATCATCCAAGCCAACATATGGGTTTGTTATACTATAAGGAGATGAAATGGTTGATTTCTAAGCTAGTGATCTCAACCACATAGCTATGGACACCTGCACCAAATATAGCCTGGTTTCTAAAACATCTGCACACCCAACACAAAGAAGCATCCCCTTCTCTTCTACACAGTCCCTTAGTCTATGCCTTCCCTCTTCAGTGTTATTCAGGGTGGGAAAAGAAGAAAACCAGCCCCTAGATTTGTCTGTGAGGTTCCTTCTCACACTAGGTTTATCAAGCTAGTTTATGATCCCCTTCCACTCCCAACCAATTCAGACCAAAACAATAGAGGCATACATAGCAAGCTATGAGGTTCCCCAAAAATCGTAACTCCTTGCTGATCATTCGCTCTGTCACACCAAAATAGATTTCTGGGCATGCCCCAAAATAGGAAAATGCTAGACTCGTGAAGGGTAAACATAGGAAATTCAGCTACGTGAGCTTCCACGGGAATGAATGATCCCAAACTAGAACGTCCAGATCATTTTTCCCAAAATGTGAGTGAATAATGAAAAAAAATTCCTAAGGAAGAAGCATACATTTTCTGGGCGTTTTCTTTCCCATGATGTCAAAATGCGTCCTTCGAAAATGGGTGGTCTACCAAATTTGAATTCTTTCCCCCACTCTTCCCATTCCCAGGAAAAAATAAATCCTCAACCAAATTCTGACAGAAATTAATGGTTGGGAAGAAAACAAGAAAAAGGATAGTTGACGGTTTTGATGGGTTTTCCTAACACATGGCGTTCTCCAAAGACTCAAGGTTAAACATCCCCTCCCCACCTTATCCTTAGGAAAAATCATGCCCCTGTCTCATTATTCGTTGCATTGATATAGTTGGTTTTGGTTTTTTATATTAATTTGCATATTTACATAACGTTCAAAATCATAACATGTCGGCTAGCACAAAATACCATCGGCATCTATTTTAATCGCCAAAACATAAAACAATAAATCAATGGTGGGGATGTTTCCTTTACTTCCACACCATGATTAGTTACATCATATATATTTAATGCCACAGGGTCAAAACTGAGGTGTGACATTGTACCATTGGACAAGTGAAAATTTAGAATGAGCACCATGATCCCGATGAGGCTACATAGGAGCTAGAGGATTCCATACTATTGGCACATCCATTTTGTGCAAATTTTGCAGAGCACCAAGGGTGGTGCTAGTGTAGCAATTGTTAAATTATTGTAAAGCACTGAGGACAATGATATTTGAAGGGGGGGAATGTAACACCCCGGTTTTGACCTCGTGGTATTGAATTACATATGGTGTAAATATTGTATGGAATCATGGCAAGGAGCTCAAGGCCAAGGCCCTACCATTGATTGATGTTTTGTGTATAAGTGATCAAGGTTGATGCCTACGGTTTATGGTGATAAGTCAATCATAGTATATATATTTGTGAATATCATGTAAAATGCAAACTAATAAAAATACCACAGCTAGCTATGCACTGCAACTTTAAAGAGATGGGGGCATGATTTCACAAGGAATGGGGAGGGTGAATGTTTAACTTTGAGCCATTAGGGAAAACCCATCAAAACTGTCAACTACCCATTTCTTGTCTTTTTCCCCAATCATCTATTTATGCTACAATTTGGTTGAGGTAGTCATTGCATGGAAATGGGAAGAGTATGGGAAAGAAAACACCCAAAAATGTATGCCCATTCCCTCATGCATTCGTGTTTCATCTCCCCTCATGTTTGGGGAGCTGCGCAACGTTTTGATCATCCATCCTTCATTCACGAGGGCAATCATGCAACTGATTGTTCTTCTTCTCAGTCATCCATCCTCTATTTTTTCCTTGGCACGATTTTGCATTTGTTTTCATTATCCCATGGCTAGAGAATCATTTTTGGCAATTCCCAGCAGATTGAAGAGGGAACCATGATTTTAGAGGGATTGCTAAGTCGCCTTCACCCACGTGAAGCTATTGAACATTATGTTAAGTCGATTTTGGCCATAGGGCTATTGTTCCCCGATTTTCATTGTTGTTTTGGATTCCATGATGTTTTCCTTAAATCCCAGAACTTGTAATTGTTGTGTAGTCATTCTTCATTTGGTCTGAATGATTTGGGTGTGAATAGAGGTCGTTTTTTCCTTTGGAAGGCCATCCAATGTTTTCTGAACGATTTGGGTCACTTGGGTTGTTTTCACCATTTTCCATATTCAGTTTTGAGTTCCCAGGACATTTTGTTAATACCCAGAACTTGTCTTTTGATGTGTAGTGCATCCTTGTGTTGGCTTGGTTGGGTAAGTCCAAGAACCCATCTATTATTGGGTTGACTGCATTTGGATGTGATCATTGGCTTGAATGTGGGTGTATAGCCTTGTTGTGTGTGAGTCTGTGTCCCCTAGTTCCTTATGGAAATCATGCGCAGCTCAGGGGTGGCAGTGATGCTGAGAGATAAGGAGCACACTCGCCTATGGTTGGGTGGAACGTTGTAGCGACATAGCTAGTTGCGGGAGAGCTTCTTCTTAAGATACGTATTCTTGTGCATTTAACCCCTACAGTATATTTGCTTTGCAAATTATTTATGAACATGATGAATGTTTCTCATTTTATGAGTTATGAACAACATGAATGCATTGAATGAATGTGTATTGCTTCCGCTGTAGATTTATTTAGGTATCTGTAAGCGTTTTTATGTTTAATGCATTTTTTTAGTTTATGTTTTATGAGGGCTTAGATTTCTAGGATTGGTGATGGCCTAAATAGCCAAATTTGTCCAAGACTTCTCTTAATAGGTTGAATTTCCAGATAGAAATCTCCTTCCATAACTCTCCTTTCCACAACTTGCGGGATGCAAGATGCGGGATGCAGAAACTTCATTCTGTAAATTGTGTTCCCCGTAGATTTCCTTCCGCAACTCTCCTTTTCACAACTTGTGGGATGCAGCTTCACAATCTCCTTTCTGCAACTAATTATTTCCACAACGGTCTATTTCCATTTTCCTTGATTCCTTAAACTCAATCTTTCCACACCGTTGATTTAGTGTGGGTTGATTCTCATTGGTTGATCTATTTCCAGATGCAGAACAGATTGTGACCGTCGATTTTTGTCTTTATCTTTCTTCTCCATTCAATCTCCTCTGATATTTTTCTTCGTAAATCGTCAAATGGACCACTGACAGGATCAAATTCTCAGCAATTGGGAAGTTAGAGAATTTATACACAGACTTGAATAGATTGAACTTTGAGCTGGATGCTCTTTCATCAAATGTGTGGAAATATGGTCATGTTTCACCTCTAAGCCGAGAGGGGATGTGACAATTGGGATTATGAGACTCTGGGGAATATCACTAACTTATTGCATGAATTCTAGGATCTATTCCCTACGAAAATTTTCAGAAATGAAAGGAATAGTCGATGACCTCGACAAAATGAAGATACCTTTGAGGCTCGACGCAAAATCGGTCAAGCAGCAACTATACAGATTAAATCTACAATACAAAGAAAATGTTAAGGCTGAATTGGACTGAATTCTAGAGGAAAGTGTTATAGAACCTATCAATGAATCAGAATGGATTACCCCAATTGTAGTAAAGGACAAGAATACCTCAAGTGAAGTAAGAATTTATGTCGGCCTGAGAAAGTTAAATGATACTTGTTTGCATGATCTGTTTCCGACTCCATTTACAGATGAGGTATTAGAGAATGTCGGAGGGCAAGAGATGTAATATTTCACTAATCAATTTTCTGCTTATCATCATATAAGAATTGCAAATAAGGACCAACACAAGACTATATTTGCAGCGAAGTGGGGATTTTTCCAATAAAAGATAATTCCCTTTAGACTTAAGAATGCGCCTACGAGTTTTTCCAGAATCGTAGTTGCTGCCTTTAGATACTTTATACACAAATTTATTGAAGTCTCCTTCGATGATTAGAAAATATTTGGCCTTGTAAAAGACCATATAGAGAGCCTAAGAATGATGTTGGAACACTATCGTCGGTATCAATTTACCTAAATTTGAAGAAATGTATCTTTTACGCATCTTTTGAAGCTCTGTTGGGCCATGTGGTCTGTCACGATGGAATTTTGGTTGATCCAGCCAAAGTTGCGATCATTCTTGGCCTACCACCACCTACTATAGTTAAATAGTTAAGAGAAATACTAGTACATATGGGATACTAAAAGAAGTTTATCAAAGGATATGTAGAGGTAACCGCTCCGATGGAAAAACTATTGAAAACAGATACTAAGTTTCAATGGATAGAGGATTGTCAAGAGAGTCTGGACAAGCTGAAGAACAAAATGGCTACTGCACCAATACTTTTGTTTCAAGACTGGGAAAAAGAGTTCCATGTTCATGTCGATGCATCGTTTGTTTCACTTGGCATGGTACTGATGCATCCTGGTGAAGGATCAATTGATCACCCTATTTCCTTCACTAGCAAGAATTTATCAAGTGTAGAGAAGAATTATACCACGGTGGAGAGAGAAGGGCTAGAAATGGTATCTGTACTGTAAAATTTCAGACACTATTTACTAGGTGGACATATCAAGATGTACATTGACCATTCTACACTAAAATACTTGGTCAATAACCCAATTTTGGGGGGGAGATTTGTCGATGGCTTCTCCTCTTCCAGGAATTTTATTTTGAAATGATTGTTAAGGGATGGTCGGTTGAATTTGGGGCCATACCATCTCTTAAGGATTGAAAGTGGAGAAGAACCTACTAGTTTGTAAGGTAATCTTCATGACGTACAATTTTTTGTGATAACCATGTTTGATGATGAATACCATGATGTCATACATTTTCTGAGTATGGGTTATACTGCAACTAAATTTACCACTGCACAGAAGAAGCTGTTGGTTGTATGAGCTGCATATTTCCAATTGCTTTCTGTAATGTCCCTTGAAAATAATTTTCCCAAAGTGATCAAATTCACCAAATTTCAACTCTCAATATATGCATACAAGTGATTCCAAACTCTTCCAATTACTTTTAAACTTGGTGAGGAAGGTCATGAGGGGTGATGGTACACATTAAAACATCTATTAGACATATAATCAATTGATATACCCAACCATGGTCTGCAATTTTCAATGGAATAAGTTTCAGGACAAGACTAGTCAATTTGGGAGGTGGAAATCCCCCTAGGTCCTAGAACAAATCTCTTCTAAACAATGTACAACCTCCACTAATGGTTGGTATGATACTTGTATATTTTATAACACATCAATTAAAGTATATTTTCATCATTATATTTTTTTTTGGGGTCTATTAGGTATCCAAGAGACTTAGGGAATTTACTAGTAATTTTGAGGCTCAAATCCCCAATGGTAGATGGCTCCAAATAGCACCAAATGCTCTCAAAGTGTACCGGAATTTATATGAATGATGTTAATACATAAAAAATGGTGTTTATAGGTGTATTTCAGCCATCAAATGACTTATTAAACTCACTTTGGAAAACTGGTCAATGTATGGAGTTTTACAAGCAACTTGTGGTTCAAATCCCCTATGGGTAGATGATGAAAATGACTTTCCAAATGTACTCAATCCAACTAGAATTTATAAATAGAAGAAAAAAAATTATAAATTACATCAAAATTAACTCATATGCATCTCCATTCAACTTTTAATGTCTTTTATAAGTCCCTTAAATCAGATGCAAAAAGACTAGTTTCAACCTTGGGGGAAATGATAGGAAATCTTCTCCAAATGCTATGAAACTAAACAAAATTAATCCAAATGATTATGTACTGGAAATTAAACTCATATGATACATAAATAACATTTCATTCATCCATAACCATCATTATTTTACTTATCCATTCAAATCCATGAACATTACATTGGTTCACAACAAGGTAGTGGGGAAATGACATTGTTTCTTCATTGTTTAACATTTTTACATGAAATATTTTGGTATTTCGACCTGATACTTTATAAATATGAATAAAATATTATAAATGGCAATCATTTCATCATATATATACCATAGAAACATTCTTTCATTCGAAATCATCATCATTGCAATGGCATACATCAATATAGTGGGGAAATGGTCATTGTTTGCTCATTAATAATCCGTTTTACATACAACCATTTGATATTTCGACCTGATACTTTATGAATATTAATAAAATATTATATTAAGTGTATTACCATCATAAATGGACCATGATAAGCTCTCCCGAAGAGATAAATAGCTCCCCAAGTGCGCCTCATTCCATAGAGCAAGAATATGATCAGAAAACTTGGAATAGATGAAAGAACAATATGATATTGAAGTGTCCACAAGTTTCCCTGTATCTTTCACCTGTAACTTATGAATCCATTAAATCTCCATGAAATACTTGAATGTCCTTTCCACACACCAACTTGGATGGGAATCTTTCACCCTTGAAATTGCCTAAGGCAAGAAACTAGTCATCCACTAGCTCTCTTGCTTCACAAATGAAAATTTCTCAAATGATCAAAATATTCCTTAATTATTTGTTCTTGAAATTTATAAATTTTCCAAGATCTGTATGGGTCTAATTCCTTCCAAGAAATGCATTCCAACTCTAGTTGGGAAGAGATTGCAAAGAATGCCACTTGTACAACAATTCCTAGTCTCCCACTTCCACCAAATCACATGTGGAAGCATATTAGCTGCCCTAAATCCATTAATCGACCTATTGGAGATATTTTTATCCCTGACATGTCATATATGTCATATTTCAGCCTTGATATCTTATTTTTGTCATAGGTGTCATAGCATCTTCATCATTGTTGTCATAGAGCTAGGGAATCTAGTCCAAGTGTCTCACTAGCTCCAAAATACCTCTTCCTCTTTTATGGGAGTTAATATTCCACTCCAATTATACCTTAATTTATTCATACCAATTATATTGACCTTCCAACTCATCCCAATACCCTTGGGATTCTTATGTATTCGAAATGACAAGAGGAAGATGCCATGTGGCATAGAAAAGCTAGCTTGTGTGGGTCCCACATCCTCCATGTGTCTTTGTAATCAATTTCCACTTTGATTTTCCCTTGTATTTATTTATTTAGCTCATTTATAAAATATTTATTCCATTTTAATTTTCAAACATCATTTATTTTCCCCCTTATTCCAAATCCCAAAGCTTCCACCCCCAACCTAGGAAACTAGTAATTTTCTTCCTTAGCAATTATTTGACCCTTAGCATCAATTTTAAAAACTCTCATGAATATGGAAAATGTGATTAGGACATTGTGACCCAATGAAAAATTTGGGACATTGCAAATCCTCCCTTCCCAATATTTATTTTTCTCAAGCAATTTCAAACATGGGTGTTGAAGAACCTGTTTTTTGTATGATTCTTTGAAGTTGCCACTGAGTTGCCCAACTTTGAGTCTTTGACATTCCATGAGGATTTTATAGAGGAACCACCATTCTTTTTGTTGCAATAATATGATTAAAATCACTTTATTAAGTGGTTAATCCATCTCCCATACTACTTTTTTCCCAAAAAAATTGAAATCAATGGGACTAGAAACTATCCCAGGGTCCTATTGCTTGTATTGCACTCCAACAATTAAGAGTGATCTCAACCCATACCATTGGAAAAGAGAATTATGGGATCTCATTTTCTTGTATGCATTCTTCCAAACATTATGACTACATAATATATATAATCAAAGTACATAAAAACTTAATAAAAATGTACATCAAGGAGGTGCCTCATCAAAAAATCATGAAAGTGCTTATACCTATAAGTAAGTAGACCACCATTTTCCAAGTGCATACAATCTTCAAGTGACCAATAAAATATGATCCAATTACATAGGTGAGGATCCCATGTCCTATAATGCTTCTCCAAAAGGATGTGATATGCATCAAAATATTCAGCCATGTATTCTTTAATCCAAGAAGTAAATGAAGAATATCCACTAAAATATGAACCAAATAATGAGCAAAAAAAACAAGGAGACTTCATATGACTCAAAGAAGTCTCACCCATACATCTATGAATGATAGAATCATAAACATATAACAAAGTTTGTGGCTGTCAACAAAAATGTTCTCCAATCATAAATCTATTCACCCCAATGTTGGATGAAGTTCCTCCAACATCAAATGAACTAAGTGTTGAGCAAGAAAAACCATGAGTCTTCAAGTGACTCAAATACATATCATAGGTGCATCCATGTAGATTTGCATCACCATAAAGTAACAAAGGATGCTGCTGCAAGTGTGAATAATAATGTGCTCCAACCATTTCATCATAAAAATTAAATCTAGGAGTTCCATACTTCTCATGTGGCACCATAAAAAAAGAACCCTTTCACCCATACTTCATTAAGACTAATGCTGCAAAACATGGAATTGTAGGATGTAGGAGAATGAACTAACTCACCCAAATGATAAAAAATTGCATAAATTTTATCATGGGAAGGATCCATATGGGTAGTATCATACAGATCCTTCAAAAGTGTGAAACCTTTCTCATAGACAGGTTCCAATGTAGAGGAATCATGCTCTTCTTTAAAAATTGCATAGCCTTCATCAAGAGACAACTCAAGTTCCTCTTCCACCACATCAAGTGTTTGGATCTCTTCAAGTTCATATTCAAACAAAAAAAGCACATTCAAATTTCCACATTTCTCATGATCCACCATGTCATGAGAATCCTCCAAACAATCTACCATTTGACAATCTGAAACATAGGAGGAAAAACAAGTNGAAAGTGATCTTACGATTATCCTCATTATTATTAAAGTATGCATCATGTAACAATTCATTAATCTCAAAAAATGGTTTCTATAAAAAAGCAAAGACATTAAATTACCTTTGATGTGGCACATTGCTCTTTGAATCTTCTCCATGTCTTCAAGGAAGGATGTTTCCTCCAATGGAGTAGATCTCTACCAATAATTTTACACTAATGCTTGAGTGTCATGGAGTATTCTAAGGGACTATTGGATCTTATTTTATTTCATATTTAAGGATCCTTCAAGAAAATGAGGCTCTTGTAAATGAACCTCCTCATCTTCTTCCTTCTTTCTTGGACCGACTTCATGAAGCTCAAGTGGAGATGGGGAAGTGGATCTTGTTTCTCCTTCAACTGCTACAAGGTATTAATTTTCATGTTTAATGGAATTTTGGCTTGCAGAAACACTTTCAAAATTGATCAATATGTCACCAAAATAGAGGTGTGAGCACCCATCATTAGGTACTCCTTCATAGTTCAAGCATCCATCAGTGGATGCTCTTTGTTTCATTTCCAAGGGATGTGTCTCGAAATGATTTTCAATAATTTCAATAGAAACTTATTCATACTCATGTGATGTATATTCATATTTTTCAGAGTCACTTGAGAGTGAATTTTTATCCTCTTCATGTACTACTTCTTCTACTTCACCTATTTTAGAACTAGGTGGTTCATGGGTCTCCTCCTTTTGCTCCTTCAAGCAAGATGATGCATTTTTCCCCTTGGTTTTCTTAAGATCAATATATTTTCTCCCAAGTTGGATTGCCAAAACTTCAAATCCTTTCTTAAGAGTCTTGGTCATGCATTAAAATATAGGTTCCATTATTTTTATGTTCTCCTCACCATCATATGAGGTTCCCATTTCATCCCTAGTCATAGTTTCCTCAAAAAATTGTCTTCTTCTCCTACTTTTTTTCCCTCTTCAAAAAAGCACTTTTGGTTTCAACAGCTAATGGTGGTCCCTGAATTCTTGTACTCATAAATATCATACAACATCAGGTTCCAAGATCATGATCTGATTCCACTGTAATTTCCCTTGCAAATAATTTTCCTAAAGTGCTCAAATTCACCAAATGTCAACTCTCAGTATATGGATACAACTGATTCCAAACTCCTCCACTTACGTTAAAAATTGGTGAGTAAGGTCATGAGGGGTGATGGGACAAATTAAAACATATATCAGACATATAATCAACTGATATACCCAATCATGGTCTGAAATTTTCAAGGGAAGAAGTTTCGGGACAAGACTAGTCAATTTAGGAGGTGGAAATCCCCCTTGGGTCCTAGAACAAATCTCTTCCAAACAATGGAAAACCTCCACTAATGGTTGGTATGATACTTGTATATATTATAATAAATTAATTAAAGTATATTTTCATCATTATATCTGGTTTTTGGGTCGATTAGGTATCCAAGAGACTCAGGTAATTTACTAGTAATTGTGAGGCTCAAATCCCCGATGGTAGATGGATCCAAATAGCTGTAAATGCTCTCAAATTGTACTAGAAGGTGTATGAATTATGTTAATAAATAAAAATGATGTTTATTTTTTATGTATTTGTAACTTCATAATGTATTCACTTGTATATCTTATGTATTGTACCCCGATGTTTATTCCAGGAAGTGTCTGTAATGTACTTGAGTCATGTCATGCCCCGATGTTCCTATTGGGAGATTCAATAATGTAAAAAAGTCATGTAAATTCATTGTGGGTAACCCTCCTATTGATCAAGGGTTAAATTCCCTACATTTATGGGGCCCTAGGGTTATTAGACTCTCCTATAGAAGTTGTCCCTAGTGAGTTATTGTCAAGTGGGGAATTAGTATAAATAGAGAGTGAGACTCTATTTATCACACATTCACTCACCCTCAGTTGTAGCACATAACTGAGAGAGAAGAATTTGTTGGGACAAGAGAGAGAGAGAGACTACTATTGTCAGGAGATCATCTTATTGTTTTTAGGGTTTTGCTTTTGGTGCTGATTCTATCTCTGAGGAAGTTGTGGGGTTTTCTCCTTTAAGGTTTCCCTGAGGAAAAACTTTGTGTTCATTATCTCTTATGTTTGATTGATGTGCTTGTTATTCTCTTAGTTAAATATCCTAAGATAATCCTAGCTTAAATGATAAAAATCTAACATGGTATCATAGCTAACCTGAGAAGAAGACACTGTGCAGCTACGGAAACTAGGGCTTCCTACTTTTTGGATCTCTCTCCATGGATTTTCAACAAAAGAAGGTTGGGATGACTCTCCTCTCTAGGGCACATCTTTCTGTAGAAGTAGAATATGATTCTAAGAATTTTCAATTTTTGACCCGACACTACTGCTATAAATTAGGGCTTTCCATAGAAGTGGAATTTTTGAGTGAGCCTAGGCCTAGATTGATCTCCTCCTAAAAATCGAACTTTAGAGATCAAGATCAAAGTTTTTGGTTGGACAGAACTTTGGAAAATTCAAACCCTAATATTCTCTTGAACCAGCTCTGCAGAAATTCAGCTCCAGATCAAGATCTGACATCTTAACCTAGTAATATCTAAATATTTTGTATTTCCATTTGTGGTTCTCAGTTAAGATGTCTCATCATACAAACCTTGATGAAAATCTTGAGGAAGTTGATAACTTCTGAGCTTGGAAGTATAGGATCTCCCTGGTCCTGGAAGAAAATGAGTTGGACTCTTACATCAATGAAGAGATTCTAGTTCCAGAGGGAGATTAGCCCAAGGTCTTACATAATAAGAAATTGGTCATGGCTAAGAGGATTATTGCTAATTCAATCAAGGATCACCTCATACCACAGGTGTCCTCCCTAAATACACCTAAAGCTATGTTTGATGCCCTAACCAAACTATTTGAAGGAAAGAACATAAATTGGAAGATGACTTTGAGAACCAGTTGAAGAATGTGAAGATCCAGAATGTGGAGACCATACAATCATACTTCATAAGGGTCTCCCAAATCAAAGAAAAACTTGAAGAAGTGGAGAATGCAAATATTGTAATGACCATCTTGAATGGTCTCCCTAGGACATGGGACTCTTTCATTCAAGGGATCTGTGCCAGAAAGAAGATAGTCAAGTTCAACAGACTATGGGAAGAATGCTCACAAGAGGAAGCTCAGATAGCATCTCGAGAAGAAAAGATGGGAAGTGAAGATAAAGCTCTCACAGTACAATCCAAGAAGAACATAAGGGACTATCATCATCATTCTAAAGTTAAGCATCCTCCCTCCATAAAATATCAACTCAGATGTTATACTTGTGATGAAATAGGACACTATTCTAGAGATTGTCCTAGAAACAAAAGAAACTCCCACAAGAAGAAAAACAACAAGAGAAGACATCATGCTCATGCTGTAGAATATGATGAACCTTCCACAAAGAGAATCAAGCAAGAAAGTGATGATTCTTCAAGTGATGAAGAATATGTTTTTATTTCTGCTCTCATGGGAAACATCACACATGGAAGCAATGATTGGCTTATAGACACTGGGGCTTCCAAACACATGACAAAATTTAAAGAGTCCTTTGTGAAACTATCGGAACATAAATCACCCCACAAGGTGAAACTTGGAGATGACTACCAGTATCCAATAAAAGGTAGTGGGGAATCCTCCTATAAGCTAGAATCTGGAAATTCCATAAAGATGAAGGATGTCTTATTTGTATTAGGAATAAAGAAGAACCTCCTCTCCATATCTGCATTAGATGCAAAAGGCATTAGGGTTGCACTTGTAGATGGCCAAGTCCTTATGTGGCAAAAGGGAAAGACTATAGATGATGCAATAGTAATTAGAGAGCAAGAGGGAGTACTATACAAATTGAAGGGCCAACTAGAACAAGCTTTGGTCCATGAATCAGTAGAGCCAAATGAACTTTGGCATAGAAGGCTTGCACATGTGCACTACAAAGCAATACTACTTGCAAGAAAATTTGTTGAAGGACTTCTAGAAATTCAGACAAAACATGACAGTGTCTACAAAGGATGTGCGAAAGGAAAGAACACAAAGAAGAAATTTCCAAGTAGCTAGAACAAGGAAAAAGGAATCTTGGAAATAATTCACTCCGATGTATGTGGTTCCGATGTCATCCAGTTCATTAAGCGGGTATCTATACTATGTTTCTTTTATTGATGATTTTTCTAGGAAGACATGGATATACTTCTTGAAGAATAAAGATGAAGTATTCAGCAAGTT
Organism: Pseudotsuga menziesii; assembly: GCA_001517045.1. Lineage (NCBI taxonomy): Eukaryota > Viridiplantae > Streptophyta > Pinopsida > Pinales > Pinaceae > Pseudotsuga > Pseudotsuga menziesii. The sequence continues at coordinate 969,923 of LPNX010411902.1, forward strand.
CAAGGATTTCAAATCCTTGATTGAGAACCACACAGAAAAGAATATCAATACCTTTCGATCAGATAATGGTAGAGAATTCACATCAAATGAATTCAAAGAATTATGCAAAGATTTAGGGATTAAGAGGGAGTTAACCACTCCATATAATCCACAACAGAATGGGGTTGCATAAAGGAAGAATAGAACGATCATGGAAGCTACAAGGGCCATGCTTCATGATCAATATCTTCCCATGCATCTGTGGGCAAAAGCTTCCAGAACAACGGTGTAAGTACAGACCATACTCCACACAAAGTACTCAAGAACAAGACACCTAAAGAAGTCTTCTCCAGAAAGAAACCAGAAGTCAGCCATTTCAGAATATCCAGCTATCCAGTGTATATACATATTCCGAAAGAAAAGAGGACAAAGTTAGATCCTTCAGGAAGGAAGGGTATATTTGTGGGATACTCTGAAAACTCGAAGGCTTACAGAATATACTGCCCAGGATTCAAGGAGATCGACATCAGCAAGGATGTAACATTTGCGAAGACTCAGCTTACAAAAAATCTAGAAAGAGACATGCTAAATAACCTGAAGAAATAGAAGCACCCAGAATTCATGACACAACCATGAACGAAAAAATTCAAGAAGAAGATCGAGAATTAGAAGAACCTCAAGAACCTATAGATCCACCTCAGGAGAAGGATCCTCACAAGAGGAAACATACTTGGGTACGAGAAGCTATCCAAGGTGCAGAAAGATATGGGGATCCAGAAGAAAATCACAAAGAAAGAAAGAGAACTGGGTCCTGCTCCGGGTATGTAGCCTTCTTACGTGACTTCATCAATAAATAACCTTCCAACTATGAAGAAGCATCAGAGAGGAAAGAATGGAATGATGCTATGATCAAAGAGTATCAATCAATCATGAAGAATGATGTCTGGGATATTGTCCCAAGACCAAAGGGGAAGTCTGTTGTAACTTCCAAATGGATCTACAAGATCAAGCATGCTGTAGATGGTAGCATAGATAAATATAAAGAAATATTTGTGGCTCGTGACTTCTCCCAGAAAGAAGGAATAGATTATGAAATAACTTTTGCACCTATAGCCAGATACACTTCCATCATATCAGTACTTTCTCTCACTGCAGTGATGAAATGGAAGATACACGAGATGGATGTCAAGACTACTTTCGTGAATGGTGTAGTGGAAGAGGAAGTGTATGTGGAGAATCCACTTGGTTTTGAGACACATGACATGGAGTCTCATGTGTGTAAATTGAAGAAATCCTTGTACGGTTTGAAATAGGCACCCAGGACATGGTACGATAGAATTGATAGCTTTCTATCTAGTTTAAGCTTTACCAAGAGTAAAGTAGATTCCAACCTTTACTACAAGGTTGAAGATGGTAACCCAGTGATACTCCTACTGTATGTAGATGATCTGTTTGTAACAGGTATGGATGGTTTGATTGATGATATGAGGAGGAAGCTTGCTGCCAAGTTTGAAATGAAAGACTTGGGTATGATGCACTATTTTCTAGGCATGGAGGTGTGGTAGAATGCTGATGGAATATCCCTCGGATAAGGGAAGTATGTGGTAGAGATCTTGAAGAGATTCAGGATGATGGAATACAAGGCCATGACCACACCTATGGAATTGAACCTGAAGCTATTGAGTAATGCTTCATCTGAGTTGGTTAATTCCACAATGTATATTCAGATGATTGGGTCCTTGATGTACCTAATGAATACAAGACCGGATATTTGCTTTGTTGTGAACACCTTGAGTCATTTCCTGAAAGATCTGAGACATGTTCACTTGATTGCTACAAGCATATTCTGAGATACCTAAAGGGTATAGTTGATTATGGGCTCAAGTATAAGGCTGATCAAAAGATTAACCTGGAAGGTTATGTTGATTTAGATTGGGAAGGCAGTGCCATCAATAGGAAGAGCACTTCAGGGTGCTTCTTTAGTATGGGATCAGGTGTGATCTCTTGGTTTAGCAGGAAATAGTCTTGCATGGCACTGAGTATAGCTGAAGAAGAGTATGTCACAGCTTGTTTAGCTAGTTGTGAGGCAGTATGGCTAAGGAAGCTACTGTCTGATTTATTTGATCTCCAGTTGGATGATACTTGTATATATTGCAACAACCAGATTTATGTGAAGTTTTCTGATAACTCGGTGTTCCATGACAAGTAGAATCATATCAAGATCAAATATCACTATATCAGGGATATGGTGCAGAGAGGATCAATGAAGCTCCAGTATGTTGCGAAATATGAACAAACATCTGATGTGTTGACTAAGCCATTAGCTAGAGTGAAGTTTGAGTACTTTAGGGAGAAGCTTAGTGTTCTCCAGATCAAGGTTCCCTCCAAGGGGAAGTGATGAGTCCATGAGCCATTCTAAAATGGTGAGAGGATCATCTCCTTCCATGGTTAGATGTAAGGGCTGAGCCATTCTATCATGGTGAGAGGATTGGTTCCTTCCATGTTAGATATGAGTGCTGAGCCATTCTGAGGTGATTGTGAGATGTGTTCTCACATGATTAGATATAAGCATTGAATTCCATTCTCCGGTAGAATGGAGGCACCTGGTTAGTTACCAGGAGTACTCAGCTTGGAGCTGAGGGCCATTCTGATGTGACTATGGGATTTGTTCCCACAGGATCAGATGTAAGGGAAGATCCATTCTGATGTGACTGTGGGATGTGTTCCTACATTATTAGATGTAAGGATAGAGCCATTCTAACATGGGGGCAAGCTGGGCCCTCCCATGGTCAAACGTAAGTGCAGATCCATTCTGACATGATAGTAGGTTGGGCCCTCCCATGGTTAGATGTAAGGGTAGAGCCATTCTAACATGGGGGTAGGATGGGCCCTCCCATGGTCATATGTAAGGGCAGATCCATTTTGACATGGTGGTGAGCTGGGCCCTCCCATGGTTAGATGTAAGGGTAGAGCCATTCTTACATGGGGGGCGGCTGGGCCCTCCCATGGTCATATGTAAGGGCAGATCCATTTTGACATGGGGGCGAGCTGGGCCCTCCCATGGTTAGATGTAAGGGTAGAGCCATTTTGTCATGGGGGCAGGCTGGACCCTCCCATAGTCAGATGTAAGGGATGAACCATTCTAACATGGGAGCAGGTTAGGCCCTCCCATGGTCAAATGTAAGGGCTGGGCCATTATAACATGGGGCTAGGCTAGGCCCTCCCATGGTTAGATATAAGGGCTGGGCCATTCTGACATGGTGGTGGATGTGTTCCTCCCATGGTCAGATGTGAGTGCTGGGCGTGCCATTCTGACATGGGGGTAGGTCGAGCCCTCCCATGGTTAGATATAAGTGTTGGATGGGCCTTTATGATTGGGTTAGATATAAGTGTTGAAGAAGATGAAGACCTACTTAGAGGCTAGGCCTACACCCAGCATGTGAAAGGGCTGGCTCTATAGAACTTCCTGTGACAAAAAGAATCAAGAGATAGCACCACTGATGATAACCCAATGATGATCCAGATCCAGCGATGATGATCCAGTAGTGATGATGCAATAGTGATGATCCAGATCCAATGATGATCTAGATCCAGTGATGATGATCTAGATCAAGTTATGATCTAGATCTAGTGATGATGATCTAGATCCAGATGAAGATGACTTGAATATGAAGATGATGAGAAATCAATGATGATCCAGATGATAAAGAGAATAATATTTGTGCTGATAAATTGTGTCGAGAGAATACCTTCCTACACAACAGAATTTCAACCCAAAATCTAACACCTTGCATGTCTGAAATTCGACACTTCTCTATCGCATCTTCGACACATGGACTTTTTTTTGTCGTCAGTGGCATAACATCATATATTCGACATGATACCAAAGGAGTTCGAAGATATGACACCACCATGGTGTCACCTATTTGACAGTTATCTATTTCAAAGTGTTACTAAAAACTTGCACAAACCGTCGAATATCCGATGCCTACCGACACTTGAAAGGTTGGCCTTCCGACGGGCTGAAGTGTCAGATTCATGGCAATGCCTTCGGTGTTTTTTCTGGAAAGAATCGAATATTTGATGCTTACCAACACTTGAAGGGTCGGTCTTCCGACGGGCTGAAGTGTCGGATTCATGACAACGCCGTCAGAGTTTTTCTGAAAGCGTCAAATATTTGACGGGAAAGGTGTTGGAGGTTTAATAAAAAACATCGGTTGAGCATCAGCTAAAGGTGTCGTATCTTTAACAAAATCATTAGAACACCATCGTAAAAGCGATTCCTGGTGGTATATTTAACAAAGAAAAAATGGATAGGTTTCCATTAAGGAAGCAGTGTAGTGTAGTTCACTTAAACATGTAGTAACAGTGGTAATATTTGAATGTCTTGAATGCACGAATATTTTGTGGTTGGTCATAATGAGGAATGTATAAGTTGACGACTTCCAAAGTACTTACAGTTTTGCATCAAAGTTGAAACCACCAGGTGCAATCCCACTCTGAATAAAAGGTAAAGACATTGTGTAAGTTGGATTTTACAATTTTTATGACATTCATAAACATGAAAGAAATTAGAGGCTTCTCTGGATAAAAATCACATAAAGGATTACATTCTAACAATCAAGATGATCAAAGTTGCTTCAGTAATATCTATGAGAAATTGATCAGTATTCCAACCTAGACATGTTGAATACAAAATATAAAATATTATCTCAGAAAGGGATGCGATCCATTCTTCAAAAGTGGAAAATTATGAATTCAATCAAACAAAACAAGACTATAAGCCCCATTACCTGTCTGGGCATCTCCAGTGTTTGCACCAATATTACCAAACTTCCCCTAATTCATTCAGCGATGAAGCTCTTAAATGGTTTCACCACCTAGCACTGAATCTATTAGTCACTTCCAACAAATCATAGATTCCTTTGTTGGGCACTTTGACATAGCTAGACCTATGATATTGGCATGAAAATTTTGTTCAACATAAAATAGAGGGATGATGAATCAATGTTTCATTATTACTTCTGAATGTGGCCTCAAGTTGTTCCCTCATGCAAAACAAATATTGATTATTGTCAACTTGTTGAGTTAACAATTTCACTTAAACCACGAGTACGTCTTTACTTGCTTACAAAACATCCGAAGTGATAATAGAATGTCATAGAAAATTGCCTTGCATTTATGAAGTTTTGGAAATTCAAGCTAGTCTAGACTTGCAACAATACTAAACACCTATTATTTGTGTAGATAGAAACATTAGCATAAGTGGAGATAGCGTGGTTGAAACTTAAAACACAAACAAACAGACGTGATACAACTCTTCTAAAAGACAATGTTGATAATCTGTTTTCATTTACAGTTCTTTACCTGACAACTCTTACAACATATCAGTATGATATGCTTCTATATATATTTTTCATTCTAGAGCACACACTCTGCCAATGATCATTGAATTTTATGCATCAAAATAATCTAATTAGTGTTTTAGATATGATATATTTTCACTCAACATGTCCAAATGAGTGATGATATAGAATCATTTTGTCAAACATATAAATAAAATGCATGCTCAAGTCCAAGTCAATTGAAGGACTAAAATGTAAAATATAAGTAGTTTGTGCCCAATGGATATATAAATCACTTGAGAAGAACTCAGGACATTATAAGGGATAGAAAAATAATTTAGTTGTCAATTAAAGATAAGGGCCAGAGAGAAGTTTTGTTATTTACAAAGAACTTCATAAATTCAATAAAGGATACCAAGGAGTGTTATGAAATGGTGCAAATAAGATTCTTAGATGGCATAAAGTCCAATAATGTTGAAAAATGTGACACTATGAAGGAAGTATTAGTATAATTAAGTAAAATGCTAGAAGGATATGTTGATATTACACATGAGATTCCAAGCATTTTTCCTCCAAAGAGGAAGATTGGGAACAACATAGACATAATTAATTCATCCATGTATGTACATGCTTTAGTAATTACTCTTCTTCATATTACTCCATTTATCCTTCAAGTTAAATGGCATACACAACTTGTCAAGTATTGGTTTCCCATATTCCAATATCCATTTCCATGGGATTACATTGGTTATCTCATTGGAAATATGATCTGCATACTTTTCTTTGTGAAGAAAAACCTCCCTCAAAATGAGCCAGTTGGATTCTATAGCATATTACTAAGTGTTTTGCTAAGCTCGAAGGGCTGTTTTTTAAGAACGTACATGGAAATCAAAATTTTCACCTAGAATGGTAGATGCATATAATTTTAAATATTCATCATGCATGGAAATAATGCATTGCAATAGTACAATAATCACATAGTGCAATAGCATACAAGCATCAAATGTGCCACAACCCTGTGCAATAGCTCATCTTGCACAGACCTAGAAAACACCACTAAATTATACAAGAAATTTACAAAAGATAAAAGGTATGCAAGATTTACCGATGGACCAGCTAGCAAAGAAGTTCCAGAATCTGCAATAGAAACACAACCTCCAGCATAGAAAACTACAACAAAATGTTCATAAAATTCCATCAATATTTTCATAAGATTCCTTAAGAAGCAATCATGTGCCCAATTGAATAAAATGGACTGTATGCTGACCTGTTGATTGATCATCAATGAGGAAGTCTCCCATGTCAAACTGAAGGAAATAGCAAAATCTATTTATTAGAGTATATTAATCCCATGACATACCTACTAGTAACTATGAATCATACAAAGAACATGGTATGCATGTGTTTATCCTTAAATACAGTCAATCTTAAACCTGGAAAACTAACATGATTCTATTACATACCTTATAGTCACCCTTTAAAGTAACATGAGCATATTGATGTTTACCCTTGAAGTGATTAGGATCAACACCACCAAAATTCATGGCTGCAAATGGGATTTCTTCAATAAAAACATGTTTTCCTTGGGAAAGAACCTCGAAACTATTTCCAACAAATGTGAAAATGTTGCCTTTAGCGAAAACATGTCATACCAAATCTAGTGATCTATCATTGTAAATCAGTCAAAATGACTGATACTCTTTTTCAGGCCATGGATACCTCTGGAAGATTGCCTGAAAACAACAAAAATAAATATTTTGTATAACTTAAGCATTCAAACAATGCCTTCCAGAAATAAAGTAGCAAATAGATCTTTATTTTTTCAAGCAAATCTCAATACTTTGTTACCATAATTATCAATGTAGTCATTCTTCTTTTGTATTCCAGAGTTGAGATGTTTGCTCTAAGTGACCACTTTAAACTCGGTGATAAATTGGAAGCAATACAGAAAGATATAAATGCCTAATAAAAGATTTGCACAAAGAAGACTTTGTAACAAATTATCAATTATGAGTAATAAAGTGCACCGTGATGTTGGGGTGAAAAGTTACAATGGAAACTGAAAATACCAATGTGTACCATGCCCAACTCACAACCTACGGGGATAAGCACAAATATAAACATCGGTTTTCCACTACACAATCAAACATGAAAGTTGAACAAGATATGAGATTAAGAAACAAATTACAAAACTACTGGAGAAAGATAAACTAGGGCAGATAACAATATACTCATGTGGAATAGTAGGGAAACAACGCTTCACATACCATTTTCCTCACAAGTCTATCTATCTTTTTCTTTCTTTTGATCTTTCATATTCCCATCAAACTCAAATACCTATCATATTTCTTGTAATTAAATGCCTACATTTAATTTTGTTGTCCTAGCTATATGGAATTGGTAAAGTATTACCAAGGGGCTAGTTATCATGATAAATCAAACTATTCAAGGTAATTGTTTAGATCAGATAGAACAAATTTTGCCTCAATGTATGATAATCATCATCATCAACTAAATGTATTTGTGTGCACATGCATAAATACCCAATACACATCTCAATCAAACGAAATAAAACATAAGTATACCTTGATTTGTGTATCTTCACACTGTCTTCTTATGCTTTACCTTTCAAAACATCATTCAACATACTTCATTTTTTTTCCTGTTGCAATAGTTTCATGTTAAAACCCATCAAATAAATTTATGTTTGTTTATGAAAATAACAAAACCAATCTAAATAAATACAATTCTATTACAATGTAGATAACAATACTATTCAACTATTCAAGTAAATTAATTGTTAAGAATAGTTCACCTGATAAAACATGGATAACCAAAAATACTATGTATATAAGGCCATTGATCTAATCAAAATGCCATTTCTTGCATCTTAACTATGGAAATTTTTCTCAACACTATTTGTAACAAGTTCCAACGAAGGAGTCAAATAGCAATAGTGAAAATTATACACTAAAATTATAGAAATATATGTTTTTTAATGTATTCTTCCTTACCATCCATTGAGATCCTCTCTATTTCGAGAATAATTTAACATTCTCTACTAAACAAGACCAACCATGTGAAGGTGGAAGATCTTATGGGCCCTCCCCCCCCCCATCACATCACTCTCAACTTCCC
>LPNX010411902.1:978401-989081 GCA_001517045.1 Pseudotsuga menziesii
ACTTGCAAATAACAATTTATTTCACTATTTCATAATCCAAATAACAATGCATCTATTGCAAATTATTTCACTCAATAGTTGAAAGATGATTTCATTAAATCATCCTTTAATTCAATCTTTAAACCATTCAATCATTCAACAGCTAAAAAAATCATTCATTAAACCATTCATTAACTCATTTATTAAAACATTTATTTAGTCAATGGCAGGAAAAAAAAATCAGTAAACCATTCATTAAAGCATTCATTCATGAAACAAAGGAAAAAACCATTAAATATTTTTTTATAAATAAGAATTACTCAAAATTTGTTTAGTCACTTCCTTTTTACTTTTTTTTCTCTTTAAATATTTAGTTAGAGTCGCATCTTCTGAAATCTGATCATCGGTATCCCTACTAGTCTGCTCGTAAGGTTGAACTTCAGGTGAGGGGTGATGAATTTCTGCAATAATGTAAAAATATTTCATTAATATATTTATATTTTGATAAATACGAGTAATTAATTTAAAAAAAAACATTACGATGTCTATTTTTACCGGCCATGGGCACATCAACATGTTCAACATTATCTCATACAGGCCCAACCTATTCCATGTTATCTGCATCTACATGCTCTGCAGTTGAATTGTGTAGAATTAGAATTAATGTTCATCATCTACAATGGTCTATAAAAAATAGTAGCACATTAATAAATTCATTACCAGGATGAAAAGCATGATCTTTGTTTGGTTGGTCATGTGCATCCTCGACATGAACAGGATCATTACTTTCCTGCACAAAAAGGAATAAATAATTTATGTTAATTTATTTATAAGGAACAAATTGCATGAGCATTAATAAATTATCATTAAACTAGACATTTTTTACATACCCGGGCACCAGATGGATCAGCACAAGATCGTGCAGTATTCCTAGACAAGCTTCTCTGGTGTTCAACAACGTCGTCAAATCCCTGTTCGAAGCCAAGCTTCATGTAATCCGCACTAGGAAATTATTTGAATCGGTCATCCTTCATATTTGCATGATGTCATTAATTTTATATTTTTTGTCAAGACAAAACAAAATTAATAATCTGTATGATATTTGGATGTGGATCCGAGTTTTGTGATACTTACATATCGGGCCACCAAGTTGGAGTAACCACCAGGCCCAAGCTTTTGTTGGAAAAAAATTTCAATTCTTGCCTTGGTGGCCTTAGATGTGTCCGAGAGCCTAATTAAGTTTTTAAATACATTAGTTGATGTACCAAAATTGATATAAAAACTAGTAATAATAAGTCTTACCACTACATTTTGGAATGTATTGCATACCTCTCTGTTCCACCTAGTGGTATCTTTCCTGATTTTCTCAGGACCTTCTCTTTTCCATCTTCCACCAGCGCTTTCCACTCCATAGATGGAATCATTGGAGGGCACTCATACCTAGGGTTCTTTTCTAGGTGAACCCTATACTGGTCTCGGACAATCTTCAGATGTTTTCCAGCCTTCTTTAGGACCTTCGATGTATCGAAGATATCTTTTCCAAACAGACTAACCAAGTGATTAGCCAGATCATCCTTTAAATATTTTGGCTGCTTGTTCCACATTGTGCGGATGGTGGGCCCGAATATCTCCAAGGCCAAATCATTCATATGTTTATAAAATATATCATTTCCTGCAAAACATTAATGCCATCATTAGTCAACATTAAAAAATATTATCGGTATATTAGACAAAAATTATAAAAACTAAATTGAACAATCTATAATGACCTGGAATCCTCTCTATCTTTATTGGAACCGGTTCTTCATTCACCAAAAATTTACACACTATTGAACCAGTGCTAGTCACACGAGAAGGTCCAGGAAATGCTTCCACATCTCTATCTAACCCTACATCCACCCCTTCTTCTGCAACATCTGTTGTGGGTGGGGAAACATCGGCTACACCCTCCGCTGCCCTCGGGGGTGTCACAGAGCGTGTTGCTAACTATTCAGTGGATAATATGGGAGCAGTATGTGGTGTACGTGGAGTGGTTTGGTCACTGGGACCAACATTGCCTTGACCACCACCGATAATCTCCATAGTGCACTGCAAATTCAAACCATTGTATTATAAGTTCAATAGCATATAAAATTAAATATTATAAAGTTTTTATAAATGAATTTACATTATTATTTGATAACTTACGTCCACTTTTTTACGTTGCTGTAACAATAATTGAATCCTTTGTTCGATCCCTTCTGTTAGTGGAACTGCCAATGTCAGATGAATTAGTTCCTCATTTTGTTTTTCCCTTGTCTTTTGTAGCACCCTCAATGGGTCTACAAGCTCTCTAATTTCACTATCTCTCATCAACCAGGAGACCTCATTTTGTAAAGATTTTTGAGACGTTGTTTCATAAATCAAATCCCCTGTATGCAATTGAAATATATAAAAAATTTCTTAGTCTTTGAAGCAATAGTGTGCGCAAATAATTATATTAGGAATTACATCTAGTATTACGTGGCTCTTAGATGAGGATGTGGTCTGATCAACAGATGGGGATTTACCTCGATTAGCCACCTGCAAAAAAAGTAGAGAACATTATCACAATGAACGCAATATGTAAAAGCTAACAAATATAGAACAAAAATAAACACTATACTATATGTTTTATATGTGTACATTTTTTAAGTATTTAGAATGTGGAATTACATTTACATTTACTGGTTTCCTCGATGCTCCAGTCGTCTGATCAATAGCTGGGGACTTTCCCCAGTCAATCTGCAAAAAAAGTAGACAACATTACCATCATGAATGCAAACATAAAAATGAAAGAATACATAACAAAATAAACATTATGCGTCACGATATACATGTTTACGATTTTAAAGTATTTGAAATGGAGAATTACATTCATGTTTGGCTGTTGCCCCGATGTTGTAGTCGGCTGATCAATAGCCAGTTGGCTTCCCTAATCAACACTCTTCATAGAAAATAGATAATATTATATAAATGAACCTAATATACTAATGAAATTCATAACAACGTATCTATGTGTCCATCCTAAATTTAATATTACATTGGCAATATCGATGTATACCTGCTACCTTGACTTAGGTCGACAAACATCTGCAGAGATGGAGGTGTCCCTGAGAGAACCCTGCATCAGAAACATACTAAAATTTACATAAGGAAACATGAAAAGTAGAAAATTAAAATTATATGCTAATGAAAATTCCTATAGATGTTAAAATAATTAATAAAATGATGGTTAAATTGTTTGTTGTACCACAACCATACTAACCGTGTTTGTATCTACATGATTCAAATTGTAATCAATAAGAAGTTCTTCGCCAGTAGATATTGATTTAATTGCACATACAAAGACATGGTTTCCTTCACACAACTTGAATATACAGTTGGGTTGCTTTAGTGTAGACCCTAGTTGTGTACTATTTATAAACCCTGCAATATTACCATTTGTTTTTGGCCTTCCGTCCATGTACAACATTGCTCCTTTATTTTGAGCTTTGTCTTTCAGTTGTATATAATTTGTTGACAACCCATATCTACGCATACTTCATGTATATTGGACCAGGCGCATCCAATCACTATATTTGTAATAGGGTCCAACATACTCCATCAATTATGTACATCTACCGTATCCAACCTTTATGTCGTCCATGCAAAAAAACCCCAATCCATGCAATGACGATGGTGCAATTCTATATATCCTCTCATTCACACAAAAATCAGTGTTTACTTGAGGAAGATCACTAGGCACCCATTGTTTCACTAGGTGTTGGTACCTTAAGGGCACATCGATGTCTCCCACTGTCTCATCATCATAGGAACATGACCCCCCTCTTTTGAGAAAAAAATTCATTCGTTTGTTGAATTTTCTTCTGATCTTCTGACATCTAGTTGATCTACCCCTTGTAGACCTACTGGATTTCTCACTTTCCTCTAGCCTTCCCAAACTCCCTTCGCTAGAGGAAGACAAGTCTGAAAAATACCTGTTTGGTTCTACCTGCACCATGGTTGAAAAAACTTTTGGCATAAGCATAGCAAAATACCAGCAAAAAAATTTGGAAAGACTTATAAGCAAAAAAACTTGGAAATACTTATAAGCAAAAAACTTGTTAAAGAAAAACCTTGTCAAGAATGAGTTTGGTTAATATGTGTGGGCATTTGGTAGCCCTAAAAATTATAATGTATGCCCCTCTTTTAGTTACATACAAGTCTCCATTCTCACTTATTTCTTTCATTTCCTTTTCCTAACATGAATTAGGTAGGCTTCATAAGCTTCATATGTATGCTTGTGGCCGTTGTACTTTGGCCTTTCAATGTTGTCAAGCTTGAGACGATCTGTTATGCATATGCATCAAATATAACACTGCAATTTACACCATTATATGTCTGTACAGGGCCTGGAGGTTCTCCTTTAATGGACTATCTCCTTCAAAGAACATATCTTCGTATTCATCTACATTTACTTCAGATAGAAGGGATACGGAGCTGGTATGTTGCTCACTTCCATCAAAAAACATCTTTGACATGAGTTCCTTTTTCAAGGAATCTTGATTAATATCCTCTTCCAAACTTCTAGCTGGTCACTTTTCCATTCTACATTGGCCCGATTATTCATTTTCCTGGCCACTCCTCTCTCCTTACTCTACACTCGTTGTTGTAACCCTTACTTTTGATGGTTGTAAGTGGTTTTTAGTTTTCCCATGAATGATATTGTGATGTTGTAGATGATTATCCATTTTACCTAATATGTTTTATGATCTTTTCCATCTTTTCTAGGGTGCACATACTTGTTGTTTATGGCTTTTTTGCTTGAAAGTTGAAGGGCCTAAAAGTGCCCAGATCTCATATAGGACCCTTTAAGAGTGTAACACCCCAGTTTTAACCCCATTTTCATTAAATGTATGTGATGTATATATTGTAATGAATTGTGGCGTGGAGCTAAAGGCAAAAGCCCCACCATCGATTTGATTGTGTTATGTTTCGGCGTTTGGAATTGTTGCCAATAGTATATCGTGATATATGGCACATATTAGTTTGGCATCATGTAATTGTGCATTTTAATTAAATGAACCCCAACCAGCTATGTAATTGCAACTATATTGAAAAGGGCATGATTTTCCTAAGGATAAGGGGGGAAATGTTAAATCTTGAGCATGTGGAAAAAACCATGTGTCATCCACCCATTTAAGAACCCTGATGTTAGTTAAGGGCAATTATTTTGCTGGGTAGTGGTGGGTGGAGGGCTTACCCCCATGCACACTCCACCAGCTAGGTAGTCCATTCACGTGGGCAAGGAAAACAGCAAGGGATGCTTCCACTCTCCCATTCTCTCCATCGTTTATGTTCACCTTCTCACGCACAGGCTTCTGCATCATTTTATGCAGGCAGCAAGCTGAGGAATCGGTTTTTTTCCACTGTCACCCACGATTTTCCTATGCATAGCCATTCATGCTCGGGAGGCGGTGTGTATGTGTATTTTTCCATACTAATTTTGGGGTGTGCATGTTCTCCTTACAGATTTTTGGTGTGCGTACATGTTTTCCCCTATCTAGGATTGAGAATTGGATTTTCTCTCCCGTTTTGGGAATGCGTAATGTTCTCATCGCTTCATTGTGAGATGGGGTTGTTGTTCTTTCCCTGATTTGTGGTTGTTGTTGTTCTTTCCCTGATTTGTGGTTGTTGTTGTCTTCCCATGTTTTTTTGGATGTGTTTTCCTTTACATTTGGGAGCTAATGTAGGTTATTGTTGTGTTTTTTTGGCCATGATAGGGCCAAGAACAACTCAGGAATTGATTTACCCTGTCCAAGCTGTGAATCGCTTGTCTGGCTGTGTGCATGCAGTGGTTGGTCTTCAGACTATGTTGGAGTGGGATGCGGGCTTGGTTTGCTTGATAAACCTGGTGTGTTTGGGAGCCACACAGATAGAGCTAGAGGGTTGGATTTCTTCTCTACAACCCCTAAATAGCACTAGAAGGGAAGTCAGGGCCTGAGGGACTGTGTAGCAGAGAAGGGACTGATTCCTTGTGTTGGGTGTGTGGGTGTCTTAGAAGTTAGGCTAGTTCTGGTGCAGGTGTACATAGCTCTTCGATGAGCTCACTAGCTTAGCATTTAGCCTTTCCCAGCTCCTTGATGGCCTGATAAACCCAACTTTGTTGGCTTGGCTGATCTGTTATTGGCTCGATAAACCCAACTGTGTTGGCTTGGTTGTTTTGTGTATCCTTGGCTATGTGTAAGCCTGCTTGTTCCTTATTCCTTGGAGAATCATGCCTAGTTCGGGGGTGGCAGCACTACTGAGAGATTAAGGAGCACACTCGCCTATGGTTGGGTGGAACGTTACAGCGATGTAGCTGGTTGCAGGACGAGTTCTTTATAAGATAAGTATTCTTGACCATTTCGTCTCTACATTTATATTTATTTTTTAATGAATGATGATGAACATGTTAAATGCTAGAATGAATGTATGTTTGCTTCCGTTGTATGATAAATAAATATGTATCTGTGCATGTTCTAGTTCAAATCATTTTATTCAATTTTTAGGTATGTTCATGTTCATGGGGCGGTTAGCCCGGATGTTTAATCTTATGGTAGCATCCTCTTCGTCGGTCAGAGGGTTGGGTACGTTACAGAGTGGTATCAGAGCTAATGTTGTAGTATTGGGGCCTCAGAGGGCCATGAAGAATCATCTAACAGAGGCAGGTTGCTCTCTACCGAGCAAAAATCAGAAAATTCCCAGAAACGTTTGTTGAAAATTTTTCCAAGTACCGAGCTTGTCGGACCATCGGAGGACTAAGCGAGAAGATCCTCTGATGCATAGGAAAGAATAGTCAGAAGGCCACCTGACGGGGGGAACATACGGAAAGAACTCATGAATTTTTTCTAATAAGTGTTAGGTTGTCAGCTATGGGAAAACTTAGATGGATAGACCTCCGATGCAGACCCTGATGGTGGCGAAAATTAGCTGATGGGATAGCCGACACAGCAGGGGAAGAAAGACGAGGAAATGCCGATACATCGACTCATCTTAAGTTAAATATCATAAAAAATTAGATGATTATGTAGCCGATATATTAGCAGAAGATAGATGATAAGGGCACCGACGCGGAGGAGAAAGAGGAAAAATTTTCAAAAATTCTCTAAGTATGGAAATCCTCAACGAAATTTAGTTGATGGAACCACCGAAACGTTGGCAGAGATCCCCTGAAGACCATCAAAACATCGGCAAGAATTAGACGATGAAGCAGCCGACACGGTGGAAAACATCGAAGAAAAATAGAAATTGGGATCGCCAACCAATAGATGATGAGGGTGCCGATATGTCGACGGAAGAAAGGAGACAAGGAAATTTTTTGAAAATTTCCTAAGTACAGAAAAAGTCAGAAAATTTTAGTTGAAGAGATCGCCGATGAACGTCGTCGAAAAAAGTTACAAGATCCGACCGCTAAAATGTCGTCGAAAAATAGGTGATGGAGCTGATACGTCGAAAAAGATTAGCGGTTCGGACCGTCGACACGTCGGGAGAGATTAGTTGAATGAACCACCAATGCATCGGAAGAAATTAGTTGTTTGGGAGTATATCATTGCATATTTTATCTGGTCTATCAATCTGATGATTAGAGCCTTCAGCTATCGATAGTGCTCCAGTCGCCGACGCAGGAGAAAGAGTTTGTTGTTTGAATCATGGATATGGTGGAGAGGATGAGTGGATCTGATTGCTGATACATCAAAGGAAAACAATTGATGAGACCATTGACGAGTTTTATGGTCTGTGGAACACACAGTCGATTTGTTTCCCACTGTTGCGGATACCTAGAGAACTATCCACCCGATGCATAGTGCTTCCGATCGCTGATATAGTGTTATGGGAGATAGTCTCCTCGCCGATGCCATAGTGGATAACAGTTTCGATCACCGATATACAACATCCCTTGGCATCGCCGATAGTAGTCCAGAAGATTAGATGACCAAGGATCCAATACATTGGAAAATTATAGTGATAGGGCCACCGATGAGCACCGGAGGAAAACTAGTTGTTTTGACCGCTGAAGTGTCAAAATTTTAGATGGGATGAGACCCGATTTGACAAGGGAAGTTTTGGGTTTTCAAGTGGAATTTTCTCAGCAATTTTCAACTTTTTTTTAGTGGATTTTTTAGCAGATTGTCAGTAGATTACAGGGCTGTGAAGGAAGAAAATTTTGTGTTTGAGCAAAATTGTTATTTTATGATTTTTCTAAGAGAAGGTAAGTAGTTTTGATTTATATCAATGTATGCACCTAACAATTATGTTACTAAAATGTTTGTAGAATCGTAGTCACCTTCAAGGACAATATTCTAGGCGGTGCAGTTTGGTAAGTAAGTGGTGGTTCAGTTATGAGAACCCATGATGGATATGATGCTTGGGATTCTTACAAGCATGCGGGAGATGCCATGGGAGAAAATGTCTGTAATGGAAATGATGACATAGAGTCTAATGGAAGGAGATTCCAAGAGACACCGTTAGATGTTGCATCCACCATGAGAAGCTTGATTAAAGCCCAGGAAGAGCAGCATCAGTTGAATGCTGCTAGCTGCAGAGTTTGACAGACTTGCAAAGAAGATAGACTCTAGGCGGGGTACAGTAAGACTGGAAGGAAGTAAGAGCAGTACTAGGAGAAGGAGAAGGACTTTTAGTGGGTCATCTGACACTGAAGAATCCAGCGGGGATACAATATCATCTTCTCATAAAAAGAAAAGAAGGAGGCACCATAGCGATCAGTCTCAGGATGAATTTAAGAAGGCTAAACCTCCTACATTTGATGGTGAGGTAAAGACTGGACAAGAGGCTGAAGCTTGGATTCTTCAGATAAAGAAGTACTTTCAAGTTCAGGATTATTTGGGAAACATGAAGTCAAGAGTTTCCATATTCAATCTGAATGGAAGAGCGTCCATTTTGTGGGAACACTTCAAGCAAGTAAAGAGGATCAGCGAAAGGAGACTGAAGTGGAAATAGTTCAAGAAGTATTTCAAGCAGAAATACCTCTCTGACAGATACTATGACGATAAGATTAAGGAGTTCCATGAGCTGAAATTGGGACAGTAGACCATGGAAGAGTATGCAAATAAATTCTTGGAATTGTTGAGGTATGTCCGATACATCAGAGATGAAAAAGTGAAGGTCCAGCAGTTTCTGAGTGGGTTTCCTCATTCTTACAAAGATAGAATTGAGTTTTACGAACCTAGAACTCTTAAAGAAGAAATAAGGAAGGCTAAGTATTGCTATGAGCAAAGAAAAGGTAAACCTGATTACCATAAGGCATGGAAGGACATGAAGAATGATAAGTTTAACCAAATAAAGAAAGGTTTCAAACCTTCTATATTCAAGAATCAGTAGAAGCATCCATCCCAAGCTGCAATTAAGCCGGTTGTAGTGACAGGAGAAAATCCTAAAGATCCACAACAGAATAAAGGACCACTCAAATGTTGGAAATGTGAAGGACCCCACCTGCATAGATATTGTCTACTCAAAAATGAGAGTGCAAGGCCAGCTTAAAACATTCAAGAAGAAGAAATAGTGGGTTAAGTAGCAAGGGCAGTCCCTAAGATTTATGCATCACTAGCGGACCGCCAGGTAGATCACCAGTCAATTGTGGTTGAAGTTGCGGGTAAGATTGTTGAGCAATATGTTTCTATTTTGATTGACCCTGTTTCTACTCATAGTTACGTTACACCTAGAGTAGTGGAGATTTGTGCTTTTAAGAAAGTAAGGCATAGAAAACCTTGATTAGTTCAGCTAGCCACTGGAACTAAGAGAAAGGTTAGTGAAGTGGTATAGAAATGTCCATTGGTCATGAAGGGATTGGACACTTGTGTAGATCTGAATGTTCTACCACTTGGCTCCTATGATGTTCTCATTGGAATGGATTGGTTAGAAGATAACAGGGTAAAGCTTGACTGTTATAACAAGACTTTTGAATGCATGGTTGAAGAAGGAAACCCGGTAGTTGTGAAAGGTATTCCAAAGGTGATTTCAGTAAGGCAGGTTTCAGCAATGCAACTGAAGAAGTTCTGTAGGAAAGGTTTCTAGTTGTATGCAGCTCATATTTTGGAGCCAACAAGAGATGAAACTCTTAGGTTGGAGGACTATCAGGTGTTACAAGAATTCAAGGATGTGTTTCCTGATGAGATTCTAGGGATTCCTCCAAAGAGGGACATTGATTTCACAATTGAACTTGTGCCAGGAGCAACACCAGTGTCCAAGACACCCTACAGGATGAGTACACCAGATATGCTAGAGTTGAAGATGCAACTGCAAGAGTTGTTGGAAAAGAAGTATATCCGGTCGAGTGTGTCTCCTTGGGGAGCACTAGTTTTGTTTGTAAACAAGAAAGATGGTACACTCAGATTGTGTATTGATTATAGACAATTGAACAAGGTTACTGTGAAGAATAAATATCCTTTTCCTAGGATTGATGACCTCTTTGATCAAATGAGAGGAGCAAAGGTATTTTCCGAGATTGACTTGAGATCTGGTTACCATCAGGTGAGAATCAAGGATGAAGAAATTCATAAGACAGCCTTCAGAACAAGGTATGGACATTATGAGTTTGTAGTTGTACCATTTGGTCTCACAAATGCACCAGCTACATTTATGTGCCTTATGAACAGTGTCTTCAGCAGGTATTTGGACAAGTTTGTTCTTGTTTTCCTTGAT
>LPNX010411902.1:989127-1001924 GCA_001517045.1 Pseudotsuga menziesii
TGAATAAGGAAGAACATGAAGAGCATTTGATATTGACATTACAATTGCTCAGGGAGCATCAGTTGTATGCAAAGCTGAGCAAATGTGATTTCTATAGAGACAAAATTCAATATTTGGGTCACATTATCTCTGAGGAGGGCATATCTGTGGGCCTTGAAAAGATTGAAGCCATTATGAATTGGCCTACTCCAAGAAATGTGACAGATGTAAGATATTCTATGGGCATATAGGATACTACCGGAGATTCATTGAGGGATTCTCCAAAGTTTCACATGCCATCACTTCTTTGCAAAAGAAGGGGATGAAGTT
The DNA here is from genome assembly GCA_001517045.1 of Pseudotsuga menziesii. Lineage (NCBI taxonomy): Eukaryota > Viridiplantae > Streptophyta > Pinopsida > Pinales > Pinaceae > Pseudotsuga > Pseudotsuga menziesii. The sequence goes on from LPNX010411902.1 coordinate 989,437, forward strand.
CGAATGGACATTGAGGTGTGAAGAAAGCTTCCAACAATTGAAGAATCTTCTCACCAGTGCACCAGTATTGAAAGTTGCAGATCCAAAGAAATATTTTGTGGTATGTACCGATGCATGCAGATAAGGGCTTGGAGGAGTTCTTATGCAGGACAACCACGTGATATGTTATGAGTCGAGAAAGCTGAAGGAACATGTGAAAAACTATGCCACTCATGATCTAGAGCTTGCAGCCATAGTACATGCTCTCAAGATGTGGAGGCATTACTTGATGGGTAGAAGATTTGAACTGAGGACGGACCATTGTGGTCTGAAGTATCTATTTGATCAGCCTACTCTGAATGCTAGGCAAGCAAGATGGCTGGAGTTTTTATTTGAGTTTGATTTTGAAATCAAGCACATAAAGGGATAGAGAATAAGGTAGCTGATGCAGTCAGTAGGAAGGTACAGGAAATGCATGTGGCATCCCTTAGTATTTTCCAATCAAATTTGAAGCAACAGATTGTTAATTGTACTGTCAGAGATGAATTGTATGAGCTAGTAAAAGACAAATTACAACAACAAAGCCTTGAGAAGAGGTATGAGGGATATAAATTGGAAGAAGGTGAACTTCTTACTTATAAAGGCAGCATTTATATTCCAAATGTAGCAAAGTTGAGGAGAGTTGTTATGGATGAAATCCATCAAACTCTATATTCTAGTCACCCAGGATACCAGAAGACAATTGCTACTGCCAGGAAACAGTAGTTTTGGCCAAAAATGAAAACGAACATGGCTAAATACATTTCAAGGTGCATGAAGTGTCAGTAGGTAAAGGTTGAGCATCAACACCCAGTAGGTTTGTTGCAGCCTTTGCCAGTTCCAAAATGGAAATGAGAAGTTATTTCCATGGATTTTATTACAAGATTGCCAATGAATTGGAGATAGCATGATTCCATCATGGTTGTGGTAGACAAGTTGACAAAGGAAGCACATTTTATACCGGTGAATTCTACACATAAGATTGATGACATTGCAAAGATCTTCATGAAGGAGATTTTCAAATTGCATGGATTGTCGAAGGCAATAGTCTCTGATAGAGATGTCAAGTTCACTTCCAATTTTTGGAAGGGGTTGTTTGCAGATTTGGGTACAAAGCTAAACTTCAGCACTGCATACCATCCTCAGACATATGGGCAGACAGAGAGAGTTAATCAGGTGCTTGAAGATATGCTTTGCATGTACGTGATGGACAAACCAACCAAGTGGGAAGATTACTTACACTTGGTAGAGTTTGCTTATAACAATGGACAGCAGGCATCCTTGGGGATGAGTCTGTATGAAGCTTTGTATGGAAGAAGGTGTAGGACACCAGTGACTTGGGATAATCCAGTGAACAGGGTTGTGCTTGGACCAGAATTGCTAGAGGAAATGGAGCAAGAAGTTGTAAAGATCAGGCAGAATCTGAAAGAAGCACAAGACAGACAGAAAAGCTATGCAGATAACCATAGGGTGAACAGGGAGTTCAGTGTTGGGGATCATGTTTACCTCAGAGTGAGGGAAAGGAAGAGTTCCTTGAAGCTTGGAAATTGTCCCAAGCTGTCACCAAGATATTGTGGGCCATTTGAAGTGCTTGAAAGAATAGGGCCTGTTAAGTCACTAAATTGTTCCTCAATTTTGGTTTGACTTCTCATATTTTGGTTTGATTTTCATTTTATTTGAAGTAATTTTTTGTTTTAAGTCTCACTACTTGTTTCTTTTAGGGATTTTTCTTTGTTTGTTAGATGATTTTTTGAACTTGGCTTTTATATATTTGTTTTAATTTTTGATCCTTTGCATTTTGATGGGGCTAAAGAAAAAGTCATTCTATCAAAGAATTGATTCACAAATGATTATTTTGAGCATACCAAGGCAAGATTATTACTCAAGCAGTTTTTTTAAACCTCCTACAAAGTGTTTAAAAGCTGAAAAAGAGCGAAAAAATAGCACTATGGATATTCTTGTAGCGCTGGAGCGAAAAATTACAAAGGGCGCACTACAAGAATATCGCGGCCATCTTTCTTCTCGATTTTCAAGCAAATTTTTGTCATGATTTTAATCTGTGGGTGACTAATCTCATATTGTGATCTGTTTGATACGTGTAAGCTTCAGTTTTAACACGATTCCAGGTGGTTTTAAGTCGTGAAACAAATCATGGCCATCATTACTCCTAAGGTGGTTTGGTTTGACAGCTAGCAGCGAGATTCGGTTTAATATGGCATGATTTGTCATTACATGCACCTGTCAAAGGCAAAGGAGGAGATCGTGGGTAACCATAATCGCTAAAAGACTGGATTGTGCCCGCTGGGAAACAGAGTGAGGTTTTTGGTGGTTTCACGGGAAATTAGGGCTTCATGATCGTGCTGTCTGTCGTCAAATCGCATCCTAAAGGACACCTGTACATTCGAGGCAATATGTGTATTCTATGGCGTCAATATGCTCACTCTGTCTGGTCTGTTGTTGAAGAGACTCGACTCTTGGTTTCCCATGAATGGAAAGAAAGTGTTTTTATCATTCTTAAAAAATGAAATCCAGATCAGCTAGGTGGAATTAACAAGATGAAATGGGGCCTTGGAAAAACCTTGCAAACGATTTCCTGCTTGGTTATTTATATGAATTTCGAGGGATCAAAGGTCCATATATGGTTGTAGCACCAAAATCGACTCTTGGTAACTGGCTGAATGAGATTTGGCGTTTCTGCCCTATTTTTAGTGCAGTAAAGAGCTTCAGAAACACACCTTCCATTTTAAGGAAACAGAGACGGGAGGCTTCAGCTCCGAAGCAGAGTGGTCAACATGACATGCCATTTGTGGAAGGGACCCAAATTGGGGTCGTATTGCTTGTGCAACTGGTTATGCAGGGATTCCTTTTAAGCTAAATGACCTTCGCATTACTCTTGGGGACATTGTGCTCATGGATGGTGGATAAACATTGCCATTTAACCGGACAGCAGCCAGTTCTTATTTGAGAAAAGCTGGAGAAACCCATGGCACGATTGTAATCAAAATTTCCATAGGATCCAGCGAAGGTGTTAGTCAAGCATGGGGTTGTGATCTGAGCTATGATTATGTCAAAATTAATGCAGAGTATACCACATGATGTAAACTGTGTCCTTTGTAATTCAAATCAGCTGAAAATTTAGAGCTCGTTATAGCACCAACAATATCAAAACTGAAAGAGATTACTTGCACAGAATTCCGGCCAAGGCACTTCAGCAAATGCTAGAAAAGAAGATCCCTGAAATCAAATCCCACATTGAGAAAAGAGTGAACAAGGAATTCAATGATTGGCTTGTGAAGATTAGGAGTACCGCTAAAGAAATTGGTCAGTTGGCAATCGGGCAAGCTTCTTCAGCTCGACAGAGAGAAGAGGAGCTTCGAGGCCGGCAAAGCAGGCAGAGGAACAGAGTAGGTCAGGTGTAAGGGAATGTGTATATGCTTTAGACACTGAGGAGACGGAAGATGCTAATGCTGTTTTGAAATTCAACATCACTCCAGTTTATAGGGCACATCATATCCAGTCCTGTCTTGGGCTCCAAGACCAGTTCCGGGATTACTACTATAAAAATCGTGAGCTGCAGCTCAATTCAGATTTGCAAATCTCATCAGTGCAGCCTTTTCTAGAATCACATCAGGTTTTCTTTGCTCAAATTGCTGGTTTTTTCATAGTCGAGGACTGTGTTTTGAGGATGGATGGAGGATTAATTTCCACAGCCCAGGTGGAAACGATGTGGGATACAGCTGTAGCAAAGATGAGCTCTATTTTAGAGGATCAGTTTTCACGTATGTAGGTTGCAAGCCATCTTCTACTTATCAAGGACTATGTAAGTCTACTTGGTGTGACTTTGAGAAGATATGGCTACCAGGTGGGCCCTTTGCTTGAAGTTTTGGACAAGAACAGAGACAAATATCATGAACTTCTTCTCATTGAATGCAGAAAAAAGATCAATGATGTCCTTGCTAATGACAAATACGAGCAGATGGTGATGAAAAAAGAATATGAGTACAATATGAACGTGTTGGCATTCCATTTACAGTCATCAGATATCATTCCTGCTTTCCCCTATATTGCACTGTTTTCTGCCACAGTGCCTGACTGTTGTCGCATTGTGAGGTCTTTCATAGAGGATTCTGTGAGCTATCTGTCCTATGGAGGGCACATGGACTTCTATGATGTTGTGAAGAAGTACCTAGAGAAGCTTTTGATCAATTTTCTGAATGAGGCTTTACTCAAATTGATTAACATTTCCACGCTGGGAGTATCTCATGCCATGCAGATTGCTGCCATTGGTATGACAGTTTTGGAGCGAGCTTGTGACTTTTTTATGCAGCATGTTGCCCAACTTTGTGACATTCCTATGCATTTGGCAGAAAGGCCACATGCTGCATTGTCTGCTCGTTCTGTCTTGAATAACTCACAAAATGCTGCACATGAGGCGAGGTTGAGGCTAGTTAAGTCTAAGGTGGATGAGTTTATGTTGCTAACCGACAACATCAATTGGAACCCTGATGAACTTCCACAAAATGGCAATGAGTATCTAAACGAGGTGATAATTTACTTGGAGACATTGGTTTCTACAACAACAGAGCAGCTTGTTACACAAAGCTTGGAGCTTTGCCAGAAGGTCTTAAGGACGTGAATAAGTGTATTGAGCTGGATCCATCATTCACAAAAGGCGAGGAAAGCTATTGTTCAGTTCTTCATGAAAGAATATGACAAAGACATGGAACTTATCAGGAAGGTCTCAAACATTATAAAAACAACCAGGAACTATTAGAAGCTGTTCAGATATGTATTGAGCAAATTAACAAAACCAACAGGGGGGACATAAGCCCCGAGGAAATGAAAGAGAGACAGGAAAAAGCAATGCAAGATCCAGATATTCAGCATATCTTTCCATATCCTGTCATGAGACAGATACTCATGGATTTCCAAGAAAACCCAAAGGCAACAAAAGATCTATAAGACAGTTGTTCAATTAGTTATTAGTTATCTTTTTGAGAAGCTCATTAGTTAGTGGTTTGCTATTTTTAGTAAATATCAGATTTTGTAATATTGCACATTTACTTTATTACATCGAATAGCTTGAAGGCAGTTAGGGTTCACTCCTAACTGATTTTTGTAAAGAAACCCTATTTAGAGAGATAGAGAGGTCATTAGAGGGGTTCTGATTTTTGGGAGCATCAAGAGGTTTACAAGACTGTTTTGTCTGCAAACTTGTTCAGAGATAAGTACTGTAGCTCTTATAAGCATTTGCTGATAAAATAATGAGATATATGACTTTTTCCCCTTCAGTTTGTCTATGTTGGCTTTGTTATTGAACTTGTTTAGTTTCTTAAATGATAAATTCATTGCTAGTTAATGTGTATTTTCTGGTAATGCTTATCCTTTATGTATAAACCTCAACCTAGTCTTTCTGTTGGATCTTATGTTATATGTTATGCATCTTTATCAGTTTATGTTTATGATTTAGTTGTTACTTTTCTTCTGAATGTATTACCTGACTGTTCTTGAAGCTTACAACCATTTAAATCATGCCCAAAACCCTAAACTTTGTTTTATTTATTGAGTTTTACTCTTGATATTGTGTTGGCTTGTTCCCCTAGCCTTAGGAACAATTTCTGGCATAAACAGGGCCAATTGCATATAGACTTGCATTGCATGCTAGCACTAGAGCTCATAATGTTTTTCATGTTTATTTGCTTAAGAGATATGTACATGATCCTAACCATGTGATAAATTGGGATGTGATTCAGGTGGAACCCAAGGGAGAGTTCCAAATCGAGCCAATGCACATCCTCAATAGGAAGGTCACAATGCTCCGGAACTAAGCCATAGGGTAGGTAAAGGTGCAATGGGAGCACTACAGACCTGAAGAGGCTACGTGGGAGCTGGAGGATGCCATGCAATTGGCACATCCATTTTTGTTCAATTCTGCGGAAGACTGAGGCGGTACCAGTGTAGCATTTTGTTCAAATTTTGTAAAGCACTGAGGACAATGCTATTGAAGGGGGAGGGTAATGTAACACCCTGGTTTTGACCCCATTTGCATTAAATGTATGTGATGTATATATTGTAATGAATCGTGGTGTGGAGCTAAAGGAAAAATCCCCACCATTGATTTGGTTGTGTTATGTTTCAGCGTTTGGAATTGTTGCCGATAGTATATCATGATATACAACACATATTAGTTTGGCATCATGTAATTGTGCATTTTAATTAAATGAACCCCAACCAGCTATGTCACTGCAACTATATTGAAAAGGGCATGATTTTCCTAATGATAAGGGGGGGAAATGTTAAATATTGAGCCTGTGGAAAAAGCCATGTGTCAGCCACCTATTTAAGAAACCTAATGTTTGTTGAGGGCAGTTATTTTGCTGCGTAGTGGTGGGTGGCAGGCTTGCCCCCATGCACACTCCACCAGCTGGGTCGTCCATTCACGTGGGCAAGGAAAATAGCAGGGGATGCTTCCACTCTCCCATTCTCTACATCATTTATGTTCACCTTCTCACGCATAGGCAATGAGCTAAGGAATGAGTTTTTTTTCCACTGTCACCCACGATTTTCCTGTGTAGAGCGATTCACGCTTGGGAGGCGGTGTGTATGTGTGTTTTTACATACCAATTTTGGGGTGTGCATGTTCTAATTATGGATTTGTGGTCTGCGTACATGTTTTCCCCTATCCAAGATTAATAATCAAACTTTCTCTCCCGTTTTGGGACTGCGTAATGTTCCCCTCGCTTCATTGTGAGATGGGATTATTGTTCTTTCCCTAGTTTGTGGTTGCTATTGTATTCCCATGTTTTGTTGGATGTGTTTTCCTTTATGTTTGGGAGCCACTGTAGGTTATTGTTGAGTTGCTTTGGCCACGATAGGGCTAAGAACGACTTAGGAATTGATTTCCCCTATCCAAGCTATGAATCGCTTGTTTGGCTGTGTGCATGGAGTGGTTGTTCTTCGGACTTTGTTGGAGTGGGATGAGGGCTTGGTTTTCTTGATAAACCTGGTTTGTTTGGGAGCCACACAGACAGAGCTAGAGGGCTTGTTTTCTTCTCCACAACCCCTAAATAGCACTGGAAGGGAAGTCAGGGCTTGAGGGACTATGTAGCAGAGAAGGTACTAATTCCTTGTGTTGGGTGTGTGGGTGTCTTAGAATTCGGGCTAGTTTTGGTGTAGGTGTCCATAGCTCTTCGATGAGCTCACCAGCTTAGCATTTAGCCTTTCCCAGTTCCTTTATGGCCTGATAAACTCGACTGTGTTGGATTGGCTGATCTGATGTTGGCCTGATAAACCCAACTATGTTGGCTTGGTTTTTTTGTGTATCCTTGGCTATGTGTAAGCCTTCTTGTTCCTTATTCCTTGGGGAATCATTCCCAGCTCAAGGGTGGCAGCGCTGCTGAGAGATTAAGGAGCACAATGGCCTATGATTGGGTGGAACGTTGCAACGACATAGCTGGTTGCGAGATGAGTTCTTTATAAGATAAGTATTCTTGACCATTTCATCTTTGCGTTTATATTTATTGTTTAATGAATGATGATGAACATGTTAAATGCTAGAATGAACGTATGTTTTCTTCTGCTATATGATAAATAATTATGTATCTGTGCATGTTCTAGTTCAAAGCATTTTATTCAATTTTTAGGTATGTTCATGTTCATGGGGTGGTTAGCCCAGACGTTTAATGTTATGGTAGCGTCCTCTTCATCGGTCGAAGGGTCGAGGACGTTTCAAAGAGTCATAATAACAACTATTGTTATAGGATTTTATTCTCCAAATGATACACCAAAACCATACTTATCGGTTAATATTTGTGTAGGGATGTTTTTCTGATCTCTCCCATAATTTATCATACTAATGGGATTGTGACTATCAATTCAATGCCTTATTTGTATAGTGGAAATCCTACAACAATACACTGGAAATTCTAAAAAATTCTAATGTATGCCCTAAAAATTCTTATGTATGCCTCTCTTTTAGTTACATACAAGTCTCCATTCTCACTTATTGTTTGCATTGCCTTTTCCTAACATATATTGGGTAGGTTCACAAAATATCATGTTATACATGGGCACTATGATATGCTCACAAATATTTATATAATGTATTATAAATGTGTGTTCCTAAAGGATTTGGAAATATACATGGATGTGCAATATTCTTGGTCACCAATTCTTTCACATATCTGGAAATATGTTTGAAATATACATCACATATAGAAAGTATGATGACATGTAGAATGTTGGCTGGATTATGGTGGTTGTGTATTTGGATATCCAAGTGTTCTTATTACTAGCCTACCCCCTTTTCAACAATAATATTTTCAGATTTAATCAAGTGTGTTTCTATATACAATATAGAAACATATATAAAACATATAGAATAATCCTTGATCGATAAAAATATTACAATGAGCCTCGTGACTCATACTCAAACTCGGCCGAGTCAACTGAGTTGACCCCCAATCGAGCTAACTTAGCCTTTGACTCGAGTGACAAGTTTAGTACGGAACCAAGCAAATCAGGGTATGACTGACTGGATCGGTAATAAAATGGCCAGTTCGTCCCAATCCATACTAAATCAACCAAGTGAATGTGGGACTGCACAGGTCACACACATGACACTTCAATTTAAAAAAATAATTAACCTAGAAATATAAACATCAAGAATCTAAACCTACTTCATTGTCTAGTCAATTAGCTTTGTAGGATTCCTATACATCATAACACTATTTGGAGTAAACCACAACTTGCTTTGTAGGCCCTATATGCCACCCATGTGCAAAATCATCAATCTATAAAGCAACTCCCACATACAAAAACATTCTTTACAAAATAGGGCATGAACCATGTGAACAACCTTCCAAGTGGACCATCTCACTGAGTAACCTCCAAGCATGTAATATCTCTCATGAAATGGTGTATAAAAGAGTGTAAGCATGCTTCAAATGATGACTTTCTCCTTTGGTAGGGATATATACTACCCTTAGGCATGTGTCTCCAATGGTGAATGTTCCTCAAATAATGAGAGAAGGCCTTCCTCTAACAATAAACCAGTACACCAAGGTGAATTGGCCCTCTTTAGGGATTTGATTTTATGCATAGGAGCCCTTAATGTAGAACAAAATTTGGTATTTTAGGGCCAACTAGGATTTTTACTTCTCTTGTGCATAGGTCCAAAGATTTTTAGGGTTGTTTTGTGACCTATGGTTGTAAGGAAAGCCACCAAAGGCTGTTATTTGTTATTGGTATCCTTCAAGAAACTGTCGAGAATCACCTAAAGCACAATCCAACTTGGTTTATAGGGTCTGAAATTAAATGATATTTGTTTTATTTAGGTTTGTTTACCCCTCTTTTGTGGAGAAAAAGCACCCAGAATTCATGATACTGCTATAAATTCTTGATTAGGAGGTTGGAACAGCCCTTATTTATTCCCAGAATGAAGGTTTGAGGTTTTTGGAGTGCCTAGGCCTGCTCTTTATGTCCATATATATGCCCATAATTGTTTGTTAATGTCATTTCAATCCTCAAATTCAATCCAACATTTCTCAAAGCCTGTTTTTCCCATTGTTCGTCACTTTTTATAGGGCTATTCATGCCCAAAATTGCCTTTTAACCCTCCAATTTGGCCCAGATTTAGAGGTACGCTTGTTTGGTGATGGATAAGTGCACAAGGGTGCCCAAGATGCTGAAATAGGGTTGCTTCATACCCTTATTTACAGTCAAATAAGTTTTTTTGTGCCCAAAATTCATGTGGATGTTGCTATAAGGCATATGAATGACATTTTAGGGTTGCTTTCACCCACAAATTTCTAATTTTCACAACCAGAATTGCAAAGACTGCCTCCTATTTCCATTGATCATCATATTTTATTGCTGCAATGTGGCAAGATCTGAAAGTTGGCCTAATTATAGTTTATTTGAGATGCTTTACTGTTTGTTGTGACCTTCACAATGCTCCCAAAGTGCTCAGATTTGTCCCTTTGATGCTCATACTTGATTCTAGAGTTGTTTATGCCCATAGGACTGCCCAACATTGCTCCTAGTGTGCTCATAACTAAAAATGAAAGGGCTCACTGCTGTTACACTCCATAAACTGTCCAAATTTCAAAACCAACTCAGAACTCCTTGCTCTTGGGGGCTTTGGAGTCGGTATGAAACGTTTCCCTGTTAGTGTAATGATTCTTCCCAATGTTTGATAGTTTCCCTGTGATCGTCATTACATGATTGCCATCTATAAACCAATATTGTGGTTTCATCATTACTCCCATTCAAGAACAAAAAAGTAGACATGACTTCTCTCCCTACATTAAGTCCACGTCCACATAATGACTAGCTTTGGTACTTCCTAACTTTTCAGTATTCCTTTTGAAAACAAAAGTGAAACATGAAACAATATCTTTAATTTCAACATCTTGCATAGCTGATGGCTTTGATCGAACTGTATAAGTACTTTGTTTCCAAAGTAAATATTTTGAGACCTACAAGCGAAGGGGAGCGAGATGAATGGTTGAAGGACTCCAATGGAGGATGAATTGATGCCCTGTTCTACCTACCCAAATGACCTTTTGTAATGAATATTACCCTTAACTTATCATTGATTTGTAATCTTCTATTGTTCACCCATACTGCTCTAAGAAACAAAGTTTTATGCTAATATAGTATGTATATTCATGATGATGCTTGTTTTCCCATATTAATTTTCAACCCTAAGGCAATGCTAACTTGTTTTCCCATACTAATTTTCAACCCTAAGGCAATGCTAACTTGTTTTCCCATACTAATTTTCAACCCTAAGGCAATCCCATAGTAGAAAGAACCAAAAAATACTATTCCACACAAATTAAAAGGCTCTTAAATTAACCATATCATGCCTTCCTCAATGATTTGATGAAACCAAGGGGATGGAAAAAGGGCAAGGAAAAATCAAATATCACTCACACCAAGGAATAATTCTAAAGCTAACCAACTGTCTAAACCACAAAGGTCATCTTATCGTTTTAATTGTAAGAGGGACAAAAAAATATCAGACACGGTGAAAATTGACATAAAATGTTCAAATAAAAAATAGAGGACATCAAAATACCTAGTACTTGCTTCAAGACCAAAAGCATAAACCATAAGATTCATGAATATCCATTAATGGCCAAGTATTACCTAACCCAATTTCCAGTCAACTAAGCACCTCATGTTCGAATCATGATATTGCAGTAGTCTGCATACATCCTTCACTTGAATGATGATAGGATTTCTAAGAACTAACATCATTCAAGTGAAGGATGTATGCAGACTGCTACAAACATTATATCTCTACTCATTTGATTTCCTACAAAGTGTTGTAGCTTGCTTATTGCTCCTCTCTATTTATCATTTATGTTCAACATCACGGTGAAATCAACAAGTCCAAGCAAATCTTCTAGTACATCGCCTTTACAGTAATGGACAAAGAATGATGTTGAGTTCTTGGAGATCCTGTAGAGTGGATGTCTTAACCTCTTCAGTGCTACTCTTTAGTCCATAACCCATCACTTCAGAGGCATATTTCCCAGTGGTAACCTACAATAATCATATATATATATATATCTAATCCATGGTGGTGAAGAGTGGACATTTCCAGATCTGCTACTTGGCACGTTCAAGAATGAAAAGAATGTTTTAAATTCATTTATATCAATCTGTAATATTTGTTGATTTATTCCTTTTATCTTGTATTGATTATGCTTGTTTTCCCATATTAATTTTCAACCCTAAGGCAATGCGAACTTCTTTTCCCATACTAATTTTCAACCCTAAGGCAATCCCATAGTAGAAAGAACCAAACAAGAATATTCTGCACAAATCAAAAGGCTCTTAAATTAACTATATCATGCCTTCCTCAATGATTTTATGAAACCAAGGGGATGGAAAAAGGGAAAGGAAACATCAAATATCACTCACACCAGGGAATAATTCTAAAGTTAACCAACTATCTAAACCACAAAGGTCATCTTATCGTGTTAATTGTAAGAGGGGGAAAAAAAATCAGACACGGTGAAAATTGACATAAAATGTTCAAATAAAAAATGGAGGACATCAAAATACCTATTACTTGCTTCAAGACCCAAAGCATAAACCATAAGATTCATGATTGTCCATTAACGGCCAAGTATTACCTAACCCAATTTCCAGTCAACTAAGCACCTCACGGTCAAATCATGATATTGGGCCAAGTTTATTATAAATTCCAAGAAGCAACTTATAGATCAACCAAACATCCACTCTAAAGGATTGCCAAGAACTAACATCATTCAAGTGAAGGATGTACACAGAATGTTGCAGACATTATATCTCTACTCATTCGATTTCCTACAAAGTGTTGTATCTTGCTTAGTGCTCCTCTCTGTTTATCATTTACGTTCAACTTCACCGTGAAATCAACAAGTCCAAGCAAATCTTCTAGTACAACGCCTTTACAGTAATGGACAAATAATGAT
>LPNX010411902.1:1003763-1028466 GCA_001517045.1 Pseudotsuga menziesii
CTTTCATGGTATCTAAAAAATTGAAGGTACCAATATCAACCTTAGGATGCCAATATCCAATATTTTTGCACCCATAACCTCACAAAAACTCTGTGAAAACAAATAGTTTGGAATTTGTAGGTTACTAGAAATGTGAAAAAATTGGAGTTACCAATAAGAGTGATGGTATATCAATTGATATTATTGATCAAGTAATGAGCAAGTGTTGGATGCATACACTATCAAATATGTGGTATAAAACTCAATACATCCCTAAACTAAGATCTATGGGTATATTTTTATTATTATTATTGCCCATTGATAGTTATTTCCATTCATTTATCAAATTACGCATGGATTATGGTGTGTTTTATTTCATGAAATGATATTTCTAGAGTATGGATTCTTTATTATTTATAGGATATTGAAGCAATTCAAAGGTGAAACTATTTTTTATCATCACCATTAATGACTCGTTTATAGGCATTATCTAGGTTCTCCTTGTTAGGTACCACATGTACCTTCTCTTATCCCTATCTTTTGAAGGGTTGAAGGTATTACAAAAGGTACTGGATCACCGAATGGAAAAATATAGTATCCCAAACTGATATTCTATTGTTTTGATAGTATGTTTGTAGGTCCGGTGCTTTAGTTATGCTATATTGACAAAATAAAAGTTGCATGCAAAACAATGTCGTGCCAAAAGGCCCTATAATATAGTTGTTTTGGAGAATAAATAGGAAGAAGACTGTCAGTGAGAGAAGGTACACATACCAATAATAATAATTTTGATAGTACGTCGAGATATGTGAGGGATGCAAGCAATGCATGTAGTGGAAGATGTAGGTACAATTATCAAAAATAGTTTATTCAGTCAAACTTATTACCTTTGTTTTTTGCATTGACTTAGCCACTTTCAATTCACTAACTCTAAAATAGCTAATAAGTGTTGGCTAATAATGGTGACAATTTGTGGTATTATATTTCATTAGGTTACAACATCACAAACTTGTGAAGCATAATACCATAAATATTCATTTGTTTCTTGGATGAACACTTGTTATCTTTTGTGAGATATAGTTCATGTGGATAGAGTTCTTGAACCTGTCTTCATGGATAGTTTTGTTTGATGATGATATTTACAGGTATGTAGAAAAACATTTAATATTTTGAAAAAATAGTTATTGTAAGTGGATTACTTCATTCAATCACTTAATGAAAATATATTGTATAGTCCAAGCTCTCATGGTGTTTAGAGCTTGGGAATTACTAAGTTAGGTTTGAGTTTCTTTCTAATATAAGGTTTCTATAATAAAACACCTTAAAGAAGAAATCCATAACATTTGGCAGAATTCTGGCAAACCTCTGTTGTCACTACAATTTGGAAAATACTGGGTTAGGTTTAAGTTTCTTTCTAACCTAGGGTTTTTATAATGATATTGAATGATATAGGGGTTAGGTTCAAGTTTCTTGCTTATAAAAAAATATGGCTCTGCAATCCTGCTCGAGGCAGCGACCGATTTTCATCCTTCTCCACCGGATCGAGCATACATGTGAGCAAAAAAACTCTATCTATCGTGGCTCTAGTGGAACTCGAATCCTTCTCTAAACCTCCCTTAAGCATCTCATTTGGGTGGGGTCGACTTAATAGCTTATTTGGGAACCGTTTGCTGAGATAACTCACATAAAAAAACCAAACCAGTTTTAATGTGAACCAAAATGTGGTTGGTTTGTCCACTAATTGTAACGCTTAGACTGGCCATACTTCAGAATCCATATCAGCCAATATGGGTGAAATGTGGGTTAGCTGAAACTGTTAAATTGGGTCTGTCATTAGCTTATCAATGTAAATGCATGCACAGTGAAGAAAACCCATGTTTTAAAGCTAATAACGATAACACAACTATCTATTCTATTCCTACTACCAGGGGATCTATTGAATGCGCCATTGAGGCAGAATACTCCGAAATCCTTTTTCCTTTATTGCTTTCCTCTCAAAAAAATTCACAGTTGAATTTGGATGCATTACAAACAAAGGTTAAAAAAGGAAGGATTCAAGTTGGTGAAGAAGCAGGCAGTATAGACAGAGACCCTTTGGGTTGTTGGTAAAAGTAAAGTAATCAAGTAGGAAAGGTATATAAATGAGGTGTCTAAGTGCTCACCCACACAAGATCTCGTTCACCATAACCGAGTGAGAAGGAACACATCACCACTGGACAAGAGAGTGAGGACCATCTGACCCCGTAAAAATGGGGGTTTGCTTTATCCAAATCCTAAATTGAGAAGGAGGGATTGAAACATACCAACCCTGCACAACCTAGGTGTAAGCCTTCTTTAATATCCTCTGCCTTTCCTCTATTGGCTAAGAAACCCTGGATATTTGTAGGACTATCTTAAAAAATTAAAAATAGACATGAATTAGGGCACGGTACTCACAATTTTGGGATGCATTGTCTTGATTAACAATTGACCTCCTTGTCCACTACAAAACCACAATCCACTCTCCTTATTCTTCATGGCCGATCCAAATCGTTGCTCCCACTATCCAAATCGCTGCTCCCACTGATATTGTTTTCCGGCCAAGTTGCGCAGAACGACCCTTGATCACTGAACGACAAGCACCCAATGAGATGCACAGCACAGAGGAAGAAGCTTTCTCATGATCACTAAACACAAGCACCCAACAAGATGCACAGAAGAAGGTTTCTCGTGAAGCTGAAAGGAAAATAGCGTGCTAGTGTTAGTGTTTTTTGTGGTTTTATGTTTTTGTTATTTTATTTATATATATGTATTATAAATAATTGTTTTATAATTATTTATATATATTGTTTTATGTTTTAATTAATTGATTTATTTATTCTTTATTTTATTTATTTATATATATATATACTATGTTTTATTTATATATGTATACTATATTTTATTTTATTTATTTATTTATACTATGTTTTATTTTTTTATATATACAAAGAGGGGGATGTATCTGTGTGAGTCTTTCTTTATGTGTGTAGTGAACCTATGATGATGAGGATGAGGATGTCGCTAATGATGATGATGTCGATGATGGTCATGATGTTATCCATGATGCTGATCATTATGATGATGATGCTAATGAAGATGAGGATGTTGTTTATGAGGATGAAGATGATGATGATGATGAAGACGAATATGATGATGATGAAGATGATGACAATGATGATGATGAAGATGATGATGATGATGATGATGGTGGTGATGACCATCTTGATATCATATGAAATTATGAAAATGATAACAATGTTTATGATGATGATGATGATTATGATGTTGATGATGTTGTTGATGGCGACGATGATGTTGGTGATGATGACGACGACGACGACGATGATGATAGATGATCATGATGTTGATGGATGATGATGTTGATGATGATGATGATGAAGATGATGATGAAGATGATGATGATGATGATGATTAAGATGATGATGAAGATGATGTTGATGATGATGAAGATGATGTTGATGATGATGATGATGATGATGTTCATGATGATGATTAGGATGTTGAGGATAATGACGATGATGAACCACATGATGATGATGTTCATGAAGATGATGATGATGATGATGATGATGAAGATGATGATGAATATGATGATGATGATGATGTTGATGATGATGACGATGTTCATGATGATGATGAGAATGGTGAGGATGATGATGATGATGATGACGACAATGTGTGATGAAGATGATGATGTGTGATGATGATGATGATGATGTGTGATGATGACGACGATGATGATGAAGATGATGATGAAGACGATGATGATGAAGATGACGATGACGATGATGATGATGATGATGATGGTGAGGATGATGACGATGATGATAATTATGATTTTGATGATGACGATGATAATGATGATGATGATGACAATGATCATGAGGATGATGATTTTGAAAGCATGCATGGCTTGGCAATTTTATTTTTAAATCAATTTCCAAATTAAAAAGGGCTCAATTATTTTATAATCTTATTTGTGCCCTTTTTGAGCTTGGATTCAATATTAAAAAATATAATAGACCAATATGGTAACATTTTCGTCATCATTGTCATCACCATCATAAAAAAAAGTCATAAATTCCTAATAAAAGAAAGAAGAGAACAATGATTTATTATCACATACACTTTTACTAAGAACCTTGACATATATCTTATTTACTAGCTATAAGGCACAAATATGCTATTGAGGAGACTCAAGCTTTGGTGGGTGGAATGACAACAATTAGGAGAGTCAAACTTTGGTGTGTGGAATGACAACATTTAAACGACTTACAAAGCCATTGTTTTGCAATTTAACAAAGTCTAAATATCTAAAATGATTTTGATGTTTGTCACCAAACTATAAAGTTGCGGTAAGATCAAAGATATATGAAAATTTTGGAATCTAATACCTTTTAGTGAGCCATAAGGAATGCAAAAGATTAAAAAAAACAATAGTGTTATGTTCTACATTCTTAACATCTAATATTTTTATTATAGCAATAAACGAAGTAAAAATTTTGGACATCAATTTTGCTAACTACATTCTTCTATATAAATATCTTATTTAAATTAAATACCTTTTTAAAATAAAATTAAAACATTCAAAACAAAAATAAAATGATAAATTCTAAAATTCCATATAAAATATTTTATGGAAAAATATTTCAAATATAAATAAAATTAAATATTTATAGCTATTTATAGTTATTTTTGCTGATGAGGATGACGATGATGTAAACGATATGACGATGACGATGATGATGATGAAGACGATGATGATGATGATGATGATGAAGATGATATTAATATGATATGACGATGACAATGATGAAGATGATGACGATGATACAGATGACGATGATGATGATATGAAGTAATTAATTTGATCTAGGTTTAATTTTAATGATGATGATGGCGATGAAGATGATGATGATGGCGACGATGATGACGACGATGATGAAGATGATGATGATAGTTATTTTTGATTATGACGATGATGATGATGATGATAATTATGATTTTGATGATGATTATGACAATGATAATGATGATGACAATGATCATGAGGATAATGATGTCATCTTCATCAATTATGATGAATATTACGATGTTGGTGATGATTATGTTGATGAGGATGACGATGATGAATTTGATATGATGATGACAATGACGATGATGAAGATGATATGAAGATGATATGATGATGACAATAATGAAGACGATGACGATGCTACAGACAACGATGACGATGATATGAAGTAATTAATTTGATCTAGGTTTAATTTTAATGATGATGATGGCGATGAAGATGATGATGATGATGACGATGATGATGATGATGATGATGATGATGAATATGATGATGATGATGATGATGAAAATGATGATGAAGATGATGATGATAATTATGATTTTGATGATGATGCTGATGATAATTATGATTTTGATGATGACGATGACAATATTGATAATGATGATGACAATGATAATGAGGATATCGATGTCATCTTCATCGATTATGATGAAGATGATGATGTTGGTGATGATTATGTTGATGATGATGACGATGATGAAGACGATATGACGATGACGATGATGATGATACAGACGATGATATGAAGTAATTAATTTGATCTAGGTTTAATTTTAATGATGATGATGGTGATGAAGATGATGATGATGAATATGATGATGATGACGATGATGATGATAATTATGATTTTGATGATGAGGATGACAACGATGATGATGATAATTATGATTTTGATGACAATGATGACAATGATAATGATGATGACAATGTTCATGAGGATATTTACCTTTCATTAATTATATTTCATCATCTCCTTCATCCATGTCATCATCTTCTTCATCCAAGTCATCATCTGTATCATTAGATCAAGATTCAACATTGTAAGGGTTGTCCATATCATCATCGTCATCATCATCAATGATGCTCATTGTGTCATCGTCGGTATAAATTTCATTGGCATTGTTTGCTACATCATAGGATTCAACTATTTCTTGGAGTACATCTTCTGTTGGATCATCATCATCATCTAACTCATGTTGATCATGCTCTGCATCATCATATCCTTCTTCTAGAGAACCCTCTTCATTAGAATCATCTAGGTTATACTTTACCAGCCTTCCCCTTGGATCGTGTCTCACAACAAATGACCAACCCGCTTTACCTAGAACCTCTGAGTAAAATACTTGTTCACATTGGCTTGGAAGAACATAGGGCTCTGTTCCTAGTTCTAACAACCTTGTGTTAACCATGGTAAATCCATTATAATGTTCAATAATAGTTCTATCGGGATCACATTGATTCAATCATAACCTATACCATTTGACAACGAATAGAACTACCTTAAAGGATTTAAAGTCACACTATATAATATCTTCCAAATACCCATAGTATCGATTTTCTGAGACTTCCGGATGTCTGTCAGTTCTAGATGAAACATTGGTAACCTCAAAGACAGCAGATATCCCAGAATCTAATGTTTTCTTTGTTTCATCCAATTTTTTGATCTGATATCTACCTCCATTGCAGACCATATCCTTATGGTGTTTTACCTGCAATAATAAATACATGAAAATATTACACAACCATTTAGTCCTTATGTAGTAATACATGCAAAAGAAGAACATGTACGTCAAAATGTAATTTGCAAAATAAAATATTTAGAGGGATTGATTAATTATATGCTTTCCATTTTATCTTTTACACCATATGCCAAATTGATTTCCCTTTCTATTAGATTTCTATCTCCGTTGCGTTGTGCTGCTTTTACCAATGAAACCACACCGTCCCATGATATTCCATGACCCGATTGTTCACATCGTTCAATCCATACCTTCATCCATTCAAGATTTTTTTTGATGTATAAATGAATTGCATCACATTCTTGACCAACTATTTACTGAAAATAACCATTAAAATGAAAGAAAGGTGTAAATCTCATGAACAAAGTATATGCTCTTAATTGAACCAATTATGACTAAAAAATACAATTAGAATATGAACAATATAATAAACATCCACTAGCTAATAATTACCTTTCAGCTTCCTCAATCTACCTTTCCCCTTCAGTTGCTCCCCTTCAAATTTGTTATTGGAGTCCGAATCACAAATGCGATGTAAATTGAGCTTTGATGCTAAAATAGGAAGATATTCACTAACATACAACATGTTTTGGTATACCGTATATCCTTCCATCATAGAACCCTCAGCATGTTCTCATTGTCTCACCAAAACCTTCATAAATTTCAAGTGCCTCTCAACCATCCACATGGACCTTGAGTGCACAGGTCCACACAACTCAATCTCCTCAAATTGGTGTATGAGGTAGTGTTCCTGTGCATTGAAAAATGCTGATGGTAGATGCTTTTGAATTTCACACATGAGACAAGGAGTTTCTCTCCTCCAATACTTTATATCTTCTCTATGGATTTCTTTAGATGTCAACCATATAAAAGTGACGCAAACCAATAACGATATTTAACAAAAATAAACATTGAATTACAATATATGCTGAAATAGTGCACAAAAAAACAAATATAAATTATACAGAGAATTAAAGAAACACTAAGCACATGCAAGTAATCGCTAGTTACCTCATGTATTTACCAAGATTATATATAACTTGTTTGGCATTGTTGTCGAAGTTGTTTGGGAGAGAGAGAGGTAGAACATAGTGTATTAATATACAAACCACGCCATTTATTAAACAAAGAGTATACAAACAAAAAATAAAATATACGCAGTAAAATGAAAAAAAAATATATGGACACAACAATAATAATTACCTTGATGAAGACATGCAAATCATGTGTTTTGACCCCCGCAAAATCACCTTTTTTGGTTATTATATTCTTCAATTTCACACAAAATCTAGTCGAAAATTTAATTTTCCGCATTACTTCTTTGACAACATTGCTTTGTTGCTCCGTAAACATCCATGGAATTGAGTTTATATTAACTTGTTCCCTGTTGGTATGAAATTGGATGATTTCTTTCATTGCATAGTTTCTTTCTTGAATGTCTTTGCAAGCTTTCACAACTTTATCTTTCTCCCTCCTTAGCTCTAGTAGTCTCCATAAGGTTTCAGTAACATTCTTCCCAATATGCATTATATCAAACAAATGAGCAATTTGTAGGTGCTCATAGTAGAGCAACCTGTTGAATTGGATAGGATAACTTTTCATTCCTCGTGGAAGCCAATTAATTCCTTCATGATCACGATGGACATCATGAATATTAGTTTATAAATAAATTACATCATAAATCAAATATGGCCACTACAGTAAACAACTCACAATCAAAATTAAAATACATAACAATTCATATACGATGATCCATACGTACCATGATGACGATTTCTATTGTATTGCATCTTCCAAAGGTGAGGTGTCATTCTTCGTGGTTTTAATGCAGTATCCTACTTCCCATTGAAAAGATTCTTTTCAGTTGTTCTATACCTATGATTCTTAGAGTCAAAATTCCTATACTCATCAAACACCTCCTTTCTTAAGCTTTTTGAACGACGAGATTTTATCTTAGGACCACAAACTAGACATGCAAATTTACCCTTTGTCTGAAGACCTCCAATATTTAGATATGGAATATCTATGTAAAATATATTCATATATAAACTATTCTAACTACTCCATATCATTAAATGCAATCAAAGTGGAACTTAAAATGACAAACCACAAAATGAAGTTAACCCAGGGGCATCGTGTATTGTCCATACAACCATTGCATGGAATTTAAATTTCCTTTGTCCTATTGGTCTAGATATGTCATACATAGTTATGCCATTCCATAACTTCAGTAGCTCATCTATAAGAGGTTCGATGTATACATTCATATCTTTTACTTGGAACTTACCTGATTGATTTGAAGTACATATAAAATATATCATTATGAGAACCATTAAGATTATAAACCATGTACAAGAGTAAAATAATAGATATATATATATGAAATTAAGAAACATAATACAACAAATGAGATGCCACAACTACATTATAAATAAAACATTTTTCGACAAAAAAACCTGGAATAATCATCGACAGAATTATGTGATCCCTCTTTATTGACAACCATGGAGGAATGTTATTGTTGATAACAAAAATAGGCCACACTGTGTAAATGGATTTCATCTATGCAATTGGATTAACACCATATGCTACCAAAGAAATCCTAATATTACATGGTTCTTCTTTAAAGTGAGGCCACTTTTCCTCCATATCTCTAAAAGAAGAACCATCTGCAGGCATT
This sequence comes from Pseudotsuga menziesii, assembly GCA_001517045.1. Lineage (NCBI taxonomy): Eukaryota > Viridiplantae > Streptophyta > Pinopsida > Pinales > Pinaceae > Pseudotsuga > Pseudotsuga menziesii. Next base: position 1,013,062 of record LPNX010411902.1, read on the forward strand.
CGGATAACATCATCTTGACTTCTATTCCTGGCATGGTAATCCATAAATTTCACTATGTTTTTGCACCTAAATAGTCGTTGCAAACATGGAATGATGGGAATATAGCGAAGAACCTTCTGAGGCACCTTTTTTGTTACTTTATCTGTACGATATCTACTTACATGACATTCCGAAAATTTTGTTGCAAATTCATGCTGATTATAATATATAACATGGTCATCAGGGCATGCATGAATTTCTTCATAATGCATTCCAATCTCTTTCATGATGGAAGATAAATCTCAATATGTGCAAGGTAAAATATTTGATGGTGGTAACAAAAATTCAGCAATCAAGCTACAAAAAAATAAAAAATAAAATAGTTAATGTAATAAATAAATAATATTAACGAAACACGCTTCATCCGTACAATGATCAATAATGAGTTAACAATACAATTATTAGAGGAATACAGATAAACTTTATCATGATCCTATATATGTGATGGATTATTTTGCATACCTTAGCATCCATGCGATTGCAATGTTTGAAAGACCATTCATAACCTTCAAGTTCATTATCAAAAATACAGTAGAGAGAATATTTGTTTTGGAGCCTTCATAAAGGGGTTCATATGGCTTATCGAGAAGAGGTATATCGCCAACATCATCAAAGTCATCATAACTTTCATTATCAATGTCATCGTCATCATCCATTCTAATGTTAAATGAATCATGGATTAATGTATTTGTACCATCATCTTCAATTACATTATCGGTATGATCATCTTGTTCAATATGATCATTCACTTATTCTCCATTAAGCATACACGCTCCATGATCCTGATCCTGAACTTGTTCTGAAAGCACTTCCTCTGGAGGATATGCTATAGGGTTTCTTTCCTTTAATATAAATACATGTAAACATAAATAGATATACACTAATATATGAAAAATAAAAATAATGCATACAATTACCAAAAAAAGAATATAATAAACTTTATAATGCTAAACCTACAAATGGAGGATATTCATTTCCCCCCTCAGCCTGTCCATGTTCCCTGCAATGTTTTGTGGCTATTAAGATCAATATTATTCTCCTCTTAAATCCCCTGCATTGAGTACACGGACAATAACATTTTCCATCACCCCTTCGTTTCGCTGCATCCCATAGTCTAACCATCAATTGTCGGTTGTCTTCATTTGGATCCGGAATATTTCTATTTGACATTTTGTCACAAAATTCATGAATGAAAATAATCAGTTGTCTTAAAAAATCAAGTTCCACACATCAACATTTTGTCAAACGGAGAGAAGTCAAAGAATAAAAAATTCCTGGCAAACTATTTGTCGATGAAAAAAAAAATTCCCACAACCACCCGTTGAAGAATAAAACAATTCCTAAAAACATCCATCGAGGAACAAATAATTTTCACAAATCGTCTGTCGAGGAACAAATAATTTCGCAAATCATTCGTCACTTCTACAACAAACATGTCGAAATGTTTAAAAACATTTATATTTATAATGGCTAGACATCAGATATTCGGCACCTTGAACATAGTTACTGTTGGAAATATGGGACCAAAAATTTCAAATCATGTAAACCTTACATTATTTTTTTTTAAAACCTACACATACTGTCGGATATTCGACGCTAAGGGGTCGAAAAACTGACACACTTGGGTCGGATATGTGACACTTTTGGGTGTATAGATCATCGGATATTCGACACCATACCATCGGAAGTTTGACCCTGAAGTGTCAATTTTTTTACACTCTGGTGGGTTGTATATGCAACGCCTGATGTCTCCAATATTCGACGGCGCTATAAAAATTTCTTGATTTTCGTTCTTTTTAATTATTGTTATCCGACACATCTATACAAAATGTTGGATGACGTCGATTCTAACGTCTGATTTCGGGTTAAAATCCCATTATGCTAGTTAAGAGGGAGTGTTGATGTATTTGTAACTTCGAAATGTATTCACTTGTATATCTTATGTGTTGTACCCTGATGTTTATTTTGGGAAGTGTCTGTAATGTACTTGAGTCATTTCATGCCTCGATGTTCCTATCGGGAGATTCAATAATGTAAACAAGTCATTTAAAGTCATTGTGGGTAACCCTCCTATTGATCAAGGGTTAAAGTCCCCATAGTTGTGGGGCCCTAGGGTTATTAGACTCTCCTAGAGAATTCAGCCCTAGTGAGTTTTTTTCAAGTCAGGAATTAATATAAATAGAGAGTGAGCCTCTATATTTATCACACATTTACTCACACTCAGTTGTAGTGCATAACTGAGAGAGAAGAAGTTGCTAGGACAAGAGAGAGAGAGACTACTGCTGCCAGGATATCATCTTACTATTTTGGGGGTTTTTCTTTTGGTGCTGATTCTATCTCTGAGGAATTTGCGGTGTTTTCTCCTTTATGGTTTCCCCGAGGAAAAACTTTGTGTTCATTGTCTCTTATGTTTGATTGTTGTGCTTGTTATTCTCTCAGTTAAAGATCCTAAGATAATGCTAACTTAAATGATAAAAATATAACATTTATGTGTGTCTTTAAACCATCAAATTATTTCTCCAGCTCACTTTGGAAATCTATTCAATGTATGGAGTTTTACAAGCAACTTGTGGTTCAAATCCCCTATGGGTAGATGATGAAAATGACTTTCCAAATGCACTCAATACAACTAGAATTTCTAAATGGAACTAGGGGACACAAAAAGGAAATAAAAATTAATTCATATGCATCACCATTCAACTTTTAATGTATGATATAACTCCCTTAAATCAGATGCAAAAATACTAGTTTCAAACTTGGGGTAATTGATAGGAAATCTTCTCCAAATGCTATGAAACTCAACAAAATGACTCCAAATGCTTATGTACTGAACATTAAACTCATATAATACATCAATTAAATTCCATTAATTCATAAAACATCAGTATTTTACTTATCCATTCAAATCCATCAACATTACATTGGTTCACAACAAGGTAGTGGGGAAATGGCACTTCATTGTTTAACATTTTTACATGAAATATTTTGGTATTTCGACCTGATACTTTCTCAATATTAAGAACAAAGTATCAATGGCAGTCCATTCATCATATATATATCATAGAAACATTCTCTCATTCGAAATCATCAGCATTACAATCGCATACATCAATATAGTGGGGAAATGGTCATTGTTTGTTCATTAATAATCACTTTTACATAAAACCATTTCATATTTCGACCCGATAATTTATGAATATGAATACAAAGTATATTAAGCTTATTACCATCTGAAATGTACCATGATAAGCTCTCCCAAAGAGATCAATAGCTCCCCAAGTGCACCTCAGTCCATACAGCAAGAATATGATGAGAAAACTTGGAATAGATGAAAGAACAAGATAATGTTGAAGTGTCCATGAGATCCCCTTTATATTGCACCTGTAACTTATGACTCCATTAAATCTCCATGAAATACTTGAATTTCCTTTCCACACACCAACTTGGATGGGAATCTTTCACCCTCGATGTAACGTCCTCGACCCTCCGACTGGCGAAGAGGACGCTACCTTGCCAATAACCATCCGGGAAAACCACCCCATGAACATGAACATACATAAAACAAAAATTCTTGAACATAAAACATGCTAAGATGCATAATCATTCACATACACAGCGGAAGCAACATACATTCATTCAGCATTCAACATGTTCATTATAATTCATTAACAGTAAATATGATTGCAGAAATGAAATGGTCAAGAATATTCATCTTATAAAGAACTTGTCCCGCAACCAACTACGTCACTGCAATGTTCCACCTAACCATATGCCAGTGTGCTCCTTAATCTCTCAGCAACGCTGCCACCCCCAAGCTGGGCATGATCCCCTAAGGAATAAGGAACAAGTAGGCTTACACATAGACAAGGATACACAAAACAGCCAAGCCAACACAGTTGGGTTTATCAGGCCAACAACAAATTATCCAAGCCAACATAGTTGGGTTTATTAGGCCATCAAGGAGCTGGGAAAGGCTGAATTCTAAGCTGGTGAGCTCATTGCAGAGCTAAGGATGCCTACACCAGAACTAGCTTGACTTCTAGGACACCCACACACACCTGACACAAGGAATTAGTCCCTTCTCTGCTACCCAGTCCCTCAGACCCTGACTTCCCTTCCAATGCTATTTAGGGGTTGTGGAGAAGAAATCCATCCCTCTAGCTCTATCTGTGTGGCTCCCAACACACCAGGTTTATCAAGCAAACCAAGCCCTCATCCCCACTCCAAACACAATCCGAATACCAACCACTGCATACATGCAACAAACAAGCAATTCACAGCTTGGGCAGGGAAATCCAATCCCTGAGTCGTTCTTGGCCCTATCATGGCCAAAACGACTCCATAAAAATCCACAGCAACCAAAATGTAAAGGATACCACATCAAACCCGCAAATCTTGGGAAGAATGACAGCAACCACAAATAAGGAGAAGAACAACAGCCCCGATCTCAACATTGAAGTGATAGTAAATTACACATCCATACCATTCTGTAAGGAAAACATACACCGGCCACCAATCGGTATGGAGAACATGCACACACAGAACGTGAATGGATTATTCATAGGGAAAAATTGTGGGTGACAGAGAGAATGACTCCTCAACTCGCTGCCTGGGTAAAAGAATGCAGAATCCTATGCATGAGAAGGTAGGAGAACCACTGTCTGCGTGAGAGTGAGAAATTCCCCCAAGTATATGCATGAGGATGAGAAAAACAATCTAAGAGTGGGAGAGTGGAAGCACCCCCCTCCAATTTTCCCTGCCCACGTCCAAGAAAATGACCTAGCTAGTGGAGTGTACATGGGGGAAAGGAATGACAGTCCTTCCACCCACCACTTCCCAGCCTTAACTTCCCCCAATTAACAGTAGAAGTTTTAAATGGGTGGTTGACACATGGATTTTCCCCATAGGTTCAAATTTTAACGATTCCCCCACCTTATCTTTGGGAAAATCATGCCCTTTTCAATATGGTTGCATTGACATAGCTGGTTGGGGTTCATTTAATTAAAAATGCATATTTACATGATGCCAAAACTAATATGTGCCGTATATCACGGTATAACATCGGAAATGATTCCAATCGCTGAAACATAACACAACCAAATCGATGGTGGGGCTTTTGCCTTTAGCTCCACACCATGATTAATTAAAATATATATCATGTATACTTAATGCATCAGGGTCAAAACTGGGGTGTTACATTCCCCTCCCCCTTCAATAGCATTGTCCTCAATGCTTTACAAAATTTGAACAAAATGCTACACTGGTACCGCCTCAGTATTCCACAGGATTGAAAAAAAATGGATGTGCCAATCGCATGGAATCCTCTAGCTCCCACGTAGCCTCTTCAGGTCCGTAGTGCTCCCATTGCACCTTTACCTGCCCTATGGCCTGGTTCTGGAGCATTGTGACCTTCCTGTCGAGGATGTGCATTGGCTCGGTTCGAAACTCTCCCTTGGTTTTCACCTGAATCACATCCCAATTTATCACATGGTTAGGATCATGTACATATCTCTTAAGTAAAGAAACATGAAAAACATTATGAGCTCTAGTGCTAGCAGGAAATGCAAGTCTATATGCAACTGGCCCTATTCTTTCAAGCACTTCAAATGACCCACAATATCTTGGTGACAGCTTGGCACAACTTCCAAGCTTCAAGGAACTCTTCCTCGCCCTCACTCTGAGTTAAACATGATCCCCAACACTGAACTCCCTGTTCACCCTATCCTTATCTGCATAGCTTTTCTGTCTTTCCTATGCTACTTTCAGATTTTTCCTGATATTCACAACCTCTTGCTCCGTTTCCTTGAGCAATTCTGGACAAATCACAACCCTGTTCACTGGTGTCCTACACCTTCTTCCATACAAATATTCATATGGACTCATCCCCAAGGATGCTTGATGTCCATTGTTATAAGCAAACTCTACCAAGTGCAAGTAATCTTCCCACTTGGTTGGTTTGTACATCATGTACATGCGAAGCATGTCTTCAAGCACCTAATTAACTCTCTCTATCTGCCCATCTATCTCAGGATGGTATGCAGTGCTAAAGTGTAACTTTGTACCCAAATCTACAAACAACCCCTTCCAAAAATTGGAAGTAAACTTGACATCTTGGTCATAGACTATTACCTTCGGAAATCCATGCAATTTGAAAATCTCCTTCATGAATATCTTTGCAATGTCATCAGTCTTATGTGTAGACTTCACCGGTATAAAATGTGCTGCCCTTGTCAACTTTTCTACCACAACCATGATGGAATCATGTTTCCTCCAAGTCATTGGCAATCCTGTGATAAAATCCATGGAAATAACTTCCCATTTCCATTCTGGAACTAGTAAAGGCTGCAACAAACTTGTTGGGTGTTGATGCTCAACCTTTACCTGCGGACATTTCATTCACCTTGAAATCTATTCAGCCATGTCCTTTTTCATTCCTGACCAAAAGTACTGTTTTATGGCGGTAGCAATCATCTTCTAGTATCCTACGTGACCAGAATACGGAGTTTGATGGATTTCATCCATAACAACTCTCCTCAAATATGCTACATTTGGAATATAAATTCTACCTTTATAATTAAGAAGTCCATCTTCTTCCAATTTATACCCCTCATACCTCTTTTCAAGACTTTTCTGCTGCAATTTGTCTTTTACCAGCTCATACACTTCATCTCATGTAGTATGATTAACAATATGCTGCCTCAAATCTAATTGGAAAATACTAAGGGATTCCACATGCATTTCCTGCACCTTCCTACTGAGTGCATTAGCTACCTTATTCTCTTTTCCCTTTATGTTCTTGATTTCAAAATAAAACTCACATAAAAACTCCAACCATCTCGCTTGCCTAGCATTCAAAGTAGGCTGATCAAATAGATACTTCACACCACAATTTTTTGTCCTGAGCTCAAATATTCTACCCATCAAGTAATGCCTCCACATATTGAGGGCATGTACTATGGCTACAAGTTCTAGATCATGAGTGGAATAGTTCTTCTCAGGCTCCTTTAGCTTTCTTGACTCGTAACATATCACGTGGTTGTCTTGCATAAGGAATCTTCCAAGCCCTTGTCCACATGCATCGGTACATACCACAAAATATTTCTCTGGATCTGCAACTTTCAATACTAGTGCACTGGTGAGAATATTCTTCAACTGCTGGAAGCTTTCTCAACACCTTGATTTCCATCCAAACTTTATCCCCTTCTTTTTCAAAGAAGTGATGGCATGTGCAACTTTGGAGAATCCTTCAATGAATCTCCTGTAGTATCCTGCAAGTTCCATAAAAGATCTTACATCTGTCAGATTTCTTGGAGTATGCCGATTCATAATGGCTTCAATCTTTTTAGGGTCCATAGATATACCCTCTTCTGAGATAATGTGACCCAAATACGGAATTCTATCTCTATAGAAGTCACATTTGCTCAGCTTTGCATACAGCTGATGCTCCCTGAGCAATTGCAATGTCAATTTCAAATGCTCTTCATGTTCTTCCTGATTCTTAAAATAAACAAGAATGTCATCAAGGAAAACAAGAACAAACTTTTCCAAATACCTGCTGAATACACTATTCATAAGGCACATAAATATAGCTGGTGCATTTGGGAGACCAAATGGTACCACTACAAACTCATAATGTCCATACCTTGTCCTGAAGGCTGTCTTATGAACGTCTTCATCCTTGATTCTCACCTAATGGTAACTAGACCTCAAGTAAACCTTGGAAAATACCCTTAATCCTCTCATTTGATCAAAGAGGTCATCAATCCTAGGCAAAGGATATTTATTCTTCATAGTAACCTTGTTCAACTGTCTGTAATCAATAGACAACCTCAGTGTACCGTCTTTCTTCTTTACAAATAGAACCGTTGCTCCCTTAGGAGACACACTCGACCTAACATACTTCTTTTCCAACAACTCCTATAGTTGCATCTTTAGTTCTAGCATCTCTGGTGTACTCATCATGTAGGGTGTCTTGGACACTGGTTCTGCTCCTGGCACAAGTTCAATTGTGAAAGCAATGTCCCTCTTTGGAGGAAGCCCTAGAATCTCACCATGAAACACATCCTTGAATTCTTGTAACACCTGATAGTCCTCCAACCTAGGAGTTTCATCTTCTATTGCCTCCACAATATGAGTTGCATACAACTGGAAACCCTTCCTACAGAACTTCTTCAACTGCATTGCTGAAACCTGCCGTACTGAAATCACCTTTGGAATACCTTTCACAACTACTAGGTTCCCTTCTTCATCCATGCATTCAAAAGTCTTATTGTAATAGTCAAGCTTCACCTTGTGAGCTTCTAGTCAATCCATTCCAATGAGAACATCATAGGACCCAAGTGGTATAACATTCAGATCTACACAAGTGACCAATCCATTCATGACCAATGGACATTTCTCTACAACTTCACTAACATTTCTCTTAGTTCCAGTGGCTAGCTGAACTAACCAAGATTTCCTATGCTTTACTTTCTTAAAAGCACAAATCTTCACTACTCTAGGAGTAATGTAACTGTGAGTAGAACTGAGGTCAATCAAAATAGAAATAGATTGCTCAACAATCTTACCTGCAACTTCAACCACAGTTGACTGGTGATCTGCCTAGTGGTCCTCTAGTGCTGCATAGATCTTAGGGACTTCCCTTGCTACTTGACCCATTGTTTCTACTTCTTGAATGTTGTAAGTTGGTCTTGCACTCTCATTCCCGAGTGGACAATCTCTACGCATGTGGGGTCTTTTACATATCCAACATTGAAGTTGTCCTCTATTCTGTTGCGGATCCTTAGGCTATTCTCCTATCACTCCAACTGGCTTAGTCACATCTTGGAATGGCTGCTTCTGTTGATTCCTGAAGCTAGAAGGTTTGAAACCTTTCTTTCTTTGGTCAAACTTCTCATTCTTCTTGTCCTTCCATGCCTTATGGTAATGAGGTTTACCTTTTCTTTGCTCATAGCAATACTTAGCCTTCCTTATTGCTTCTTCAAGAGTGCTAGGTTCATAAAACTTAGTTCTATATTTGTAAGACTGAGGAAATCAACTCGGAAACCACTGGACCTTCACTTTTTCATCTCTGATGTACCAGACATACCTCAACAGTTCCAAGAACTTATTTGCATACTCTTCCATGGTCTGCTGACCCAATCTCAGCTCATGGAACTCCTTAATATTGTCATCATAGTACCTATTAGAGAGGTATTTCTGCTTGAAATAATTCTTGAACTGTTTCCACTTTAGTGTCCTTTCACTAATCCTCTTTACTTGCTTGAAGTGTTCCAACCAAATGGATGCCCTTCCAGGGAACTCTTGCCTTCATGTTTCCCCAATAATCCTGAACTTGGAAGTACTTATTTATCCCAAGAAGCCAAGCTTCAGCCTCTTGTCTAGTCTTTACCTTACCATCAAATGTAGGAGGTTTGTCCTTCTTAAATTCATCGCGAGAGCGATCCCTATGGTGTCTCTTTCTCTTTCTTTTACGAGAAGAAGAGCTTGAATCTCCGCTGAATTCTTCAGAGTCAGATGATCCACTAGAAGTCCTTCTCCTTCTCCTAGTACTTCTCTTACTGCCTTCCGGTCTTGCTGTACCCTGTGCAAAGTCTATCTTTCTTTGCAAGTATGTCAAGCTCTGCAACATAGCAGCATTCAACTGATGCTACTCTTCCTGGGCTTTGATCAAGCTTCTCATGGTGGCTGCAACATTTGATGGTGTCTTTTGGAATCTCCTTCCATTAGACTCTATGTTGTCATTCCCATTACGGACATTTCCTCCCATGGCATCTCGCGCATGCTCGTAATAATCTCGAGCATCATATCCATCATGGATTCTCATAACTGAACCACCACTTACTTACCAGACTGCACTACCTAGACTACTACCCTTGGAGGTGTTTATGATTCTGCAAACGTGTTAGTAACACAACTGTTAGATGCATAACATTGATATATTTCAAAATTACTTACCTTCACCTGGAAAAATCATAAAACAACAATTTTTCCCAAACACAAAATTTTCTTCCAATTCAGCCCTGAAAATCTACTAAAAATTCACTGAAAAACAGCTGAAATTCGCTGAGAAATCCCACTTGAAAAACTCAAAATTTCCTTTTTCCCAATCGAACCTCCTCCCAACTAAAATTCCAACACTTTGGAGGTCAAAACAACTAGTTTTATTCGATGCTCATCGGCAATCTGATCGTCTATTTTTCTCTGACGTGTCGGATCCTTAGTTTTCTAATCTTCTGGACTATTATCGGCAAGGAAACTAACTCCCATAATGTAGTCTTGTCAATCGGAAGCACTATTATTCAGGTGGATAGTTCCATTGGCAGCTACAATGGTAGGAAATAAACCAATTGTGGGTTCCACGGATCATACAACCCATCGGTAGTCAAAATCTCTAAACACTATGTGTCGACGACTCAAAACCAAATGTTCCCACTGCGTCGACGACCGGAGCAATATCAGCAGTTGAAAATTCTAATCGTAGGAATGATAGTCCAATTGAAAGCCACAACGACGGACTCACAAACAACTAAGATTTTTTTATGCTTCGTCGGTGGTCTCATCAACTAAATTTTTTCAATGGATCGATGATCTGATCCTCTATTTTTCTCCGATGTGTTGGCTTCTCTGTTGTCTAATTTTTGCCAACGTTTCGGCGGTCTGATCTTCTAAATTTTTTTTACATTTTCAACACTTAAGAGAATTTTTCATTCTCTTTTCTCCTCTGCATCGGTGCCCTTATCATCTATCTTCTACAAACGTATTGGCACTTTCATCACCTACATCCACTTCCTTTTCCTCCCGCCACTCCGTCGGCTCCAACTTCTTCTATTTTCTGCTGACGTATCGGTGCATTCATCTTCTATTTTCTTCCGAAATTCTTAGCGCTCTTATCCTCTATCTCCCACCACCGGCATGGCTACTTCACTAGCTATTTTCCGCCAACGTCAAGTCTATATTGGATGATCTTTCAACTAACTGAGCTGATGTTTCGACGATTTCATCCACTAGTTTTCTCTGCCATTTCGGTGATCTTCAGTTAAGCTGAGCCGACGTATCGACTCAAACTTCATCTAATTTTTTTCACCGTCGGGGTCTGTGTCAGATGATCTTCCGACTAAGTTTTTCGACGAGCCGATGGTTTTGGCACTTAGAAAAAAGAATTGTGGAAGTTTTTTGTCATAATTTATGATCTTCGCTCAGTAGAGGGAAACCTGCCTCTGCTAGCTGGTTTCTCATGGCCCTCTGAGGTTATAATGATACAATGATGGCTCTGATACCACAATGTAATGTCCCTGACCCTCCGACCGGTGAAGAGGATGCTACCTTGCCAATAACCATATGGGAAAACTGCCCCATGAACATGAACATACATAAAACAAAAATGCTTGAACATAAAACATGCTAAGATGCATAATCATTCACATACATAGCGGAAGCAACATACATTCATTCAACATTCAACATGTTCATTATAATTCATTAACAGTAAATATGATTGTAGAAATGAAATGGTCAAGAATACTCATCTTATAAAGAACTCGTCCCGCAACCAGCTACGTCACTGCAACGCTCCACCCAACCATAGGCTAGCGTGCTCCTTAATCTCTCAGCAATGCTAGCACCCCTGAGCTAGGCATGATCCCCCAAGGAATAAGGAACAAGCATGCTTACACATAGCCAAGGATACACAAAACAGCCAAGCCAACACAATTGGGTTTATCAGGCCAACAACAGATCATCCAAGCCAACACAGTTGGGTTTATCAGACCATCAAGGAGCTAGGAAAGCCTGAATGCTAAGTTTGTGAGCTCATTGCAGAGATAAGGATGCCTACACCAGAACTAGCCTGACTTCTAGGACACCCACACACACCCAACACAAGGAATCAGTCCCTTCTCTGCTACCTAGTCCCTCAAGCCCTGAATTCCCTTCCAATGCTATTCAGGGGTTGTGGAGAAGAAAGCCATCCCTCTAGTTCTGTCTGTGTGGCTCCCAACACACCAAGTTTATCAAGCAAACCAATCCCTCATCCCCACTCCAAACATAGTCCGAAGACCAACCACTGCATACATGCAGCAAACAAGCAATTCACAGCTTGGGTAGGGAAATCTGATCCATGAGTCATTCTTCACCCTATCGTGGCCAAAACGACTCCATAACAATCCACAGAAACCAAAATGTAAAGGAGACCACAACAAACCCGCAAATCTTGGGAAGAATGACATCAACCACAAATTAGGGGAAGAACAACAGCCTCGATCTCAACATTGAAGTGATGGGAAATTACATGGCCATACCAGTCTGTAAGGAAACATACACCGACCACCAATCGGTATGGAGAACATGCACACACAGAACGTGAATGGATTATTCACAGGGAAAAATTGTGGGTGACAGAGAGAACGGCTCCTCAACTCACTGCCTGGGTAAAAAAACAAAGAATCCTGTGTGTGAGAAGGTAAGAGAACCACCGTTTGGGTGAGAGTGAGAAATTACCCCTAGTCTATGCGTGAGGATGAGCGGAACAATATGAGAGTGGGATAGTGGAAGTGTCCCCCTCCTGTTTTCCCTTCCCACATCCAAGAAAATGACCCAGCTGGTGGAGTGTTCATGGGGGCAAGGACTGGCAGTCCTTCTACCCACCACTTCCCAGCCTTAACTACCCCCAACCAACAACAGAAGTTTTAAATGGGTGGTTGACACATGGATTTTCCCCATGGGTTCAAAGTTTAACAATTCCCCCCCCTTATCCTTGGGAAAATCATGCCCTTTTCAATATGGTTGCATTGACATAGCTGGTTGGGGTTCATTTAATTAAAAATGCATATTTACATGATGCCAAAACTAATATGTGCCGTATATCACTATATACCATCGACAACGATTCCAATCACCAAAACATAACACAACCAAATTGATGGTGGGGATTTTACCTTTAGCTCCACACCATGATTAATTACAATATATATCATGTATATTTAATGCATCAGGGTCAAAACTGGGGTGTTACACTTGAAATTGGCTAAGGAAAGAAACTAGTCATCCATTAGCTCTCTCTCTTTACAAATGCAAACTTCTCAAATGATCAAAATCTACCTTCATTATTTGTTCTTGACATTTATAAAATTTTCAAGCTCTCTATGGTTCTAGTTCCTTACAAGAAATGCATTCCAACTCTAGTTGGGAAGAGATTCCAAAGAATCCCACTTATACAACAATTCCTAGTCTCCCACTTCCACCAAATCACATGTGGAAGCATCTTTGCTTCCCTAACTCCCTTGAGCGTTCTCTTGGAGCTATTTTTATCCCTAACATGTCATATATGTCATATTTCAGCCTTCATATCTGATTTGTTTCATAGATGTCATAGCATCTTCATCATTGTTGTCATAGAGCTAGGGAATCTAGTCGAAGTGTCTCACTAGCTCCAAAATGCCTCTTCCTCTTCTATGGGAGTAACTCTTCCACTCCAATTCGACCTTAATGGATTCATGCCAAGTATATTGACCTTAAAATTCATCCCAAGACCCTTGGGCTTCTTATGGATTCGAAATGACAAGAGGAGGATGCCATGTGGCATAGAAAACCTAGCTTGTGTGGGTCCCACATCCTCCATGTGTCTTCATGATCAATTTCCACTTTGATTTTCCCTTGTATTTATTTATTTAGCTCCTTTAATAAATATTAATGCCATTAGAATTTTCAAACATAATTTATTGTCCCCCTTATTCCAAATCCCAAAGCTTCCACCCCCAACCTAGGAAACTAGTAATTTTCTTCCTTGGCAATTATTTGACCCTTAGCATCAATTTGACAAACTCTCATGAATATGGAAAATGTGATTAGGCCATTGTGACCCAGTGCAAAAATTGGGACATGACACTCATAGAAAAGTTGTATAAAATGGGTCTAGATGAGATCCTTCGGCTCTGCGTCTTGGAGAATGAGCGCCCATGGATATTGAATGAGGCACATGTTGGTGTCACATGAGGACACTATGCAGGAAAAGATATGATGTGCAAGATTTTGCAAGCAGGATTGTGGTATGCCATCATGCATGCAGATGCTCGAGATTACTGTCGCAGTTGTGCTGTTTGTCAAAGAACTAGAAATCCTTCTCGACGAGATGAAATACCATTAGTATCGTAGATAACATTATAGGCATTTGATAAATGGGTTGTCAATTTTGTAGAACCTATCAGTCCAGCAGGGAAGCGCACAAGAGCACAATATATTATCACTACGACTAATTACCTAACCCAATGGGAAGAAGCAGTTCCAGTAAAGGATTATACTATTATGACTGCTAGGAAGTTTTTATTTGATAATGTTCTGATAAGGTTCAGATGACCAAAGATTTTAATCAACGATTAAGGTACACATTTTGTTAATCAATTGATTGAAGAACTAACTGAGCAATTTCAGATAAAACATAGAAGAACAACTCCATATTATCATTAAGCGAATGGAATTGTAAAATCATTCAAAAAAACTATGGAAAATGCATTGACAAAGGTTTTCAATGCATGAAGAGATGACTGGGACCAGAAGATTTCTGCAGTATTATGGGCATATCACACAACGTGTAAGAAATTGACAGGACAAACTCCATTTCGGTTAGTGTATGGGAAAAGTTGTCATGCTTATGGAATATATTGTACCGATATTAAGAGTTGTTGTGATCACTAAAATGACAGATGTTGATGTTGTGGAATATAGGTTACTTCAACTAGTACAATTGGAGGAAGAACGTTTTGTTGCGGGATTTCACCAAAACGTAGAAAAGAATAAGCAAAAGGTATGACATGATAGAAACATTAAGAGCAATAATTTTTAATTTGGGGTTCTTATTCTTATGTATGACAAAAAAAATTTCAAGCATCCAAGAAAACTAAAAATACATTGGTTAGGACCATACATTGTCAAAGAAATTATTGATGGAGGAGTAGTGAAGGTAGAAATATTAGATGGGACAGAGGTTAGAGGACTGATCAATGGGAGTCAACTAAAACCATATTATGATTGTTGCGACATGTTCACATAAAAAAAAAAGAAGAGAGAAAACAAAGAAAGATGAGCTAAAAATTTATGATCACAGACTACTAGTTTGTTGCAGCAAAAAGTGAAGTTTCACAGACTTGGAGTCTGGCCAAGGTCAACATTTGGAGTGAAGACACTCGTTCTGTCTCAAGGAAAGAAACCTTGTTCAAGGCAGAAAATTGGTTGCAAGGATTGTGCCATGGTTGTAAGAAAGGTGCTTCAATAGCGATAAAATTCAAGTCATAAGAGGTACGATGCTTGTGCATGAGATACGTTGTAACATCTCCAAAATTTCATAATTAAATATATATATATATATATATA
>LPNX010411902.1:1041265-1051823 GCA_001517045.1 Pseudotsuga menziesii
ATTTTTTGCTATTTTCTTGTAGATCTGCGGTTAAGATTGGTAATTAGCTTATTGTAATCTTGATAGGAAAGGTGCTGTTCAATGAGTTTATTGACTGTCACTCTCCTTTGATGCATGTTTAGGCGATCTAGATTTAGCATGTCCTATAAGCTTATATGCATGTTATCTTGAATCTCTTTGTATGTACTAATCGGATCTCACAAGTTTCTTGGCAAGTTCTTTGATTTCAGCTGAGTTGCAGGTTCATACTTTGGAGAGGATGCTGATCTAGTTTGCTTCTTCATTCTCTTCAAAACATTTCAAATGCATAGTCCCTTGGAATTCCACCTGAAATCTCTATTGTGGATCTTCAAGGAAACCAACACTCTTTCTCTCTCTTCCTCCTTTAAAAATTATTAAACTCTCCTCAAACTGGTTACTTTAAGGTTTCTTTTTAAATCTGATCTATCTCATAAAGAAAAGCATACATATATCTAATTATCAAGATCCATTCAATTTTCTAGATCTTAGTTTCATTGTGCACATAAAGTTCAAATTCAAGAGATCTAGCTAAAATTGCCTTAGTTTCGCAAGTAGTTTATTGAAAAATCATAGCTTGCTGTTAAGGTAGTTTCATTTGCTGTTCAATAATTTAAATATTCTGCAATATCAGTGCTTTTAATTGTCTTCACAAACAGCAGGCCAAGATCCCAAGGAAAGCTTGCTTTCCTGGGTTCCTTTTTCGTCGGTTTAGCTAGTTTAATTTCATAAATTTTTGAGATAAAGTAGGCTGACCCAAAGGCACTATTAAAGTGATTTGGGGAATTTGTTATTATAATTCACTCACTATAATTTAGCAGGTCTGACAGAGAATAAAGGAAGCTTCTTTCCAAAGTGGATTTTGGAGCGCTCAAATCCCCCCAGGGGTCTCTCTTTTGTTACATAATTTGTAATTTTTTTAATATAAACTGTAAGATATTTGTTTAAGCCTATATAAGGACCAATAAAGATATATTTTATCAGTTATTTGATATTGTAAACACTGTAATAAAATCATCCTTTGAATAGGCTCTTTCGAGCCCTTTCCCCATCCCCCCTGGGGGGATTCGCGTCGGTGCCATTTTCGTCTTTTTCTACTTATTTCCTTTTAATAGAATTGATATGATTTGTAGGGTAGTATATTTTATCTTGTTGTTAATTCCATATTCCATATCTTATTTTCAAAAGTAATCACAATACTTACCCCACGATTTCCCGAGTGACCCAGAAGGGGAAAGAGATTCATGGTAGGATTAATCAGAAAACCAGATTTGTGTAGTTGTGTTATTTTCTCATCTTTTGTTTATCAGTATTTTAAAATTAACCCCTCCTTGATTCCCTGATTGAGATCCACTTGGATCGAAAGAGGTTCTTGGAGGCTTTTCTTTTAAGCAAGAACACATCTTTTAAAACTTATTAAAATTTACAAGACTCCAGTGTGTATGCTCTGCACTTGGCTGCGGTTCGTTCGATCAGTCAAGCTGTATCAAAAGCACTTGGGTGACTAGCATAATTAGGACTCACCTTCCCCAATTAATAAACCATCAGGTGAAAATCC
Source organism: Pseudotsuga menziesii (assembly GCA_001517045.1). Lineage (NCBI taxonomy): Eukaryota > Viridiplantae > Streptophyta > Pinopsida > Pinales > Pinaceae > Pseudotsuga > Pseudotsuga menziesii. Next base: position 1,042,842 of record LPNX010411902.1, read on the forward strand.
AACACCTCGATCAAACCTTTACGATGGCAAAATACCCAAAGGAAGCGGGAACCTACTGAAAAGTGACCTCGAGGCGTCGATCTCTGTCACACCCTAACTGGTGCATTACGAAGACAGCCCCAGAGACTCCATTTCATCCCACATATTCCTTGCGGGTAGCCGTATAGGCTTTGTTTTGGACATACTCCAAGTACTCTCGGGTATATCTGGAGTCCCCCTTACGCCTAATTTAAACAACTCACACTCCAATTTTAACTTAAAACATACCAAGATGCAATCGCAAAACATTTATTCCAAACACATGCAAGCACACTGATCTCTTTTGACTCCATTTTTAAGGCACTGGTCTTTTCTGCTTCATATATATATTGTGTATCAACTTTGTGCTTTCGTGTGTATCTTCGTATCTTGTCATCTTGATTGCTTATAGTTAAAATATTCAAACTCCTAAATAACTGATTCAGTATAACATCATTACACTAAGAAATCATCCTTAGTAACTTAATAGGGTCTACCCCCCTTGGCTTCGTTAGGAGTTGAGCCTAAACGGAGGAGTCAAGAACAAGGTGATAGCCTTGACTTGAGACTTGCCCCCAAGGACACACCGAGTGGCTTGAAGATTTCTGCCATGTGATCCAGGTGTGTGAAAAGGTGGCAACACTTCTCAGGGAACATGACCACAATTTTAGGGATTTTTCCTCCTACAACAACTAGAAAGTGAAATGATAGTGTTGCCACTTGTCATTTGTCATTCTAGAGCTGCTCGTTCCTCCTAGTGGGTCAGTGAACACTCTTCAATAGTATTCTTTGGATAGGTGTCTCTTCCTTTTAATTATTTAAATAAATAAAATATTCAATTACAGTCATCCTTGACCATCCTTGGTCATAAAAACTTTACAATAACTTTTAACATAATGTTTTTCTAAATAAACAAAAATATTTATTTTTTGGTTCTAGGTGGGTTACAAACACCCCCTCTTAAGTTCAACATCATCCTCAATGTTGCTTAAGTTTCTTCTGAGTCTTCCTGGAACAGAATTGGATATTCCTCCCGCATATGACTCTCTAATTCCCAGGTTGCTTCATCTGGACTGAAGTGATTCCATTGCATTTTTACCTATCGAATGGTGTGATTTCGAAGAAAAATTTCCCTCTTGTCGAGAAAAATATCCAGTTTCACCTGAAAATATCCTTCAAGTTCTACCTGAATAAAATTCCAATCAATCAGATGAGTAGCATCGTGCACATACTTTTTCAATATGGAAATATGAAATACATTATGTATTCTAAGATTAGGTTGTAGAGCTAACTGATAAGCCACTGGTCCAACTCTTTCCAATATTTCAAATGATCCACAATACCTGGGTGCTAATTTAGCACAAATCCCCAACTCAAATGAGCTCTTTTTGGGTTTTACCTTGGAAAACACATGCTCACCTGCTTGGAATTCTTTCTGAGTTCTTTTAAGGTCGTTTTGTCTATTCTAAGCAATTTTCATATTACTTTGTACCTGTTTCAGTGTTAGTTCCAGTTCTTTTAAAAGTCAAGTCCTAACATCAATCTGTCAACTGGATTACTCCATGAAATGGGAGTATTACATTTCCTACCATACAGAATTTCAAAAGGACTAAGTTTAGCTGAAGCCTAATAGTGATTATTATACACAATTTCAACTAATTGCAAATAATCTTCCCATTTTTTTGGATGATCTCTAACATACATCCTTAACCTATCCTCTAGAACTTTATTTACTCTTTCTGTTTGTCCATTTGTTTATGGATGATAAGAAGTACTGTAATTTAATTTAGTATCTAGTCCCTTAAACAATGACTTACAAAAATTACCAGTAAACTTAGGATCTCTGTTAGAAACTATTACTTTTGAAATTTCATGCAACTGAAAAAATTCCTTCATAAAGATGTCAGCAATATTAACAACCTTATAAGTAGTTTTAACAGGTATAAAATGTGATTCCTTGCTTAGTTTGTATACCACTACCATTATAGAATCATTTTGCTTTTGATTTTTAGGTAATCCGGTTATAAAATCGAGACAGATAATTTCCCATTTCCAATCTAGAATTGGTAGTGGTTGCAAAAGACCTACTGGATGTTGATGCTCAACTTTAACTTGTTGAAATTATATACACCTAGTTATATATTCATCACCTTCTTTCTTCATGTTATGCAAGAAATAATATTTCCTTAGCATTGTTATCATCTTTGTATACCCCGGATGTCCAAAATAAGGACTTTTATTGTACTTCATTTAAAATCAGTAATTTAATTTCTGGTATGCTAGGTACATAAAGTTTGCTTTTATAGAGAATTAATCCTTTTTCATTGAAACTAAAATCTGTTTTTACATTTTCAAATTCATTATCCACTACGTTTTCTCTTAGATTTTGGTATTCCTTGTCCATTTTTATCCCTTCTTCCAATTTATCATCTAATTATGTTATGCAGCTGCTAATGGCAGCTATAAAATTCATTCTTTCATTTCTTCTTAAGGCATGAGCCACTTTGTTTTCCTTTCCTTTGATGTGTTTGATATCAAAATCATATTCGCTAAGGAAATATAACCATCTTGCTTACCTTGCATTCAGATTTTGTTGATCAAACAAGTATTTCAAGCTTATGTTATCAGACATTAATAGAAATATTTTAAAGATTAGATGATGGCGCCACATTTTTAGAGCATGAATTATGGAAACCAACTCTAGATCGTAAGTAGCATATTTATTTTCGTGTGTTTTTAAATTCCTTGATTCATAAGCTATTGTGTGACCTTATTGTGTTAGGACTCCACCCAAACCTTCACTGCAAGCATCAGTGCACAAAACGAAGTCCTTGTTTGGATTTTTTATTTTTAATATAGGTGCAGTAGTTAACACTTCCTTCAATTTATTAAAACATTCTTCACACTTTAGATCCCATACAAATATTTTTCCCTTTTTCTGTAAGGATGTTATGGGATTCATGATCTTTGAGAATCCTATTATGAAATTCCGATAATAACCCATGATTCCCATGAATGATTGACATCCGATACATCCTTAGGAACATGCCATTCCATTATTGATTTTATCTTATCTGGGTCTACTGATATTCCTGCCTTGGATATCATGTGACCTAGATACTGTATTTTATCTTTAAATCATTCGCATTTACTGAATTTAGCATACAGTTTATGTTCTCTCAGAACCTGTAGTATTATCTGCAAATGTTCATCATGTTCTTCTTTCGTTTTTGAATAAATTAATATGTCATCTATGAATAGGACTACAAATTTATCTAAGTATTTACTGAAGACATTGTTAATTAAACACATAAAAGTTGTTGGAGCATTTGTTAGCCCAAAGGGCATAACTAAAAACTCATAATTCCCATATCGGGTTCTGAATGCATTTTTAAAAATATATTCGTCTTTAATTCTGACTTGATGATATCCAGATCTCAAGTCTATTTTTGAAAATATCATTGCTCCATGTATCTGATCAAACTGATCATCGATGCGGAGCAAATGATATCTATTTTTAATTGTCATTTTTTTTAACCAGTGGTAGTCTATACATAAACGTAATGTATTGTCTTTCTTTTTAACAAATAAGACAGGTGCTCCCCAAGGGGATACACTTGGTCGTATATAATTCTTATCTACCATTTCTTGTAGTTGTAGTTTTAATTCATTGATTTCTAATATGTTCATCCGATAAGGAGCCTTTGAATTAGGTACAACCCCTGGTACTAACTCAGTAGTAAAATCCAATTCTCTTTTTGGAGGTAATCCTATAATATCTTCCAAGAAAACATCTGAGAATTCCTTTAAGATTGAAATATCATCAAATTTTAATGCATCTTCTTTGTTTAAGTGTTTGTAATTTATTAAATGCATAGAAAAAAATTTACAACCTTTTCGTACAACCTTTTCATTTGTAATGTTGAGATTTGTCTAACAGAAACTTTCCTAGTTATCCCTTTGATTGTAACTCTTTCTCCTTTATCATCTAAGAAAGTAATGTTTTCTCAAAACAATTTAAAACTACTTGATGTTTTTCCAGCCAGTCCATACCTATTAAAACATCATAAGACCCTAACAGTCACACATTTAAATTTACTTGAGTTTTGAATTGAGTCATAAACATTTCACAGTTTTCAACATAATTAACTACTTTTCTTTTGGTTCCTGTAGCTAACTGAACCAACCAAGAATTTTCAAACTTTTTCAAATGTAAATTGCATTTTTCTGCTATACTAGGCAACACATAGATTAAACTAGCACCTCGTTCATTCAAAATAGAAACAGGCTTGTTTTGTATCATACCTTGTATTTCCACCATGGATGTTTGATGATCAGCCTGTCGATTCTCCAAGGCTGCATTAACTCTGGGCATTTCATTTACTACATCACCAACTATTTCTTCCTCTTGGATTGTATGCACATTACTGAAGTCCCCTTTCTGTTTGGACAATACTTTGCATAATAAGGTCCTTGACATTCCCAACACTTTATAGGTTCTTTTGTTCATTGATTTTAACATAATTATTAGGCATGTCTCTACCTTTTGGTGCTGTAATGTTTTGTTGTGTTTTACCTTTAAAATATGTTCCTTGATAATTATTCTTAGAATAATTTTGGTAATTATTTCCAAAGCTTTTATTAGGGTTAAGACCTTTCCTTCTCTGCTCAAAGGTACTTGTTCTTTTATTTTTCCAGTTAGGTATGCCTTATCTCTTGTTTTTACTTTATCCGTAACGGAAGTTATCTTTTCTCATTGTCTCTTCAAGGGTCTTTGGATTATCAAATTCAATTATGCCCTTCAAACTAGTAGGAAAGCATCTCATAAACCTATGTATCTTAGTATTTTCCTCGATTATATAGGGTACATATAGTAATAAACTTTAAAAAATTCAACTTAACTCTTTCATAGACATTGAGCCTAGTCTAAGTTCATAAAACTCTTTAGCTCTTTCTTCATAATACTGTTCAGATAATAATTTTCTTTTGAAGTATTTCTTAAATATTCTCCAAGTTACATATTTTTCTTTAAGGCTTTTAACTCTTTTTATATCCTACCACTAGATGTTAGATTTTTCGGTTAGGTTATAGATAGCCATCTGATATTTTAGTCTATCTGAGTAGTTATAAATTTGAAAGTACTTTTTCATACCCGATAGCCATGCCTCAGCTTCTTCAACCTTTTCCACTTCTCCATTAAACATATGACGTTTTATCTTTTTTAATTCTTTTGAGATTTCTTCATAGGGTTTATATTTCCTCTTCCTAGGACCACTTTCGCTATCACTACTTTCACTAGAGTATTTATACTTTCCTTTGTGAAACCTTACTTTAATTCTTGAAGAAGATTTACTTTCACTATCAGAAAATTTTAAGTTCTTACCTTTATGTTTGTATGATACTGTTCTAGATTCAGTTTCATGATTTTTTCTTTTATCCTTTCCTCTGTTGTGTATTTTATCTAGTAATATCTGATTTAGTTCCTCTTGAGCTCTTAAGATTCTTTCATTATCTTCCTTTATAGTTTGTAATTCAGATCTTAAATCTTTTATAGTTTGAAGTAGTTCAGAGGGTTGATTATTTAATTCCACATATATGTTATCTGGATTATTATGATGGGATCCATCTTCTGCAGATGCTTCTACTCCTTCCATTTCCTGCAAAATACAATTTTATATTTCTATACAGAAATAGTTTTAAAACATGATCAGTTTTTTTAATTCCTGTTTTTGTATGCGAGAGAGCCAATCTTTAGGCCTAGTGTTTGGAAACTCGCTCTGATACCACATGTAACATCTCCAAATTTTCATAATTAAAAAAATATATATTCAAAGGTCTAACTGCAATTACATAAGGTAACTAAACCATACTAACTCCTTCCTCTAACATTTATTTTGAGTTAGCGCTTTACCTATTGAACAAGACGATTTAGTTACGACAACCTTAAAAAACAACTTACCACTATACTAAACTAATTTACTTATTATTAAGTCACCAAGGGAAGTCATGTTTATTTAGTGACAGCTATAATTGGTATGTCTGCTTAATATGTTTTGAAATATTGGTTAACCCTATTATGATGCTAGGAGGATGGGTTTACAGGTCTTACTTAGCTCTGAAGCTAACACAAGACCATATGCATTATTTTTGGAAGTGTTAGCAGTGGAGGGATTAACTTTGTGTTGGTAACACACGTGAACTTAGCTAACAAAAACAAGGCCCTACTAAGCCAAGGGAAAAAGAACTATCCCTAAGTAAGGAACTAAAGCGCTTTACTATACAAGGGTTTCTTCTACCATAATATAAAATAAGCATAAGGAATATATGATGGCATCGTAGGTTTGAAACTATAGAGTTTGGTTGTAAGGATTAAAAACTTGGTGGCATTGATGAGAGCCACATGAAGGCTCCCGCCCTCTAGGTGTTACACACTTAGTATTTTCATAAACCCTAAAGGGTTTAATTCATCTCTACAATATGTTCATTGGTATTTGTGTTGTGTTACTTGGATTCCACACAGTGTAATGAATGGGAGAGAGATGAGGCTCTCGACCTTCTTCTAGCCCAAACTCTACAAAAAAATGCACCAGTGAAGTTGTATTGGGTTGGATCCTTGACCCAGGATGTTTGTTTCTATCGGTGTTAGGGCCGTGGACTTGTTTGCAAGACCGTCCTGCCATAATCATTTCCTTTGTGTAGAATAACTTACTTCTATTTTTTTCAATGTTCTTCATTGTTTTTTTCATACACTTTTAAAAACTATAGTTTGACCTCTGCATGTTTGCTTGCAGGAGGTTTCAACTGAGGTTGATGCATTGAACAAGATCTTGTCTCCATGAAGAAAAGAAACCATAGTTGTTATAAGAATTGTACACTGCACTCCTTGTTCCTTGTGACACTAATGCTGGGTCAACGCTCTCATGCACTGGAGTCCTTCCCACGTTTTCTTTCATTGAATGATAAACCTTCTGGTGGTTCAACCTATGGAAATTTTTAGTTGTTTTATAAAAAAACCCTCTAGCTGTGGAGTCTAAAAGGGACTGTTATGTAATGTATTGTTTAGCATTAGTGTGGATTCGAGCTCTTACAAAGCTTTGTGAACAAAATGTTTAAGATTGTTAAATAAATGCAACAAGCTTCTAGCCTATGTGAGAAGATGTATCATTGTAATGTTAATTGTTTTAAACCTTCAAATCTATCCGGTGATGGATATTCTTGGTTTGTTCTATTTACACAGTTATTTTGGTGTTGAAACATTAATATTCTCTATAAATTGTAAATGTTTTGATTTCTTTTATAAGAAATATCGTTTGGGTTTTTACTGCATTTTCGTAAATTTAAGGCCATGAGGCCATTGCTTTGTTTAGTTGTTTTTAATTTAGGGTAATTTTCTGTCAAGAGAATTGTGGGATAAATTCCTTAAGTCGTAAGGATGTTGCATTTTTGAAATATTTGCGACTGATTTAATGATTACAGATTTCTTTTGTCTTATATAAACTCTTAAACTAACTGAAAATCCCCTATAGGCTTCAATCCGGTGACCTGTTGATTACTATACGATAATGTAAAACAAAACGTGTTTATATTTTCTTCTCATTGTAGATTTTTCTAAGGTTTAACTATTGTATTTTAAATTATTGTTTAAAACCCTATCTTATTCTAAATAAATGGTTTAAGCCTTTCGGCTAGACTTGAGTTGTGGTTTACTATAAACTAAATAATCCTTTCGACCATATTATAATAATATTGTGAATATATATATACTCTGAATAATATTTCCATAAAACTGTCATTCAATAGAGATCATGTATTTCCATATTAAAAAGATTTCTTGTTACTAATAATGGAGTTGAGAATCTATGGATTATTTTACCATACTTGATAGAGGGACCCTGTGAGGTTTTATTCGATTCCTATGTAAATTTTGTTTGAGTCTTTAAACCCTAATTTAACATCAGTGAAAACCTAAACCTTTCGACTGCAATGGAAGTTTTCTTTAAATTATAATAGGCATGTAGTAAAGGATAATACTAGTAGAGACTTTGTATTCTAACTTTGTCCATAAATCTCATTGTTAGATAGAGAGCTTGTAATTTTATTCATTAGAATATTGTTTTATCCTAAAATAAGCCTATCTACTAATAATATGTGATAAGAGTGATTCATTGAGGGTTTTGAACTCTGATTAGAAAACTTAGTAATTTAATTTTTTTTTAAGATCTAAGTTAAAGTAAGAACTAGATTAACCAAACTCATTGTTTACTTAACAATGATTATAATAATCTATGAATGTAAAAGAAATGAAGCTTACAAAAATTCAGTGTAATAACCTCAGAAATGGGTTATGACATTATATATAAACTGTTAGAATTTCATCACTAAGCTAGCATTACATTAGGATCTTTAACTGAGAGAATAACAAGCACAGCAATCAAACACAAGAGACAATGAACACAGTGTTTATCCTCGGGGAAACCATAAATGGTGAAAACCCCACAACTTCCTCATAGATATAATTGGCACCAAAAGTAGAACCCAAAATAGTAAGCGATCTCCCGACAGCAGTAACCTTCTTTCTATCTAGCCCCAGTGTCTTCTCCTTCTTCAACTATGCGCTACACTTGAGTGTGTATGAGATGTATGATAACTAGAGAGGCCATCTCTCTATTTATACTAATTCCCGACTTAGCTAAACCCTGCTAGGGCTAACCTCACTAGGAGAGTCTAATAACCCTAGTGCCTCGGAACTGCAGGGACTTTAACCCTTATACAATAGGAGGGTTACCCACAATGACTTGACATGACTTGTTTACATTATAGAACTTCCCGATAGGAACATCGAGGCATGACATGACTCAAGTGCATCCCAGAATAAACATCGGGTTACAATATATAAGAAATACAAGTGAAATACATTCTGAAGTTACATATACATCAACACTCCCTCTTAACTAGGAAGGTATT
>LPNX010411902.1:1064537-1085081 GCA_001517045.1 Pseudotsuga menziesii
TTGATATTTTTAAGGAATACATCCATAAATTCTTAGAAGTCTATTTTGATTATTCGACTGTATTTGGATTAATCAAAAAGCATATAGGATATTTAAGGCTCATGTTAGAGAAATGTAGGAAATATCATATTTCTCTTCACTTGAAGAAATGTATATTCTGTGCACCATTTGGTATTCTGTTGGGTCATATTGTTTGTAGACAAGGCTTGATGGTAGATCCTGCAAAGATTGCCATCATTGTAAATCTTTCAGCACCCAACTCAGTTAAGAAATTGAGGACAGTGCTTGGTCATATAGGGTATTATAGAAAATTCATCAAAGGCTATGCAAAGATCACAGCACCTATGGAAAAGCTGTTAAAGAAAGAAGTAAAATTCCTATGGAATGAGGAATGCCAACAAAGTTTAGACACCCTTAAGGAGAAGATGGTCACAGCACCCATCTTAGTATTTCCAGATTGGAACAAGCCATTTCATGTACATGTGGATGCATCTGGCATCGCACTGGGACTTGTCTTAACACAGCCAGGAGAAGGGGGTATCGATCACCCTATCGCATACTCAAGCAGAAAGTTATCTACAGCAGAAAATAACTACACCACTACAGAAAGAGAAGGATTAGCTATGGTGTATGCTCTATAGAAGTTCATGCACTACCTGTTGGGTGCCCCATTCAAGATGTTCACTGACCGTTCTGCTTTAAATTACTTGGTCAATAAGCCAGTGTTAGGGGGAAGGATCTGCAAATGGTTACTCCTATTTCAGGAGTATGATTTTGAAATTATTATAAAACCAAGGAGATTAAATTTCGGACCTGATCATCTCTCGTGGATAGACTCAGGAGAAGAACCAAGTAATTTAGAGGATAATTTTCCAGCTGCGCAATTGTTTTCTATCCAGATCGCAAATGAGTATTACGCAGATATTATTCACTTTCTCACTACAGGGTGGGCACCAGTTGAGTTTACTAAGCAGCAAAAGAAACAGTTAGTTGTTAAAGCATCAGATTTCACTTTGATCGCAGGACATTTATACAAGTTAGGTCCAGATGAAGTCCTGCGCAGATGCGTTATGCCGCACGAGAAAGAGGCCATTATCAGAGAAGCACATTCAGGTACCACAAGAGATCATTTCGCAGGAAAGCCGATTGCTCAGAAAATTCTAGTTGCAGGATTATGGTGGCCTACTTTGCATAAAGACACTAAGGAGTTTTGCAGATGCTGCGATATCTGCCAGAGGGTAGGAAAACCTTCGAGCAGAGATGAAATGTCGTTGTGACCATAGATTACGCTATGGGAATTTGACAAGTGGGCTATGGATTTCGTGGGTCCTATCAACCCACTAGGGAAACGAATTGGTGCAAGATACATCATCACAGGAACAGAATACCTCACCAGGTGGGAAGAGGCCAAAGCAGTAAGGAATTGTGATGTTGCTACAGCTACACATTTCATTTTTGAAAACATCATAAGTAGATTTGGATGTCTAGCAATTTTGATGAGTGATCAAGGCACACATTTTCTGAATCGCACTATTGAGGCCTTGACGAAGGAATTTCAAATACAGCACCATAAGAGCACTCCCTACCACCCACAAGCTAATGGTACGATGGAGGATTTTAACAAGATTCTAGAAAATGCTCTTACTAAGATCTGTAACATCCAACGAGATGATTGGGACCTCAGGGTTAATGCTTTATTATGGGCTTATAGGACTACATGCAAGAAACTTACAGGACACACACCTTTCAGCTTGGTGTATGGACAAGAGGCTGTTATGCCTATGGAATATATTATTCCCAGTGTAATAATTGCTCAAATTACTGAGATGGCTGATACAGATACAATGAATGAAAGATTAGCGCAGCTGATTGCCTTAGAAGAAGACAGATTCATCGCGGTATTTCATCAAAAAGTGCAAAAGGCACGAGAAAAAGCTGGGCATGACAGGCACATCAAGAGCAAGATTTTTCCGACAGGAGACCTAGTGCTCCTTTATGACAGCAAGTTTGTTAAGTTTCCAGGGAAGTTCAAGACACATTGGTTGGGGCCATATCAGATTCAGCAAGTTATAGAAGGAGGTGTCGTTCAGCTTAGTAAACTGAACGGGGAATTTGTTCCTACTTTGATTAATGGCAGTAGGATTAAGCTTTACAGTGATAGCCATTCCACCTCCAAAACCTAACTCAGAGAACTAAGTGGTGCAGATGTCCAGTGTAGTTGAAAGGAGGCATCGCACCCATAACTAGTCTACACCAAAAAAAAAAAAAAAATTCTAAGTAGGAGGAATCGCAGCAGGAAAGTTTATTTTGCAGAAGTCATAGGTCGATTGCAGAGTTTTTGAATGTTGCGGAGTTTCATGCCAACTTTTTGATCCAGGACGATGCGGTGTGACATCGCAGCGAGGCAATGTTCCCCGTGCTGCAAAGACAATTTTGAAAGGGAAAGAGGACCAGTCACTTCGCCTTCTGATAAGAACTTAATCTCGATATGACAGGTATACATTGTCCTATATTTGGAAACAATACAATGATTGTCCTAGATTTGGTAAATCTTGGTCGAGACCATAACATGTGCACAATTTTCGAGGGAGATTTGAACGGATTTTCAGCAATTAAAGAGGATCGGGGTGACGGGTGTTGTCTTGTCCATGCAATAAATGCCACCAACGGGTCCATCCTAAATGATCGTTGCTTCATAGATTATCTCCTTCATTACAAATACATAAATCATTCAAATAGAAGGGTTACTTTTGCGATTTCTGAGAGTTATAGAGCAATTTGTAGAGTTTTCCTTATGCAGAGATACTCCAGTTACAGAGTGTTGGTTTCCCCATTTTCGCAGCCATTACCAGTCCAGAGTATTGCACTAGGCGGTTTATGTCTGAGAAGGAACCTTTAGAAGACGTTGTGTGACGATTCAAGCGTGGTGGCCTCGAGTCTGCTATGACAACATCGCCCAAGGTTGTGAAATTAGGTGCACCATAGGTCAGGCAGACGCCAAGGATGAAGACTCAAGCTCAGAGCATGAAGAAGAAGTTCATATGGCAACAGTATACATCGTGCCACGAGTCAAGGAAGCACCAGAGGTAACCATTCCCAAGGGTTCTAAGTTTCCTATTCCACTACCACTGATTGATCCTCGCGTAAAGGAAGATGTAGAACTGTTAGGATATGTCCCTGCTCTCAAATTTATAGACTATAAACTTGGAGACAGTAAGACATATCCTCAATTTTGGCTGGATTAGTATCTTACGGTTCAGAGGAACCCAAGGACTGATGCAGATGAGTTTGTTCCTATGGAACATGTCCAGATTCTTGAGCAGTTAGGCTTGCTCAATTTGTTGAAAGTACCACATTTCGGATGAAGTGCAGAGGTTAATGCCGTGGTGCGCGTGCTACTTTCCTGTGTACATGGAGGTTACCTCTAGCTGGGTAACAGGGTTGATTTGAACATCGACTTGATACACTGCATCACTGGGCTATCCAAGATCGGTAAGGACCCTTAGACACATATATCAGGGAAGAGCAAGGATACTAAGCTACCAATGCTTCTAGTTAACAAATATAAGCTACAGAGAGGAGGTCAGGCTTATGACCTCACAGCCTTAGCAGATGATACACTCAGATTTACAGCCAGTCTGCTTGTAGGCAGACTGTTAACCAAAGTTCACCTGAAAGAAGTCATAGGAGCAGTAATTCACCTTGTCGTGCAAGTCGCAGAAGGTGAACAGTTTAATTGGTGTTTGTTTTTGTTAAATATTTTTCTTGTAGATTGTTTGGCAGTGCAAGATGAGCCAAACCACCCCTTCCACTTCTCGTGGCTGCTTATATTATGCGCATTCGTCGGGTGGAGAGAGCCACCCCATACCTAGTTTCTACAGCTACAAGGCAGAGAGTGCAAAGGTGCGCGCTATGCAAACTTATGGGAAAGCAACAGCCCAGCCAAGAAAAATATCAATATGATAGTATTCTATTAATACTATAAGCTGTTGAAGCGAGTCATCCAGGAGACACCGTAGATCAACACAGAGGTTGTTGACATGTATCACAATCGGCTTGATTTCATTGCGGACAGGCATACAATCTATTTGAGGCCAAAAGGTTTTAGAACGGATAACTGGGCTATTGGTTTGTTCAGGATGACAGCACAGGATGTAGAAGATGTCATCAAAGACTTTGATGAAGAGTGGAAGAAGGCATTAGAAGATACCACAACAGGAACTATACCAACAGATACCGCACCGATAGATCCATTAGACAAAGGGAAGGATAAGGTGGGTTCCAAGAGGAAAGATGTAATAGAAGTGCCACCAGTGGCATGAAATAAGAAAAAATTCAAATCCTCAAATCCAACTATAGAGACCGCACTAACAGAGGATGACTATGATCTCATCACAGCAAGATTAAAGGAGGAGATCCGGGACTCATTTCAGGCGATGCAGACATCGCAGGACAAGCTGCAGAGCACGATAGATAAGCAGCTTCTAGAGTTGAAAGCGCTAACTGAGAACACTGCCATGATGCAGACTCATCCATTCAAGGCGACAGCAGGAGAAATCTCACAACAATCGATTTCCCGCGAGGAAGCCTTTGCAAAGGATTGCATCAATACAATGCTGATACCACCAAGGAGCATTCGCTACCCTGCTTTGATGATTGATGTGCAGATACAGGTTAGACAACCCGTCAAGGTTATTCTGGCACAATTCCCCGTTGATCAACTACAGATGATCCAGCAGTAGATAGCCGCAGAGCTCAGGGATAGAGAGCTTGTGACTTATAAGCAGAACATTCAGCTGCTACAACAGAATGCAGAGTTCACCATAGGCTTTTAGACAAAGGCAGAGGATTTAAGACAATATGAAGAAAGAGAACACGATCTAAGTCAGGTCCTGCAGAACATTGCATTGGAGTTACCCCAATGTAACATCAAGTTTTCCTTTCCTCTAACGCAGAAAGTAAGAAGAATTGCAGATAGAGCAAAGGCTCTAGAAGAGACAGTGGCCAAGATGGAGGAAGACCATAAGGCGCAGATTGCTGAGCTTGAGGCTCGAGCACCAGGCACACCTGAGGCAGACAAGGAAGCAAGGGAACAAGCCTTTAGACTCACTTCAATGCAGATGAAGTGTCACATAGAGGATGCAGATTCATTGCTAGCTAATGTGACGAAGACATGGTCGGAGCTAGAAGAGCTCCCAGATAGACTGGATTTGCAGCAGAGCATCCAAAACATCGAGAATGTAATAGCATAAATCAAGGAAGAAGTAAAGAGCTTAGGATCTCTTGCAAAGATGAAGAATACGACAGAGATGAACTGTTTGCAATAGGAAGCGCAGAGGTTGCGAGAAAAAGAGATACAATTTAATAATATGCTTCAACCCTATCAGGAACAAATCGCAGAAGTGGTCGATGCGGTTGGGCAGAAGGTCAAGGATTTCAATGCAAGAAAAATTGAAATTGATAGCATAGAAGACCCCCTAATTAGTCAATTTATGCTTGAAGAGACACAAGAATGTGTCAAATCTATGGACAAAGATGTCGCAGGACTCAGGGAGAGATTCGCAAGGACTTCGTAGGAAGCCAAGGAGAAGCTACAGCAAGAGAATCCTGTTGTTAGTGGCTCAGGGATGAGCCACAAGTAAGTGTTAGGGGACTGTTGGAGTAGGGCCCTGCAGCTACAGGAAAATCTGCTATATTGGAACAAGGAATTGAAAGGAAAGAGTACCTGAAGCGACTAAGAAGAGAGCTCAACCATTGCATTTAAGGCAGCGGCGACGACAGGAGGGCTCAGCTACCCTCATAAATAGAAAAGGAGTAACGGGCCGAGGTATTAAAGACAAAGGATAGAAGGGGAGCAACTGAGGAAGCAGTGCCCATACCCGAGATCAGCGCCGAAAATTGTGAAAGACTACAGAAAGCTAAAGTGTGACCAGTAAGCGGCAGTTCAAAGTACAGATAGGCCCACTGTCACAGTTAGGGTTTTTGGGTTACTGTTGGGATAGGCCCACAATGTTGTATCATAGTGAGACCTTCGGGCCACCTATTTAAGCATGTATTTTGTATTATGAAAGGTTGTTCAGAGCTAGTTAAGTGTTACTAGTTGTCGTCAGTATAGTGAGACATTGAGGAAGAGTCGAGCTCTGGTTCTATTGTTAAGTCTGTAGTTATCTTACTGTAACCAGTGGCTGGCTCCTTGAGCATGAATGTAACAATCCAAAAGGATTGAGAGAGAGAGAGAGAAAGGATATATTGTAAGAAGGAAGCTTTATAGGAAGAAAAGAGATCTATGAGAAGGGCTCCCAGCTGTGTGTGTGGAGTTTCCCAGAAGATCTCAAGCTGCATAAGAGGTTGCAGCGGAGCTGTGTTACTCTCTCAAAATATAATATAAACACAGTTCTCGTGGATGTAGTTTCCCCCCTGGAAGTGAACCATGTATATCCATGAGTTGTGCGACTGTTTCATGTGATTGTGCTCTGCTTATTTGCTATCTGTCATTTGTTACATGAACTTTGCTTATCAGTTGATGACTGTATGTATGCTATCTTTCAGCTTAAATTAACATAGAAGGTTAAAATGGGAGTTGAATGTGTCGAGTATTTTGTATATGAGTTTATCAATGCTTGATTCACGACAGCTAACAGTTACAGTGTTAAGTGACTTCTGTATATTTAGTTCAGCGAGTTGAGCGTAATTGATGTTAAGCGTGTTAGACTGTAGGAGCCTAAGAGAAGTTGTTTAACATCCTAATGAAGGTTAACTGAGCTACTATACCCATGGAGAAAGCCTCTGGACCTTGAGAGTTGATGAGCATACTAAGTCTTACTGTAGGAAATATCACAGCGTAGAAAGGCAATATCGCAATGTCGGAGGAGTTGCAGTGTGAGATATCGCAGGTTAAGAGTTGAGCAGAAGAGAAGGTTTGTGCATCATCCTAGAAGCTGCGATGCGATAAGAAACAGTCTCATAGCAGAGTCATCTAGGAAGAGAGAAATAGCCCTTGTTGAGAGATCTCACTGGTTAATTAGAGTCAGGAGGACCTAGGATGCTACAAAACCTGGTTGAGGAAACCTGATTCTTCAGCCACCCCATTTAGGATCACTTCGGGTGAGACTTCAGGCCATTCTGCGGTTTGTCGCTGAAAGGGCCAGTGAGCTAGGGTTTTTGTTGGTACAATAAAGTAAACCCGGGTCTGCCCAAAGAGAGAAGAGCCAACATTCCATGGTATTTATAATATTTCCTAGGTCTTTGGGTCAGTTTTGTAATTAAATGAGCCACTTGCCCAGTTCCTCTTCTCAAGGAACATGACCACAATTTTAGGGATTTTGCCTCCTACAACAGCTAGAAATTGAAATTCTAGTGTTGCCGCTTGTCATTTGTCCTTCTACAGCTTCTCATTCCTCCAAGTGGGTTAGTGAACACTCTTCAATAGTCTTCTTTGGATAGGTGTCTCTTCCTTTTAATTATTTAAATAAATAAAATATTCAATTATAGTCATCCTTGACCATCCTTGGTCATAAAAACTTTACAATAAATTTTAACATAATGTTTTTCTAAATAAATTAGAATATTTATTTTTCAGTTCTAGGTGGGTTACATACTCGAACCGCAACTATGATAGGATGGACGTCATTAATTTGACAAATCCAAGAAAATATGGCTGCATCATTTTTGGTCACGTCCAACTTTATGGCAATAACTATAATTTGAAGTGACAGTTAATTGGTGACATACATAAAAGTTTCCATAAATGAATTGGACGATACACCCATGTTCCTGAAAGGATGGATTCTTTTTTTATTAATTGCTCGTGCGTGCGAAGAACAACTAGGGAAAATTGTTGCACGCTATTAGAATTCGCACCCAAGACTCCTTTCATTATTCTTGCAAGAGAGAAGAGATATTGTTGTATGCAACCTTGAGAGCCAAAGTGAGTTGTTCGTAGCATGGTCATTTCCATATCCATCACAATTACAATTGAGTTTGAGCCCACATCACCCACAATAGTCATGGAGGATACTGTTGGCTATGTCCCACCACAGGAGAAGGTCCGGCCTGCTACTGAACAGACTGCACCATCTACTACATAGATTGATCAAGTAGTGGATCTAAACCCCATTATGTCGTCTGGAAAAGTGCATGCAAACAAAACAGGTTCATCTGAAACCACATGGGGAAAGCGTATTGGTAACCAGAGGAGGAAGGAAAAAGCATCGACAACCCAAACACCACCCCCACCATAGGATGAATATTTTGAGACAAGAAACTTATTGCCACCTTACATTCCACCCAAATGAAGTGGTGCACCGAAAGTCAAAATCCCAAAGCAAACATGGCTCACGCTGATAGCACTATTAATGCCAAAAGGAGTGAGGGTGTTGATGGATATCATGTCGAACTTGCGGAAGCTATCTTTTGTTGACCATGACAAAAAGAAGCACAAATACCTGGACCACAAAAACTATATGGATACTGTGCAGGACACACTAGATGCAGCCAAGTGATTTGGCACAAAGGAGTGGGATAGAGGATTGGAACAATATGGCATACTGTCATTGTTATATATGCCACATTTTGGACGCAACATACCAATAAACACCGATGTTAAGTATTTGTTTGTATTCTTTCATGGTGGGTTCCTATGTCTTGGAAAGCCTATACCTATAGATGTTGAACTTATTGCAATCATCATGGGCTTACCATTCGCAGGAATGGACCCAACACCACTTCTCAGGAAGGATAAAAAAGCGATGATAGCTGCACTAATGAAGCAAGTACGATGTAGCAAGAGATAAAAGAGGATTTCAGATCACGTCCATTAATGATTATACCATTCACTTTGTTGTGAAGGTGTTCTCCTCGAAGTTACCACGCACAATGCATCCAAAACAATACATTGTGGGAGTAATTGTGCTGGTTGAACTCTACACAGAAGGAGTTCATATCAATTGGTGTCAGTTCTTGATGAATGAACTATTGCAAGATTCTATTGAGTCAGAGGAGGAGGGTAAGCCATTTCACTACTCCTGGTTGATAATTTTAATTTCATTTATTGCATGGTCCAATCCACTGAACTACTAAGGGGTAGATCTGTCGATGAACTTTAGAGGAGCGCGATACCAAAAACTTTGGTTCAACAAGGATAGAAAGGCATGACAGACAAAAAATAACATTGAATTCTTATGCATGGCGAGGCTATAAGGCACCAGGTAAGGAACATGTGCAGGTTGGATGAAGCCACCGTTCAACGCTTTTGTCAAGTGGTTATATTTGAGATTGGAGCACACCATGTCAACATGTAGCCACACCAAGACCCACATCATCAATACTTACCAACACAATTTATGATAACAAAGGAAGAGGTTGAATAAATTGTTGATGAATAGCTAGAAGAATGGCATGTCCCAGTGCTAAAAGACCAGCTCGTCGAAGAAGAAGAACAAGTGTGACAACATAATACACCACTGCTAAATAATGAAAATCAAGGAAATTCATAGGAGGATTTGGACTCAACAGAGAGTCGTTCCAATTCAAATCCGACAGACTCGAGAATAGAAAAGAAATGGAAATAACCTCATATGGAATAGGCAGAGTCCAGAAGATGAAGGCTGATAAAAGTGCAAATACCATCATCCTGGAGAATGGAGACATGCAACTGATTACTAAGGTAATAGCTGAAGCTGCGCAGGAAAGCTTCAAAACCATAGAAGAGCGACAATAAGATATTTCAGGTACGGTTACTGATTTTCTCAAAGTTTTGTGTAAGGCGGTTGAAGATGTTAAAGTTGTTGTAGATTGTTCAGCACCAAACACTGAGTTGCAATATCCACCAGAGGTTTTAGAAGTACCGCAAATTGGAATAGCAGTTCCAGTTCCACTAATAAGAACGGAGGTATCTGGAGGATTTCTTTATTTAGGAATCCCAGATTTTAATGATGTCACTAGGGACATAGGCTGAATAATGATAGACTTCTCGTTAATGGAAATGGCTGAAGTGTATGCAATGTAGAGTGTTGTAATTGCGGAGATAAAAGTGAAGGAAAGGGTGCTAGTTAAGTAAGTGAAGGAGGAATACAAAATTGTTAAGAAGATGAAAACAGTAGTACGAGAGGCTGAGTAAAGGAAAAATATATGGCAAGATTATCACAAGAGGATCAACAAGGCAGTAGCTCTGTCTTGTACAAACTTCACAAAGGAGGGAATAACAGAGGAAATGGTGCCAGAAGCCAAGGTCACTCGACTTAGGGAAATAACAGAAGACCTCTGAAGGAGAGTTGAGAGCTGGAGGTGCAATTCAGACCAAGCACACCCCGTGAGGTGTTGGAAGAACAAAGGAAAATAACCATGGAATCTGCACATAAGATAGAACAAGAAGAAGCAGTGTGTGCTAAATTCATCGACCAAGTCTCTCAAGCTAGGGAAGCACTCATAGGTGACGCAGAGTTAGAAAAATTCACAGAAGAGCTGCGCACAGTTGAAGCATATGTGAACCAGATGAAGAGCGCAATGAAGAAATTTCCCTTAGAGAAAAAAATGGCTAAGGCATCAGAGATAAAAAAAAATTGCAATAACAGGTCATAGTGTTGCACACACAACAACCACAATGCATAGATAAAATTGAAGAGACATAGTATGAAGCTGAAAGAGTTACATGCATCATTCAACCTATACATCAAAAGGTGTGAGAAGCAGTGGCATCAGTAGAGAAGGTAATGTCGAAACATGTCAGTTCTAACCTTGTGCAGAAATCGTAGAAGACAGAGGAAGAAGTGCGGCTGGAAGCAGATAAAGTAGTGAAAATATTGGAAGATTTTTACAGTAATTTCAACACAACTAAAGAAATGGAGGAATAGCTTCGAGTGAGTCGAGGCAAACCAGAGGTGAGTGTTGGGGGATTGTTGGGCCTAGGGGTAGGTAAGCAGAATTCACTTAGAATTCTGCTTAAGTATGAAAAGGATTTGTGACAGAAGCAATGACAGAAGGAAGGAAGGAAGAGCAGATGGAGGAAAAGGAGAATGAGGTGCAAAAAAGGCATATAAAGAGGAAGGGGTTAAGGAAAGAAGTCATGATAGAAGAAGAAGTCATGACAGAAGAAGAATCCATAATAGAAGAAAGACCATGATGGAGGGAAAGGATGCAACAAAAAAAGAAGGTGAAAGTGTGGAGCCATGTCAGAAGGCATGCAGCAACGCACCGATCAGAAATCGACATGTTAAAAAGATTGTGGGTATGAATTCGACTAGAGCTGAAAAAATTACGCATATGAAGATATCTTTGTAAGTCATGTCGTTAGCATCTACTGTCATGTGTCGCTAGAAGAGAAAAGGAAGCATGTGGGATAGGTTTAGGAATTCAACTGAGAAATTGATAGGAAAAGGAGTCTGTAAAGAGTCCATAAAAGGAGGAACCCAAGCTGTATGCGAGTCAGCTTCTGGTTGTTGTTAGTCTCTTTTGTCTTTGTTAGCTCTGGTCATTATTGTTGTAAGTAGTGTATTTGTCAGCTTTTCTAAGTGCATTGTGTCGAAGAATATGCAGCTGAGTGTGTAAAAGTGTGGGAGAACTAAGATGATCTAGGTTGTGTGTGGATCATCAATAGAGTCGTAGAAGAAGGTGAAATGATCCAGGTTGTGTGTGGATCATAAGTAGAATAAAGTAGAGGAAGATTAGCTATAGAATACAAGAGAACACGAGATGAGATGAAAGTCTATATAGATAGCTACGAATATCTAGAGCAGAGCCTACAATTTAGTGCACAGACCAAAGGTGCCATATATTTCTCATGCTAGATGAAGAGCACCTTTGTGGTTTTTCTCGAATGGATTTCCGCATTAGATTTTGTGTATATGCATGAATGTTGAATGTGTTTGAGTTACTAGTATATATATTGATTTGAATAAATGCTTATATATTTGCTTATGGATGAATAGATGCATATAAGTCGCACTATTATAAGTTGAATACATTTATGTTGCACCCGGGTTGTTGTTATATTAGTTGCAAGGGAAGACTTGTGTTGCAGTCTCACTGGTCATAATAAGCATAAGTAATCCACCCATGGGCTTTGGTCGAGTGCCTTGGTAAATTACCAAGGGACCGAAAATCCCCCCCCCCCACCAACTGCGAAAACCTAGTTCTGGAAGTTACCCATAGAAATATATCTCGGGTGAGATTGCATCTGTGTTACAGGTGTTGTCAAATGTGATTTGCTCTGTCAGGCCGATATCTTGGGCTTTGTCGCACTAAGCAGAAGGGACTGAACCTGGGTCAAAGGGAAGTCGAAAACCAAACATTGCCTAAGCAACACATTCAAAGGTTTTGAGGTGTATGAAAAGGGGTTTCTTGACATTCCACTTCACTAGAGTCATATCAGGTACCACTCTAGTTGAAATGAGGTTTAGTAGATACTATGGAGTATTAAATGACTTTTGCCCAAAAATTTTCCTAGATATATTTGGTTTGTAGTATACAACTGGACATTTCTACCAAAGTCCGATTCTTCCTCTCTATCAAGTCATTCTAATGAGGGGTGTCAGGGAGATATCTCTGCCAAGCAATACCATTTTGCAAGAGATTATTTTCAAACTATTGGCTCAGATATTCACTACCATTGTTTGATCTCAAACATTTAACGGGTCGACCACACTACTTCTTAGGGAGTGCTCTAATTTTATTACAAACATTTTACATATATATATATATTTTTCTAAATTTTATTGAACTCAATTAGAATAGATAAAATTTTCTAAAATAATAATTTAAACTTTGAAATATATTTTACAGCATAATATTTTAAAGTTTCAATTTTAACACCAAAATATAGTTATAAAAATTAATATACTCATTTTAAATATTTTAAATATTATTATAAAAATATTTTAATATCATTATAAAAATATTTATTATTCATACTACACAAAAATACAACACACCACACAAAAATATAGTTATAAAAAATAATATAATCATTTTAAACATTTAAAATATCATTATAAAAATGTTTATTGTTCATACTACGCATAAATACAACACATCACACATAAATAGAACACTAATTGTTAAATGGTAAAGCCTTATTTTCAATACGAGTATTTCCTATGGGGAAATGAATATGATAATGCATTCCCATGCGTTGCATAGAAAATGATATCTCTTCCTAAGGACCTTATTGGCTCGGGCATTAAATATATTTTGTGCTTTGATATGGAAAATCCTCAAGGGTGTGGGTCTATGGGTATAGGTTATTTATAAAAAAATACATCTCTCCACTCATCATTGAAGAATGGTCCAGGTTAAAGGATAAGTCATATACGAAAATTTCCACCATTTGGAAAGCGATCAATTTTTCTTTTGGATCCATCAGTGATTGGATCCCATGGAAAATTCGCAATGGTAAGAAAGTTCAGATTGGTCTAGATCCATGGATTGGCTCTATGCATACTTCCTGAGATCCTGGATGATATGATCACCTCCTTGACTGGCCAAGGAATTCTCTTTCTTCATCAAGTACAAATCTATGACTACAACAATCTTATCAGCCAATCTTGGCTATCAACTGATGATTTAGCCTTAAATGGTATGGAGAGACCATTCTAGGACAGATATACCCAGACACTAATTGATAGCAATGTCTTTCTTAGTGGCAAGGAAGATGTTTTGTTTTGGTTCAAGAATGCCAATGGAGGAAAATATGTCACCAAGCTGGGATATTTGGCACTAAGGGAGGAGGGATATTTACCTCTTCCTAAATGGTGGTGCAAGAACATTTGGCATCTAAATTGTCCATACAAGCTCAAGATTTTTTTTGTCTTGTTCTTGAGGGTAAGGTCCATGTTTGGGACGTATTGGTACACAGATTTAAATATGGTCCCAACAAATGTCCTCTGCGTGCCTCTGCAACTTAAAATATCGCACATGTTTTTATTTCTGCCCTTGCATATTTGATATGTGGTGTCATCTTGTAATGCTCACTAGTGTCCCCTTTGACTGGAATGGTATTGGCATTCAAGAAGCATGACACTTATGCATAATAACACATTATTTCACAAATTTGTTTCTCTTCTGGTCTTCATCATTTGGGATGTATGGATTTTCAAGTATAAATCCATATTAGGGGAGTTTTGAGGTCTAAAATGGGCCTCATAAGGGAAATAATAAAATAAGAGTTATAATAATAAAATAAAAGTTCTAAATTTTGTATGGCAAAAAGAAAAAGAAAAAACTAATTTTTCTTATCGCATTTTTGGCATGTCTCCTTATCCGTTCACCCAAATTTCAAGTTTGGGAACTCATTGGATGTGGAATTTAATTCCGCATCCAACCCATACCCACACTGCATACTTCTGAGGTACCTCAGCAGTGTGGGTATGGTTCATTTTGCATCCAACAAGTCTCCAAACTCGAAATTTGGATGAACGGATAAGGAGATATGCCAAAAATACAATAAGAAAAAATAGTTTTTTTTTTCCTCCAATTTTTTTTGACAAATTTTACCCTTATGGTTGACATCATCATCTTGAATCCTGTTGGTTTTTATAAAGTGAATTTTAATGGTACAATTTTTGTTTTGAGGCCCATTTTTTACCTCAAAACTCTCCTAATGTTGTTGAAGATGTTAATATCCTCTGTAACATCCCCTCTACTACCCTGATTCTTCCACCACAGAAATACAAATAAAAGGTACAATGTGCAAGATCTTGGTGAGAAGCTCATGGTATGTTGGTAAGTCACTCTAGGTAATGTTTATGGATTTTCCTAAGTTGTACTTTTATTTTGTATACTTAGGAGGTTGAAGGACTTGACTCGACCAAACGATAGGGGCATAAATCCACTAGGCTGGAGAGGTAAAGGCTAGGAATCCCTAAGAGTTTTAGTGTTGATCACGAAATGTTGTGTTTGTGCCTTGGGAACATGATGATGGATGAACTCATAAGGTTCTTCAGGTTGTCTAAACATGGTCTAAACCTATATGTATTAAATGCAAGTTTAAAGCATTAAATGTACCCTTAAAATAAACTTGGAATTAATAAATTGATTAACATTGTGAACATATTCTATGATGTCTAAAGTATTATTGGAATAAATTTATAATTATCATTATTAAATCTAACTTTTTGATGATGATAAAAAGGTTATTAACTTTTTATGAGTTTTTACTGGAAACTTTATTGAAATCTTACTCTTAAACTATATATTAATTAATTAATTAACTAATTACAAGTATGAGGAATTATTATATAAAACAAAAGGTTGAAAATCCACTCTTATATTATAAAGTAACTAAGGGCTATTTTTCAGTGCTTTAAATGTGTAATTTTGTTGGAGTTGGCTAATATTTATACCATTTGCATCTTTTCAGGCAAGTTTGGTCAGAATCCGGCAACACAATTTGTTGTTGAAAATGAAATTTACAGTGCTAAAATTGAAATTTTTATTGCAGAAATGGATTTAGGACCATCGATTACCTTTGTTGAGGCACCTAGATTAGGTAATTCCAATCACTGAAAACAACCCTTTAAACAATTTCCACCAGATTTTTGCGAGAAAACTCTTCATATTTTAGGTACAAAAGGTCTAGAGTTTAGCTTACTACCAATTTTTATTGCAGAAATGGATTCAAAACCATCGATTACCTTTGTTGAGGCACCTAGATTAAGTAATTCCAAACACTGAAAACTAGAAGTTTAGCTTACTGCAATTTTGTTACAATAAAGATAAGCATTCCTTTGTAAAGAATGAACCAAAACATTTCTTCAGAGCCAATTAATAAAGTAGTAAGCTAAACTGTAGACCATTTGCACCTAAAATCCGGCATAAATTGTTTAAAGAGTAGTTTTCAGTGATTGGAATTACTTAATTTGGGTGCCTCAACAAAGGTAATCGATGGTCCTGAATCCATTTCTACAATAAAAATTGCAATTCTAGCACTGGAATTTTCAATTTCAACAACAAATCGTGTTGTTGGATTCCGACCAAACTTGCATGAAAAGGTGCAAATGGTATACAGATTAGCCAACTCCTAAAAATTGCAATTTTAGCACTGGAAATTTCATTTTCAACAACAAATCGTGTTGCCGGATTCCGATCAAAGTTGCTTGAAAAGATGCAAATGGTATAGGGTTGTCCAATAAAGAAAACTTGAAAAGGAAACGAAGTCTTAATGATCTTGATTCATATAGGAAATGATAGACTCTGTCTTAATGATATTGATTCATATAATTTCCTAAAAGAACCTGATGAAACCATGGATCTTACCCCTAATAATCTGGTGTTGGATACTACTTTTTTTTCAAGGTTTGGAAAGCTGATTTCTTGAACCGATATAATTTGTGTTTTCCATTTTCTTAAATATTTGAGCATGCTTAAGTGGCTTACTACCAATTCATATTTTGCTAGATATAAGCCGTAAGTCAGTCACTGGTATGTTGGTCTAAGAACTCCATGCTCTACTAGGGTTTGAGAGTTTTTTTTACGACTACGTCTATGGTGGCTAGGGCTTCTTCCCTAGCCGCCCTCTTCCCTCCTTGTTTTCTCCTGCTCGATACCGGTGGTTCCTCTTGCACTGTAGGTCATGCTCATCTATCTGCTATGGATTGCTCAGCTCATCTCTTGCGGCTACGGCGGCGGCGGCGAGGAATCAGCTCTCAAGGTTTTCTGGGTTGCGGTGAGCTCGCCCCAGTGATGCCATTGGTGCCTTTATTGGTGGGTCGACAGAGCTACTTCGAATGGTGGTTCCTGGCAGATGTGCTCGCACCCTGGGCGTTTCACTATTTCATCTTGAGGCCGTGTAGTTGGAGTGTCGGGACGTCCATGGCTTGGCATGTGGCTCTGGGACGGGTGAATGCCATTTGCGGATGACAGCTTGTGGCGGCTGCAGACAGGGATTCCCTGTATAGTTGCGTTTATAGGCTACAGTTTCTTTAGAGGCTAGGTTGCTGTGGGATTTGGCGTTTATGCCCTAGTTTGAATCACTCTCTGTCACGGCCACGGTGATGACTGGGATGGTCTGGCTTTGCCTCTACTTGTGGGCAAGTTCCATTCTAGTTCATGGTGGTTTTGTTGGGGGTTGGTTTTTCTTAGTTTGTATTTGCTCTTTTAGAGCAGTTTTTCTGTCACCAGCCCTTCTTGTTTTGCTGGAGTAGTTTTACTTTGTCTTGGTGTCTAGTTGTGGTAACTCAGGTTGTTGGTTGTGGCTACTCAGGTTGTTGAGCACTGCTTGTGGTTTTTATTACTTTGGATGATGCCTGGTTTTGGTTGCTCATGGGTTGTTGAGCACTGGTTGTAGTATTTTTTTGATGATGTATACAATTCCTTTGATTCAATAGAATAGCAAGAAATACTTTTTTCTTATGAAAAAAAATCCGTAAGTCGTGAATTACTTATAGTTGATGAACATTGCTTAATGCAAGTGCACTTGCTTATAGAATAAGCTTGATATATGGATAAAAACATAATCGTAGCGAAGAATGTCGAATTGAGTTACTCAACACTAAATCCAATTTCTTTATATATAAATACATACTGAATTTATTGTAAGCATTTGCAACCTTGGGTTAATCTATTATATGGACTATGGACTACGAAGCGAAGAAGCTAGTTAAAGGTTTAATAATTCCTTATGAGGAAAAGTCCTTTCTGCATGATTACAAATACTTCATTTAAAGTTAATATCCAAATTAATTAATGAGGTTTGTATTTTTATGAAAAGCACCTTTAGTATTTCATTAAGAATCGAAATAAGTACATTATTTTATTATAGTAATGTACGTGAAGGTTGGAGATCTTGCCTTTTCGAGGAATGAATGTGAGTTATGGGTAAAAATCCTGCTGTTTACCTATTCATATATAAATGAAAAATCATAAAACATTCATACGATATGTTAAAAGAGTTTTGTTTATTAAGAGGACATGTGGATGTTAATATAAGGTAATAAATGTTTTTGACGAAGTTAAATATAATTGTTATAATTATCACGCTTATCCTTGTTATATTTACAATAATTATTATAATGATCTTTTTTATATTGATAAGCTTTGCAGAGGTTATAAATTTAGCATTCAAGTTTTTTTGGAATATCTTGTAAGAGGTTTTTATAGTTTTTCATTTAGTGGATTCATGCTTAGCTTGAGATGGGCCTTTTGGCGGGAAAGTATACGTTTGATAGAGGGCCAGACGATTGGGTAGAAAGTCGAAGTTAAGTCTCAAGCCGCCTTTGATTGGTCAAGTTACCAAAACGGATAAATACTCTTCTATTGTTTTTATTATGAATCATTAGTCTTTATAAAAAAATAATGTTTATTGCTTTGGAAATAAAAGGATTAATGCAAATGAATACACCATTTCTTCCATTTTATTTTAGCTAGTAAAAAATGACATGTTAATTTTCGATATGATTATATTGTTCACAAGTTGTGGATTAAATTTCATAAATATATTATATTGTAATAACGTCGTTATTCAAATGGGCATTGAAGTAATCTTACCCTCTTAGAAATAAGTCAAGGTCATATGAATGTTTTCGGACTTTTGAAAGAAGAATCTAAAAGGGATTATGAGAGAATAGACTACTAGGATTTAAGCTTGAATTATGGATTCACTCTTCTAGCATATGCATGCTGAAAATGAAATAAATATCTTATGCAAGATTAATAAAGTTTGTTTTCTATTCTAATTATGACTTTGTTATAATTATCTTGGTTTAAAAAGAGTTAATACCTTGTGAAAGAATTTTGTAAGGTGTTGAAATATTGTTTGAGTATTATAAAACTCTCAATGTATAGCCGAGTATGCATAATAATGGATTTAAGTTATCATCTAAAGATGAAGTCATGACCTATGATTACTCAAAATTGGCTATGCAATTATTATAAGAATACTTGAACTAAGAGAATGTTACAGTAGATTACTTAGATTAAAGAGAATGTTTATTTAGACCGCGATCTTAAGATTCTTAGATGATTTGAAGTTATTGAGCCTTTAACTAAGCCATTAAAGTTTATGTATATATTAAGATTGAGTATTTATTTAAGAATAATGGAAAAGCTTTCAATTATGATGGCAAGGTATTACAAAGTGAAGAATCTTAAATATTTCTATGGTAAACAAGTACTTATAAATGATCGTTCATGTCACAAGACTAATTAATTGGTGTTCTGGTAAAGTTTTTTAAAAAATACCCTATTTTTAGAAATAGTAATGAGGAAAATTGGGTTTGTTACATCCCCTCACATGTTTATGCTGGTAAATGTCTTGGCATCTATTATTTCTTCTCACAAGACCATCCTATCAAGACTCCAAGGGTCATCACCAAATAAATTATCGACAAATCTTTCTCATGGGCATATGTGGATGGTGCTCCTTAGGGCCCGTCGGGGATTGGTGGTGCTGGTGGACTTATATATATACAGTAGATGATGGGTCAGTGCAAGAAGATGATGGACCTTTAAGATGCAATCCTAGTTTTCAAAAACAACATCATGCTACCAAAAAATACATCAACCCGAGCCTGACATAGCACTTGGTATGGTTCAACCCCAGCCTGACATGTCATAAAACATGTAGGATAGGAAACCACATCGCGCACGCGTTATATAACTATAAAACGCGTACGCATTATATACCTACAAAACGCGCACGCGTTTTGTAGTTATAAAACGCGCACGCGATATTAAAATTATAAAAAAAAAAATACACAGTCCCGAGCCCATTTTCATTATCAGAAACGCGATTTCGACGGGAAGCGCAGCGTTTGGAGCGAGATTTCGACAGGCATTGGAGCATTTGGAGCTGATTCAAGTGGAAGGGAGGAGATTTCACGCCCACCATTGGTTGATTCCTATACCCTCTCTTCATTTTATAACAAAATTACCATTTTGCCCTCTTATAGTTATGTATTTTAGTTCAAGCTATGTATTTTTAGTTCAAGGTTTATTACAAAATTTTTATTTTTTAAAAACAGTTCTGGAATCTCCTTTTTTTTATTTAAATTACAATTTGTTTGCTTAGATTCATTTTAGGCCATGTATTGAATTACAATTTTAAAATAATGAAATTGCAAATGTATGAAAATTGCATTTTCAATTGTTAGCTTTGAGAGTCAAAATCATCTCTAAACAAATGCAGCATGCTAAGCTATTTGGTTGAAGAGTATATAGAGAGAGAGATATACAGTTGATAAAGAGCCATTGAACCATTGAGATAAGTCATGGATGTACGTTTGAGATAATTCATGGAGTATATATATAGAGATATACAGTTGATAAAGAACCATTGAACCACTGAGTAAGCTGTAGATTTCCATAACATATAACGTGGAAGGTATTGTTTCAAATGTATTCAACAATATAATTAATTTCATGCCATGACTGGTTAATGTAAATTGGAAGCAATAATCTCCTATATCCAATCCACTAACTAGTTGAAAAAGCACATAGTTGAGTAACCACAGGGCCAGTCATGGCATGACAACCACATAACATGGATATTTTATCCACCCTATGTTCCATCGTTAGTAATTTTTGAGGAGTCATTATCTCATTGATATCTAGTCT
>LPNX010411912.1:18832-65895 GCA_001517045.1 Pseudotsuga menziesii
ACTTTCCACTATCACACCCCTTCACTAATTAATTATATGTTTATACTCGGCTTCAATTAATAATATACTCTTCTACAACTAATGTTTCCATAAATACATATCTTCATCAATATAATTCTATTTATAACTCTTTGTCTAGTTTGTCAGTCACACCCTTTAATTCTGTTTATTAAATAAGTAATGCATTTTTTTACAGTCATTCTCTTATTATAGCAAATATGGCAGTTTTCAAACAATAGCATTATTGCAGATATAATTCGTTGTTTGTTCCTATAGCTGGTACTTGGATATTTTTCAAAAACCTTAGGTCACTTAGGATGGATTTGATTTGGCACTAGAAGTTTTTGGTTGTTGTGGATAAACTAACGAATTTGATTGCATATCCAACCATATCGGCTACAAAACTCCAGTCATGCTGATCATACTGGTGACATTGTTACCTTTTCTTTGGAGTTTGGCCATGCGATCGTTTCAGCAAGATTTAAGAATCGTTCTTCTTTCCAATCCATGAATGTTTCGACATATCAACATATCAGGGCATCGGTTGATTTTATCACTGGCATTTTCACCTTTTCTTGGCATATTAGTGTATCGATGTATCGCCATATTAGTGGATTGTATAGATGACATTGTCTAAGTCATACTGACTATATCGATTTCCTTATCCATTTTCTTCTAATTTTGGGGCATGCGACTGTTTTGGAAAAAAGATATGATTGGACCTGAACACTCGACAATATTTGTTATTGACAATGTTTTCTGAACCTGTCTGATCATTTTGGCACCCACTCACGAGTCACCTCTGACGGTGTCGACGGATGTATTTCATTTATGACGAAACAATATTTTCCCAACCTCTCCGATCATTGTGGTGAGATTGGATGAGTTACGTCGACATGTATGATTCATCTGACTGTTTTGGAGAGACTAGATGAGTTGCACCGACAGTTTCACAATGACAAGATGAGTTATGCCGACCATTTAGGAGAGACTGGATGAGTTACTCTGACATGGATGATTCAATTGATTGTATCAGAGAGACTTCCTAATAGCACCATAATTGTCATAGTGTTCCAGGATGATGCCAAATTGCAACAATGACTTCCTAATAGAACTAGAACACCATAATGTGGTTTCCTATCCTCATCACACATGCCACATCATCACTTCCTTTGACATTAATGAAATTCTTTGACATCAATGAAAACTAAACTCAACACATGCATCTTTGTATTGATCCTCTTCCTCCACCAAGGAAATCAGAAATATGTCTGTCAAAACTGTTGTGTTGACCACATGAAATCAAACATACAATAAACTCCCGAGAAGAAAGATAAAGGTTATTGTCCTAAAAAGACTCCTTCTTCTAACCCTCCTCCTCCACCTCCATCTAAAGGGACTCTTACAATTGATAAACATATTTTTTAAATGATTTTGTGCCCACCCAAGAGTACAATCTAGAAATCAGTTTTTAAACCAAGCGCTCGAGATTCCCTTGTTGAAGATTTAGCTTAGGAACCTTGCGCCATGTCTACACTGTAAGTACTCCAAAGTTTCCCCATGAAGCATAAAAAATTGTTGTCATCCCTAGGAACCTTAGATCCAAATAATTACACTACAATCACTTTTAATTTGGATAATTGCAAATTGAGGTTGTCCCACAAACTCGTGTTTCAAAATGCGACTAGGGTGGTAGGTAGGAAACTTCATCAGACTGTATTCAACGAAGGAGCTTCCACCTCGGGTCTCTCTATAATTTGTTAGAAATCCATTGGTTTTCCAAAACTTAATCAGACACCAACCACCTTGAAATCTTTTGACGAATGAGGTTTTCGGCCTCATGGCTTGTTACGGGAATGATCTATCGAGCTGGGGGGGACTGTTTCTATCGAAGTAGAAATAGTTGATTCCCCATTGGATTAAAACTTTTTAATGGGGATAAATTGGTTTTACACAATTATAATAGTTTCCTCATCAGTATTTCGCACTCTCTAGTTCCCTCACTAGGGGGGAATATTTCAACCATTGATCAACTTGATTATTGTTCACTTGATATCACTACCTCCACGATAAAAAATGTACCTATGTTGGGGAAATACCCCCCCCCCCCTTATCAATCCATAGGAGTGGTACTTTTGAAATATTAATCCCAGATGGGAGTATTTCCAACTACTACTTCCCCTCCTAGTACTGAAGTTACTAAGGTTAACATGATATCATCTACTACCAGCGGCATGTATAAACAAAAAGAGATTGTCGAAGTACATTCTCTAGATCCTCATGAAGACCTATAGGATGCCATTCAATTTGCTTCTGATGCTTACCTTGATTAACAACATCTAGTAGCATCGGATCCCTACCATCTACCATGTTAGCTAGATTCCCCTCTCCTGACTCTAGATTATCCCTTACATGATTTTTTCATTCGATGGACCTATGGCATGGATATTATGATTCTTGATGAATCCTTATGGAAGGATCATCATCATAGATCTTCTTTTCTCCCCAATTTCAATTGGGTAGATTCATATTTTATAGATCTCTTATCAGTTGTGATATTGTTGAGCATCCTCAAATAGTTGTGTTACTGCAGGATGTTGATTTTGAAATTATTTTTGCAACATCAGTCAAACTACTCCCATCGACATATCAGTATAACCAGGGATTGGTGAATAAGTTCATGTTGGCCAGAACTATTCAACAATTCAAATTGAAGAATACAAATCTCTTTTCAAGGAATTTCAAGATTATTTTTCCTAGACTTATGAATAAATGTCGGGGATTGATCCATACATCGTAGTACATGAGATGCAAAGTTACCCGACAACAAAATGAGTTAGACAAAAAATACGCCAAGTCCACCCAAGGAAAGTGGCATCCATAAAAGATGAATTTGAAAAACTTTTGAAAGATGGTTTCATTTATCTAGTGCCATTGACTAAGAAAGTGTCTAATATTGCTTATTTTTCCAAGAAGAAGGGAACTATTAGGGTTTGCATCAATTTCAGAGATCTAAACAAATCTTTTTTAAAAGACAACTTTCCAACCCCCCATATTGATTAAATCATTAACAAATGTGTTGGAAGTTTCATCTTTTCCTTCATGGATGGCTTCCCTAGATACAATCAGATTGAAATACTACCTTCCAACCAGCACAAAACGTCATTTATTTTCCTGTGGGGAACCTTTCCTTACCGTAAGTTACCCTTTGGCTTGAAAAATGATGGAGCTACTTTCCAAAGAGCCATCTCCTATGCTTTTCATGATATCAAGCACATCATGGAACCGTACCTCAGTGACCTATCTGCTCATTCACAATGGAGAGAGGATCATTCAAAACATATTAGGGACACTTTCCTTCGATGTCTCCATTATCATATTCGGCTTAATGCACATAATTGTTTCTTTTTGCATGGAAACTAAATGCTTTCTTGGATTTTTTTTTCCAAATATGGTATCCGGATTGACCCCTTGAAAATTACTACAATTATGGATTTACCACCCCCAACCAACATCACAGAACTCCAAAGTTTGCAATGGAAGGAAAAATTTCTTCAATGTTACGTGTGCAATTTTGCAGAGAAAACACATGGTTATATGTTCCTGTTGAGGAAGAATACTCCCTTAATTTGGGATGATCAAGCTCAATAGGATTTTGATAATTTGAAACATGCTATAACACACTCACCTATGATACACCCACCCCCCCACTTTATTATTCAAAATATTTTATGCTTTACATTGTCCCCTCCACTACTACCATTGGTATGGTTATAGTGCAAGAGGATTTGAACATATAAGAAAATGTTATTCATTATCTTATTAAGAGTCTCCTAGACTATGAATCTCGGTACTCACATGTGGAGAAGTTATTTTTGGATACATTCATTGTTGTACAACGCTTTCATCATTATATCTTACTTCACACAAGTAATGTTCTCGCAGATCAGAACCCCATGTACTAAATCCCGACTCGTCAGGTATTGGAGAGAAATATTCTTGATGGATCGTGATCCTCCAAGAATTTGACCTTGAATTCACTAAGATCACTTCCAAGAAATACCTAGTTTTTGTGGATTAGATGTGTGACCTTCCTCATGCTATCACAAAAACTGAGCCCAATGACTCATTGCACGATGATTCTTGTTCTTGATCAACACGGCTGACCCATGCTATGGATATTTGATCATATATATCCAAAATTATAGATTTCAACCCTACCTATATCATGAATATCATCGGCGCATTTTCTGTCACACTAAGTATTATCTCATTCTTAATGACACCTTATACCGATGTGGTATTGATTCCATTCTCTGATGACGTTTAACACACGATGAAGCTGAACAAGTCTTGAATGAATTCCACTCTAGATCTTGTATAGGTCATCTTTTCAGGATGGCTATAGCTTAGAAAATCCCATGCATTGGTTACACTTGGCCCTTGATCTTCAAGGATTTCCATGAAATGGTGAAAAAGTTCCCACCCTGTCATCTTTTTTATCTGAAAAGCATGCCCACCCTACTCCGTTACACCCCATGTTTTTCATTGGCCCTTTTCCCAAATGGGGGATATATTTCATGCATTGTAAGCCTACCTTAGTAGGGGGCATGGTTACATCATAGTAGGTATTGAATATTTCAAGAAATGAGATGAGGCAATGCCTACATTTGCTGAGGATATTAAGAATGCCACCCTCCTTTTTTTAACGATCTCATCGCTAGGTTTGGATTTCCTAAGGCTATCATGACTGATCATGGATCTCATTTCTGTAATCCGATGAGAGCTGAGATAAGTGCCAAGTTGGTTTTTCGTCATGAAAACTCAACCCCATACTATCTCAAGCTAATGGCCGCGTTGAATCCATTAAGAAAATCCTTAAAACTATGCTTCGTAGGATGGTTGGAGAACGCAAATCAAATTGGCATTTAACTCTGTTCTTGGCACTTCGGGCATATAGAATGTCCATAAAAACAACAATTGGTTTCACACCTTTCCAATTGGTCTATGGATTGGAAGTTGTTTTACCTATTGTATGCGAGATTCTATTTCTAAAACTAGTTTTTGAGCTTCTACCCAACACCTCCATCGAGGAAGAATGCTTCCTTTATCTAACTAACCTTCACAAGAAATGTAGAGATCCTTCTTTGGATAGTGAGTTGCACAAGAAATGAGTCAAGGATCAATACAATAAATCTATTCAACCCCAAGTCTTCAATGAAGGAGACCTTGTGTTGAATTATGATCAGAAAAGCGATAAATTGGGGAAAGGGAATCTAGAATCAATGTGGTATGGGCCCTACATCGTTAGTAAATTCCTGGAAAAAGGGGCCTATGAACTAGTAGACTATGACAGAACACCTTTCGGGAAGCCTTGCAATGGGATGTACCCAAAAAAGTACTATGCTTAGGTCATATTACATCAGTAACTTGTATATATCTGTATATCTATGTATATTGATAAACCCTATGACCACATTTTCTACT
This sequence comes from Pseudotsuga menziesii, assembly GCA_001517045.1. NCBI lineage: Eukaryota > Viridiplantae > Streptophyta > Pinopsida > Pinales > Pinaceae > Pseudotsuga > Pseudotsuga menziesii. The sequence goes on from LPNX010411912.1 coordinate 24,320, forward strand.
ACTTCATCATTATCATGTCATAGAATTATGTATATTAGGAATATTCCTTTCTTTGAAACTTCAGAAAAGATTACACTCTCATATGGCAAGGGAATAAAATGGACAAAAACTCCTTTCTCTAGGTGTTGTAGTAAGAAAAGGTTTCTATTAGAAGGAATGAGGGTTTGATAGGCATATGATAAGGATTTTTCATCTAGTGTTTGTAATGCTTGGAATTTTGGGATGCATAACAGTCTTTTTAGACTACCAGTATCAATACTACAAATAGTTTAGAGAGATTTGTTGAAAAAATTTCCTTCATACAAGGAGAGTATTGGTTTGAACACTAGGTGAGAAATTTAGGGAAAAATAATGACTTTGGGAATACTAACTAGGAAAGGTTAGAATCCCATAGTCAGAAAGGGTCCTAGCTTGCAGTGGATAGGGATTTGGATTATTGAATTATTGAAACTAGGTCAATTTTTTTATAATTGTAACATAAATGTTAGCATGTTTAATTCTTACATGCTCATCACTAGGAAAAATATTTTTGGATAGTTCGGATTTATCTTTCCAGGGAATTTTGGGAAAATTCATTGTATACGTGTAAATTGGTCTAGTGGAGACCAACATTATCAATTAATAGGGAAAATTACAATTACACCATATGATAACAAAATCAAAGCATGTAACATCCTAATATTGTAAATACCTATGTATATATTGTTGGTGATTATAGGATTTTAGTTGTTGGTGTTAGTTTTTCAACATTTAAGCTAGCATTATGAGAAGATCTTTTCACTGAGAGAATAACAAGCACAGCATTCACATAAGCACATCACAAGAGACAAGAGACACAAAGATTTTAGGAGGGGAAACCATAAATGGAGAAAACCCCTCAACTTCCTCTAAGATAGTATCACCACAAGATGTGAACCCAAAATAGTAAGATGACCTCCCTTCACAATAGTAGCCTTCTGTCTTCTGTCAAGCCCAAGAATTTCCTTCTCCAAAAGTGCGCCACACTTGAGAGAGCAAGAGAGCTAAGTCACAAGTGATAAATATAGAGACACACACTCTCTATTTATATTAGTCCATTCACTTAAGTTGCCATTTCACACGTAGGCTCAACCCTAATAATTACTACTCGAGCCTACACCTTAAATAGTGTATAATAACTCAAGTGCCCCTAAACTGTGGGGACTTACCTAATGACTTGACATGACTTGTTTACATTATTAATCCTCCCGATCGGAACATCGGGGCATGACCACATGACTCAAATACATAATAGAAACATCCCAGAATAAACATCGGGTTACAATAATATAAAATACATAGAAGAATACATTCCGAAGTTACATATACATCAACACTCCCTCTTAACTAGGAAGGTATTCTTTCGACACAATTTTTTAGCACTGGTCTTCTTCTCTGCATCAACTGGATCATCTGAGTCATCTTCATCTTCTAGTCATCTTCACCTTCAAGTCATCTGGATCTGTATCATCTCTCGATCTGGATCATCATAAATGGCATCACCGGATCTAGATCATCACTCGATCTGGATCAACATCACTGGACTCGATCCGGATCATCACTCGATCTGGATCATATTTCTGGACAAGATCTGGATCATCACTCGATCTGGATCATCACTGCTGGATCTGGATCATCACTCGATCTGGATCTCTCGGAGTGATCATAACTGGATATAGATCATAGCTCGATCTGGATCTCCACTGGTCATCATCAAGTGTGTACTATCTCGTCGTAGGAAGTTCTACAGAGCCAACCCTATTTCATGCTGGGTGTAGGCCCACCACCTGCAGGTCTTCATCATCACTGGCCATACTGGAGAATCCTCAGGACTTATTACGTGCGTCACAAAACCTCGAAAGAGCATCCCAGGCCTGATTACGGGCACATAGCCCACCCTATAGGATCTCCCCGGGCTGATTACATGTCACCTCAGCACAAAACCTCGCAAGAGCATCCCAGGACTGAGTACGAGCACACAGCCCAACCTATAGGATCTCCCCGGGCTGATTACATGTGGTCATGGCAAAACCTTGCAAGAGCATCCCAGGACTGATTACGGGCACACAACCCAACCTATAGGATCTCCCAGGGCTGATTACATGCCATCCTAGAGCAAAACCTCAAAAGAGCATTTGCCAGATGTCCAAGGGCACCGAATTACATGCCATAGGCAAAACCTCAAAATACCATCTGCAAATCTCCCAGGACTGATTACATGCTCCTCTGCACAACCTGACTAAGTGTTCTTGGTAACTGACCAGGTGCCTCCATTCCTAGAATGGCAGTTGCCCTTACATCTGTCCTACTCGACAGAATGGCCAGCACTCATATCTGACATGGAAGGAACTAAATCCTTTAGCCATGAATAGAATGGCTCTGCCCTTACATCTGACCTGCTCGTCAGAATGGCACAATCTCATCCAATGATGGAAGACTCTCAACTCTAACGAGGAGAGATTTCTGCACTTACATCTACCATGTAAGGAACTAAATCCTTTAGCCATGCACAGAATCGCTCTACCCTTACATCTGACCTGCTCGTCAGAATGGCACAATCCCATCCAATGATGGAAGACTCTCAACTCCAACGAGGAGAGATTTCTACACTTACATCTGCCATGGAAGGAACTAAATCCTTTAGCCATGCACAGAATGGCATAGCCCTTACATATGACCATGGAAGGAACCAATCCTCTCACCATGTCAGAATGGCTCTGAATCTCATCACTGTCTCTGGGAGGAAGCCTCAATATGGAGAACACCAAGTCTCTCTCTGAAGTACTCAAACTTCAGCCTAGCCAATGGCTTCATCAATACATCAGCTATCTGTTCCTCCATCACAACATACAGGATCTTCACTGCTCCTCTCTGCACCATATCCCTGATATAGTGATATTTGATCTCAATATGCTTCGACCTGTCATGGAACACTGGATTCTCTGACAACTTCACGCAACTCTGGTTGTCACAATGTATACAAGTAGCATCCAACTGGAGATCAAATATATTAGACAGTAGCTTCCGCAGCCATACTGCCTCACAACTAGCTGAACAAGATGCGACATACTCTGCTTCAGCTATACTCAGTGCCACACAGGATTGCTTCCTGCTAAACCAGGAGATCACACCTGATCCCATACTGAAGCAACATCCCAAAGTACTCTTCCTGTTGATGGCACTGCCTGCCCAATCTGAATCCACATAACCCTCCAGGTTAATCTTCTGATTCGCATCATACTTGAGCCGATAATCAATTGTACCCTTCAGGTACCTCAGAATATGCTTTGCAGCAATCAAGTGAACACTTCTCGGATCTGTCAAGTACTGGCTCAAGGTGTTCACAACAAAGAAAATATCTGGTCTCATGTTTGTCAGGTACATCAATGACCCAATCATCTGACGATACATCGTAGCATCAACCGTCTTTGAAGAAGCATCACTCAATAGCTTCAGGTTCGATGCCATAGGTGTAGCCATAGCCTTGCAGTCCATCATCCCGAACCTCTTCAGGATCTCTACTGCATACTTCCCTTGTCCAAGGAAGATTCCATCTGTACTCTGCCACACCTCCATACCTAGAAAGTAATGCATCATACCCAAGTCCTTCATCTCGAACTCAGCAGCAAGCTTTCTCTTCGTATCAGCAATCAACCCATCTGTACCTGTCACAAATAGATCATCTACATACAATAGGAGCATCACTGGGTTGCCATCCTCAACCTTGTAGTAAAGGTTGGAATCTGCTTTACTCTTGGTAAAGCCCAAACTAGAAAGAAAGCTGTCAATCCTGCCATACTAGGTCCTGGGTGCCTATTTCAAACCATACAGTGCTTTCTTCAATCTGCACACATGAGACTCTCTGTCATGTGTCTCAAAACCGAGTGGCTGTTCTACATACACTTCCTCTTACACCATTCAAGAAAGCAGTCTTGACATCCATTTGGTGTATCTTCTATTTCATCACTTTTATATTTCTCAATGCTGCCATCTACAATATGCTTGATCTGATAGTTCCATTGGAAGTCATAACAAACTTCCCTTCACGTCTTGGGACTGCAACCCAAACATCATTCTTCATGATCGACGGATCATGGCATTCCATTTATTCATCCCAGATCCTGGGAACTTCAATATCTTCAATAGATATCTTTATTGCTGGAACAAATGTTGTAGTCCTTTTGTAGGTGAAGATATACGGTCTTTCCTACAAAACAGGTTAAATTGCATGATTAGAAACATCTCACAATTTTCAAAACAAATTCTTACACATAAAGAAATATGTCATACAGTCATGCAATTATCTTAGCCAATGCTTCAATACAACATTTATCCATATTCCGTAACTTTCTAGATGCCTTCCAATCTCTACCAGAACATTGTTCAGAGTGTGCACAACTCCCAACATGTCAGCAAATAGGTTTCATTCTAGATAAGTAGTAATGGAATGTTGTACAGTGCCATAGGCCACTTACCCATGTATATTAGTAATATACTGTTCATCAATGCAACTATTCTAATATGCACAATACATATCCTAAGTCTAGGAACATGAGCATATACATCATTGAACAAGAAATTAAAATACTTATCTTTGTTTGTTCGTTGGGTGGACTCCCTCTGAGTCTTTGCTTCCTTACAAGAGCTGCTGGAGTCCTAATCTGAAGTAACACCTTTCTGTTGTGGAAAAATGGTCAATTCCCTCTAAATATCTGCATCCTTGCATAAACTATTGAAGTGTGTTTCTTTGCTTTCTTGCAGGAACAACTGGAGTGTGCTCCCTCTTGATCTTTGCTTCCTGGATTACCTGTTCTTGAACTCATATTCATCCTTGGTTCCTATGCATGCTTATTAGTATCATGATTGTGTTATCCTTGTGATCTCATATAAAATCATACATTCATTAGTATGCTATTAAAACACAATAATCTCAAGCATGTATAGTCATGATCATTTCAAACAGAAAATAATAAGCATTAGCATTCAAGGTTTATGTAGGATTCTTATGGTTTCAAATCATAAGAAGCATAACATGTCTAAACCTGTAATTACTCAAACCTATGACTCTTCAGGTTAGTTGAATCATCAATCAAGATAAGAGATATAATATGCATAAAACCTGTGATTATTCAAACCTATACCTTCATGATTCTTTTGGTTAGTCATATCATCAATAGTATAAGATTCTAACACAAGGTAGGATTCTAGCTTGATATAGGAAGAACATACCTGGATTAGCATGCTAGTTAGTTATGTCTAACACACTCACATGATGTCTTCTTGTTCTTCTTCAATTACTTGTGCTAGTAACCTATATATCTCATAGGTTAGCCATTATAAAACCAAGTTATACATACCTTGTAAATGGATCTTCTATGAGATCCATGACAATGGATGAGTCTTTATCCTCATGTCATCATGATCATATGTTCTTGAACTGGAACATGATTTGTCTTTCTTGGTGTACCTTTCATGTTAGTAGACAACATAAACCTCATACAACACCATAATGCATTAGTACAATCATAAGTGTCAACACCCTAACCAATGAATATCTTCTATCATGCATTCATAATTTTGTTAAGGTGATACGACAAATCTAAAATCAAGATTGTACTAACCATCATAACATGAATACAAACATACCATAAACTTAATCATGAACAAATCTCAAAACATACCTCGATGAGTCATACCTATCGAGATCGCTTGTAATCTCCTTATGTAAAGCCTTAGCCTCATCTCCTAGTTTCACCTTGTGAGGTGATTCATGTTCTGAGAGTCTTACCAAGGATTCCTTGAATCCTATCATATGTTTAGAAACCCCACTGTCTATAATCCAATCATCACTTCCATGAGAAATGTTACCGATTTGAGGTGTCCGTCCTTGTCCCGAAGTTCGCTGATCTAGGGTTTGTCACAGAAACCCTAATTTTCAAAACTTGGAATCTTTCAGATATTATTGGATGAGAAGATAGATCTCTTCAAATGGAGCTGTCCAATGTACTCCTTTTCTGAAAACAGTGGAGGGAAGCTCCCGGAACAGGAAGCCCTAATTTTCTGATTTCTTCTGCAGAAATGCCTGTTACTGTTTCTGTGATATCTCCGAAATTACTGATCCTCTGTGTCTGAAATTTCTCGCTGATGTAACCTAGCATGTCCCAGATCCAACAACATATGTTTCATCAGAATTGGTTCCACCATTTTGGATTTATGATCCTTTTCCCAAGGTGACCTGTTACAGGACTGTTCAGAACAGCGAATTTGTACGGCATGCCACGTGTCACAGGTTCATCTTCTGAGGCTGATATTCAGATCACAGAAATTAAAGTCCGTGCCATTTCTGGAACATCTTCAGGAATTCCATTTGGACCTCTGTAGCCCAATATATTGCAGATCCCCCCAGGTGTCTTGTTTATGGATGATTTCTGGAAGAGGTTGGAACCCTAACTTGGAGAGATCATATCTCCTAGAATTTAGCGAATCTGAGGCTGATATTTGGACATAGTGTTAATCATGATTTTATCTTTGGCCCCTGCAATTGTCAGCTTCTGATACTTCTCCAATCTCAGAATATAGCGACTGTACCAAAACTTAGCTGTTTTTGGTATTTAGGGTTTCTCCTAGTTTAGGGTCAAACTAGGGTTTGACTTTCCCAGAGATTTACCCAACCAAATTTCTTGATCCAGGTCTATAAATTTAGGTTTTGATGAGGAGAAAAATCCTATGCTGGTATCACTCAAAAATTCCTCTTCTGTAGAAAGCCCTAATTTCCGCATCGAAACTGAAAATGCTTGAAATTGAATTCCGCATCGACAGAAAGATGTACCCTTCAATGGAGAGTCATCCGAGCATACTTGTGCTGAAAAAATGTGGAGGAAGATCCACAAAATAGGAATCCCTAGTTCCTGTAGCTACACAATGTCTTCTTCTCAGGTTAGCTCTGATACCATGTTAGTTTTTCAACATTTAAGCTAGCATTATGATAAGATCTTTTCACTGAGAGAAGAACAAGCACATCATTCACATAAGCACATCACAAGAGACAAGAGACACAAAGATTTTAGGAGGGGAAACCATAAATGGAGAAAACCCCTCAACTTCCTCTAAGATAGTATCACCACAAGATGTGAACCCAAAATAGTAAGATGACCTCCCTTCACAACAGCAGCCTTCTGTCTTCTGTCAAGCCCAAGAATTTCCTTCTCCAAAAGTGCGCCACACTTGAGAGAGCAAGAGAGATAAGTCACAAGTGATAAATAGAGAGACACACACTCTCTATTTATATTATTCCGTTCACTTAAGTTGCCATTTCACAGGTAGGCTCAACCCTAATAATTACTACTCGAGCCTACACCTTAATTAGTGTATAATAACTCAAGTGCCCCTAAACTGTGGGGACTTACCTAATGACTTGACATGACTTGTTTACATTATTAATCCTCCCGATCAGAACATCGGGGCATGACCACATGACTCAAATACATAATAGAAACATCCCGGAATAAACATCGGGTTACAATAATATAAAATACATAGAAGAATACATTCTGAAGTTACATATACATCAACAGTTGGTGCTATGTGGGAAGGTGCAAAGTTTCAACAGTTTCTTTCTCCATTTGGTGAATAGGATAACCATGAACATAAAAAATTTCCCCTTTTATAAATTCAAATTTGACAATAGGGATAGTTTTCATACACTAATTTGCATGGGGCGTCACTCACTGAACTTGTTGCATAACATGAATTTTCGTACGATATTAAATAATATCCCTAATTCCAGTAAATATTGGAAAATTCCTCCTAAAATTGTTTTGTTGAACCCACCTGCCATATACCTTTCCAATTAAAGAAACCCCTAGTTTCACCATATATTGTAGGTATCCATTTTTATTAACCCATTTTTAATAACCCCTTTATATCATATTGTCAAATTGTAACAAACAGGATCTATAAAGCATATTAGTATAAAAAAATGTTGACACGGATCTGCCAACAAAGGTTCATTCTCTTTCAATGCACTTAACACAACGATCTCCCTAAGCACCAACCCAGACAAGTTTTAACCTGTCCAACAACACCTACGGAGTAGATGAGGTCTCACCTAATATGTTCGAGGGATCACTGTCGGAAACAATTTTCCACGGTAAGAAGGAGGGTTTCCCATCTACTATCAAAATATCACATCATTACTTAGCAGATCCAAGCATTGGTTCATACATCCATAGATTCATATAATCATTCATCATATCACATCAACATACTAAGATCACAACATAAATTTTGATGCATAAATAGATGTACCAATATAGCATCATTCAAAATAGGAAAGCATTGCATCATTTAAAAATAAACATTATAATGCAATATTCATCCACATCACATTCTAGGAAAACAGGAAAAATTAAGAAGACATGTCATATCTTCATCATGTCATATTAACTTCACATCAAAACATAGGTTCCCAAAACAACTCCTCAATTCAGATCTCACATTAAAGACAAATCACAGATGCTCAATGTTCATCCAAATATAGATAAAAAATAATCAGGAAGCTCTCATAGGTCGATCCAACATTTACAATCCTAGATATATTTATAGGATTGTGCCTTTTACAATACAGTCCACTTAAGTCAAATTCCTAACTATTTGAACTAAAATCTAAAAAATAATAACCAAAATCTACAAAATATGACCACAATATAAAAAATATGGCTAAAATATGACCAAACTGCCTTGCATGCAATATCTGGCATTGCACATCAACTTTGACCTTGCACATCATCCTTGATGTTGCACAGCTAAATATCTCCAAAAATTCCTTCCAATAGGCCCCTAACACAATCTTGTGGCTTGCCCTCAAGCCATGTTAGCTAGAAGCAATGCACTTAGTTGTCTTGGTCTTCAAATCATCATACTATTTCTTTACTTCTTCCACCTCAATATTCACCCTGTCACTGATGTCTAAAAAATCTACCACATCCTAGTTTGATGGATGATCCATGATATTGGTGATTACTTCCTTCCTACTGTCCTACACCATATGAAGTGCAGCTACTGCCTTAAGCATCAGTTGCACACTGATATCCTAGAATTCATCTAGCTATGTTGTTCGATGCTCTTGCATTTCCCTTGCATTGTTGAAACAATGTTGCAGAGCCTTCAACTCCGCCTCTTTCATTACCTGTAGTACCAAATTCATTGTTTAAAGCAAAACCCTCATTGCAGCTAACTGACATCTAGCTTCCCACAGTTGTGTGTTGAGTTTCTCCAGTTGCTCGTCTTGGACCATGCTTCCCCAAAATTGCATGGTGGTATCTATAATATCCTTAGATTATTTTTCTCATTCTTCAAGTTCTGTCACTGCATCCTTGATGGAACTTTTGCGTGCATCCACTACCTCTAGTGGTGTACTGGGGCTCAACAGTACCTGCAAACTCATGATGTCTTTCTTGAATCTTGTAACAGTCTGTCCTAAATTATGCGCTTTGGCTAGTGCATCCAAGTCCTCCTCCATAAGTGGGACTTCTTGATAAGCATCAAAAACTTCTTTTGCCAACTTAGCCCTGTCATCCCATAGTTGCGCATTTTCAATAATGAGGCTATCCTGCGCCTTCTTCAACTCCAAAATCTCCATTTTTTTTGCTTCCTCCCGCTCATGTGACCTCAAAAGGTGATCACCAATAATTTGTTCACAATCATCCAACTATGGAATCACAACCCTCTGTAATTGGACCAATGTATGAGTTAACAGCTCATTAATATCCAACGAGAGCTCCTGAAACTGTTGGAGTGAGGCATGGACATCCTCACTATTTTTCTCAATTGTGCATGATGGAATCTGTACATTCTAGATTTGCTTCCTTGTTCATATCTATCCTTAGTTCCACAAAAAATTTTCCTTGGGTACCCTTTACAAATATGTGCTAATTAAAGAACTCAAGCAAGTGTTTACCTCATGTTGCACCTGAAAATTCCATAGTTTCTTGTTTTCCTTTCAGAAATCTTAGCCTGAGATTCATTTGGAAACTTTTTTCGATCCCTAGGAAGACTGTCACTTTTCCCTAGTTTTGACAGAGCGCCAATGGTGCTTTGTCTTGTGAAGTAAAATGCACCAGATCCTATTTTTATTTTGGTAGTAGGTGCCTTCGATGCTTATCCTTGGTGAGAAAAATGCATTGAAGCTCTTTCACCTGAAGCCAAGTGTGCTGATCAACCAAAAACATGAAAACAGAATAATCTAGAAGGTTCCTTGTGAAAGCTTCTATGGAGTTGGTTCCTAATAGCTAGGGAGAGGTGGCATTCTCCTTCCTCACCTGTTGGGATCACCTCCTATCCACTTCCTAAGTGAATCTCATGACATTTGGCCTACAAATGAAGCCTTCATGGAGTGAGTGAAGGAGGTCAAAGAAGACACCCTTACCCTATTGGATTGAGAGATGGTTTAGAGGAAAGATAGAGTGAGATTTTGTGTGAAGAGATTGTCATATGTGTGAAGGATTGTATATATTTTGTGAAGGATAAACCAAACAACATCAAGTATTCATTGTAACTTTACTCTCTTTTATTATTAATACAAAAGTACTCCCCTTTCCTGTATTTAATGTTTGTTAATATCAGTTAAATGTTGTTAGACTCCTTGAGCACTCACATAGATGATTGATTTTCCATGATACTCTCACTTTATGCTTTTGTCTTTTGATTTCTTTTGCAGGTACCAAATATTGCAAGAAGGACTTAGAACTGAGGTATGATTTTGGTTTCATGTTGATCAAATTGATTATCTAGAGGAAGGATATGCTGTTGTGCTCTTTTGTTCTACACTTGTGATTTACAAGGTAGAGGAACAAGCGGTGTCTGTACTGGTTGCAAAATTCCAGAAAACAAAATTGGAAACTCCACTGGTGATGCATTAATTTGGTTAGATCTGGGAAATTTCCAGTAAGATCTGGAGTAGATCCAACTAGATATACAACTATTTGGTAACTTTATTACTTATGAAGTTTGTACTCTCTTCCTTAGCTCATTCCAGTTGATAAGGCAAGTGATATATCTTATTGTACTGGTAATTTCCTCTATTTAAAAGTTGTTTTAACTTTTTCATTCCAACTCATTCCAACCTATTTGTTTCTTCTACAGATCTTTACTTTCTACATCTATAGATCCTTTGGCACACCTATCTTTGTTTGACAGAGTGTCGTTACCTCCTAGGCTCATTTTTCCTCTTAGAGTTTATCATCGACAACTCCTTTCCATAGTTTGTACAAAGAGCTGACGGTGCCCTATTTTCGTGGAAAAGAAGCATCGAACATCCCTACAGTGCTTTGGCGTAGCTTGTGTTTGTGCGCCGAGGTAGGTCCTTTCAACTACCTATATTTTCATTTTCTGTATTTTTTTATTCCTCTGAAAAATTCTAGTGTGATTTTGGGTTTTTTTATTGATTGATTCTGGTCATTTCGATAAATTGATTCTCATTCATTGAGCTCAGTTTTGAAACATTTTCCTTCTTTATTAGTGAAGAATTTATAGTGAAAGGAATTGCGTGAAAATCAGTCTTGTATTTTTTTAATTTGTGTGGTTCGAACTCTGAAAAGGTTCATTTTGAAAAGGAAATCTATAGCCTCTCATTAAGTTATTTTTCTTTAAACTGTTTTGTGTCCTTTATGATTCTGAATAACATTTGAAAATACAAAAAGAAACTAGTTACCTTTCCTTGTTTTTTCTTAGAAAAGTTCATTTTGGATTTCATAAATGATTTAGGCATTTGAATTTTTTTGGTATGAGTTGAGTAGAGTTTATTCTTATAAACATTAGAGGCTTTGTCTTTATTCTCCTTTCATAGAATTAGAGGTTTTATTGGTGAAGAACTTTGTGTTTGAAGAATTCTTTTTAGAATCACTTGTTAGGTCTTGAATTTGAATTGGTGAAAATAGTGGTGGATTTGTGTCATTTTTAAAGAAAAAGAAATAGTCTTTTCCCTACTCTAGATAGTTCTCATTGAAGAAAAAAAATTGCATCACATATAGATTAAAATTTTCATTTCAGAGAGACACCTCACAAACATTCACTAATCATTCGGATAAAATATACTGTAGCTTTAGGCTAAAATTTTAAAGAAATTTGAGTGATATGGTAGAGACATGTTCCAGCGTCTTTACAACATAGGAGTTGTCGTTACATTCCTGCACTGCTTCCCAGGGTTTGTTTGGTTCCTCCATGTACCGTCGATATATAGAACATCCTTTCATGTACCCTTGAGGTATATCGAAAGGAACTTCACGTACTCGATTGTATATTGGAGAGCCCCTTTCAAATGGTTGTGCATCAGACAACACTAGCATGGATTTGATCTCCCACGTACCTTGTGTATATAGGGAGACCTTAATAGGATTCCCAAACCATCTAATAAAACCCCTATGGTCGTCTTGTTGGAGGAATACAATGAGAATAACACTCAGGGATATATGACGCACGTGTCGTCCAGGTAATTAGGTGTTTAGGCAAGGGACGGTCCTGATCCTCCTTACCGCGTTTCACTATTGGAACCTGCAGGATATCACGATTTGAGACAACTTGAAAATCCTAGTGAGAGACTGCTATCTTCAACCCATCCTGTCATTTAAGTCTTCTTGCATCCTTTATCTTATGTAGGTTTGTTTTTGTAGGTTTCATTCCTTTTTGACCTAGGGTAGAAAACTTCAGCCATCAACCTGGCTGAGAAATTTGCGAGGCATTCTCATAGATTGTAGGATTTACCAGTTGACTCTCCTCCTATTGTGGAAATACATGAAGGTGAAACCATGGAACGACCATTTTCTGCTGATGCTCATGTAGAAAATACTTTAGCTACAGAAACTAGAGAATATTTCTTTGTTTATAACAATCCTTTGGTCCAACTTCCTCCTGCAGCTGACACAACATTTTTTTTTCCAATGGAAGGTCAACCCGATGCATCTAAATCGACATTTAATAATCCACCTAATGAAACTATAGAAGCCGAGTGTGGCCCAAATTTTCCTTTTTGGAGAACCTCTCTAGGACAGTTCATTGCTAAGTACGAAACTACTACAACTGAACTAGAGCCATATGTAATTTCCCTTTTAAGACAACTTCTCCATAATGCTCCATCAAATGAAGAGATCTTCCATGAATCTATTGAGAATTTGTGTAAAAGAGAGAAAAATTTGAGAAGAAGAAGTATATCTCCACATCCAAATCCCTCAAGAACAACTCCACTAGGGTATCATGCCCTTTCACCACCACACATAACTCTTCTTCCAGAGTGACCAACCCAAAACTTGGTTACTAAATATCTAGTTTCCACCCCCACTCCTAGTCAAAATATAGTTCATACCCCCAATCCCAATCAGAAATCCCCATCTGTTTCAAACTTGTCGATAGTTTCTACACCTGAGGGGCATCCCCTGGCACCAATTCCGTCATCTATTAGAGGGACTATTTCTAACATGAGGCAGAACCTGCCAACTGGACCACCAGTGGTGAACATCCCTCCTCCTAATACCACTATGGTTGTTCTTCCTTTTGGACAAGGAGGATCCTCATGGGTCTAACCTGCCATTGCTCCGCTTTCTTGGCGATACAGTTATCCCAGGAATTAACCACCCATGATGTTATCTCCCAAAATAATTTATTTTTGTATGAAAAATTTAATTCATGCAATGAGGGATATGAATGTCACTAATAGTTTGAAAGCCTCTATTTTTTATGAAAATTTCACAAGTTGTAGCTTTTGGTGGCTTCGGCTAGGATCAGAACATCTCATTAGCCACCGAAAGATGGAAGATAAATAACAGGTGGAAAACCCCTTCGGCGGTTAGGTGTATTGCTAAAATTTTTACTGACATTGAAACATTTTTTAAACAGTGATCGAAGGTGTAGTCCTCTATTATGCCGATTTTTCAGAGTTTTAGTTCACTGTGGTGCTGCCACTGCTGAAAATCATCGATGATCGGAAGAACTAAAGACTATGTGTCAGAGCTTGAAAACATAAATCGTTGGCAAGATAACTCACTAAGGAGCCACAACGATGAGAAACAAACTGACTATGGGTTCCGCCATAACAGAAAATCATCACCGATGTTGAGAATATTAGTCGTTGAAACCTTTGGCACTACGACAACATTCATCTTTGAGGTTCCGATGTTGCAACGACGGGAAACAAACTGACTACGGGTTCCACCACAACATAAAATCATCGGCGATTGGAGGAACTAAGGACTATGTGTCGGAACATGAAAACACTAATCATCAACACAATAGTCCACTAGGGAGACACAACGATGGGAGGTAGACTGACTAAGGCTTCTGATCAATCAATAGAAACTCATCGGCGATTGAAAGAACTAAGGGCTGTGGATCGGTGAGATAGTCCACTAAGGAGCTGAAACGATGGAAGACAAATAGACAAGGCCTCTGATCAATCAATAATAATTTTGATAGTGCAACAACAGGAAATCATCGACGATTGGGAGAACTAAGAACTACATATTGATGAATTTAAAACTAAGCTCCTCCGCAGCATCGGTGGCATAGAGAACTAAAGCTCTGATTCCTTCATCAAAAGACTTCTGACAACGATAAAATTTGTTCGTTTCACCTCCAAAATAGTGGCAGCGTTTCGGTCTAAGGTGCCGACAGGATAGAAGACAGAGCTTCTGATCGCTGACGCTAAGAATATTAGTCATTGGAACATCCGACACTGCGGCAACATTCTTCTTTGAGGTTCTGATGCATTAGTTGTTTCAACTTCCAATCGCCAACAAGCTAGTGATGGAAAGCGTCAATGAAGAAACCATCGTGACCCTAGGGATTTAAGACGTCGACACTGCGGCAACAGTCAGGCCTGAGGCACTGACGGGTTAGAGGTTAGAGCATTCAATCAGTGACTGTGGCGAAAAGGTAGAAAAATCTAGCTATTTAAGCAAGAAAGGCCACTTCAGTAAACCACCGAAACACTCGCTGTTGGCAGCAATTTTACATTGAACCAACAGTGGTGATTATCACCAACCACTTTAGTTATTAAAATTTTGCTCAGTGAACTAGATATTCACAATAGATAGACAAATAGTTAGCAAGGGTTTGAAGCCCTAATCTGAAAAAACTATCACTTTCAAGTATTTTTGGTGTAAACAGATCGGATTTTCAGGATCTGTCATTTTTGTAGAAGGCTATAAAGCCCATGATTGATTTTATAATAAGGGTTCAAATTTGGGGATTTATGAGCCCATAATGATTTCAAACTTCTCATTTTACTTATTCATGATATAAGCTCTTTTGTTGTGATCTGTTCAGTCATCATCTCTTTCTTTACTGTGTTTTTGCTTGAATGCATTTAGGTCATTTTCAAATTTATTAAAAAGCCGATAGCTACCATCCTATTGGTTTATTAGTGAAATTTGATTTATGAATACCATCCTCAGTAGGATTTATCCATTTATATGCATGTGTTATTTGTGTAATTCTTCCATCCTGGTGAGTTCTCCATCCCCGCACCTTATTGTTGAACTTCTGAACAAATTGCAACTAAAAGCCTTGTAAACAAGTGAGTTTTATGCATGCCTTGAGAGTGGAAAGGTTACATAAGTCAACTGAATTGACCCATATCTGAAAACCCCAAAAAACATTGTAATTTACTAGGCATCCTCGAGCTACAACCTAGAGGAGTTTCCTGGAGTGATAACAAAGTGGCTCCGTTGCCAGGGAGAGGAGACTGAAGCTCAACTTCCCTAGGATACGACATAGATCCATGCTTTGATGATAGACAAAGCTTGGACACTATTATGGTTGTAATCATCTATCTGCTGACTCCATTGATATAAGGTGGCTTCAAGAAGAGAAAGTACCAGAGAAAACCCAAAGGGGCCACCAACAACACCCGTTTCAGATCTAGAAGAAATCTTGAGGAAAGCTAGGGCTTTACTAAGACAGACCAGCCGTGCTACACAAAATTTTACATCAAGTATTTCAAATCTTTCTACTATTATTTCTTCTGCTGAAACTCTTAATTACCAGGATTTTTTAAATACATCAGAAAAATCTAAGGGTTGGGCATCTTCAATCACTGCTGCTTGTGAAGATCCAATCCCTGGTGACTCTATTAGGATAAGTATACCACCACCTTCTGAGCAAGTATCTTCATCAGTGCCACCTTCCACAATGATGTCCATACCCATTTCCAATATGGATGTCCCTCAATTGACCAAGATGGAAAGGATCCTAGTAGCTAGGTATGCACCCCTAGTTTTTCCAAATCCCCTTGCAGCCATGCCTACTAGGGATTATCAAAAGTATATGCCTAATTTTACAAGGGAAGGGGATTTCACTGCTGAAGAACATCTAAAGGATTTTTATAGCTATGTTGAAAATATTAACATAGAACAAGTAGATGCATGGAATAGGGTTTTTGTGCAAAGCCTAGATGGCTAGGCTAGGAAGTGGTTTAAGGAACTGCATGCTAGGTCAGTGGCAGGAATAGAGGCTCTAGATGAAATTTTCCTAAAGCATTGGGGAGAGAGGAGAGACCACCTCTATTATATCACAGAATTCAACAACCTGAAAAGATAAAATGGAGAGTCTGTCTCCAACTTTACCAAGAGATTCAACAACATGTACAGCAAGATCCCCACTGAGATTAAGCCCACCGGTACCTCAGCTATGATAACTTATGCAAATGCCTTTGACTCTGACTTCTTCCCACTTCTCAAAGAATGGAGGTCCACCTCCTTATCACTCATGCAAGATGCTTCCATGTAGGTAGAGTCAAACATTCTAGCATCTAAGAATGTCAAAGGGAAGATAGACAGGAAAAGCAGCCAGCAGACTATAGTGGGGCTTCTGCATCAGAGAACAAGATTGAAAAAATGGCCAAACTTTTAATAACTTGACTACTGAAATGTCTAAATCGAAGGACCAAGGACATCTGCCGATGAGGGGTAAAGGCCCAAGTGACTTCGCTCCTCAAAACCCAAATTTTGTTCCTTATAGAAGAGGAAACCCCCTTGTTCAGATTCTCAGAAGGGAGAGAAATCAAGGGGAAGACCACAGGATAAGAGCTCCATTTCAAAATGATGTATTAGAAGAAGAGATAGAATTCATTGAAGAAGAAGGAGAAGTTGAAGACAATATCCACTACATGGAGGATGAGGTGGACTATTCTTTTCTGACATAGGAAGAATATGAGGAAGCCCTGATTGATGAGCAGATCACTAAAGAGGTTGTCTATCAGGATGATGGCCAGGGAGGTTAGCAACTGAGGTCTACGTTGGTTTCTCCCCCCAAGAAGAATGCTGTACGTATCAAGTAGCCTACTGCACCTGCTAGAAAGGTTGTTGTTTTACCAAAGAAAGTGGCTGTCCCATCCAAAGCATTGCATAAACTAGCACCTTCAGCCACACCTGATCAAGTCCAACTGAAACCTACAGCTCATGAGGTAAGGTTTCCAGATAGGTGCATTATTCTTTCAACCTTGAGTCTGAATTCAAAAACTGAAAATCCCTTTCCATTTAATTGAGCTAATGAAGAATGATGCATTTAAAACTTCCATTCTGAATTCCCTTCAGCCCAAGGTGCACATTGACATTGAATTTGTGAACCTACAAGATGACAAGATTGTTGTAACCCTGGGCCCCATGATCGAAGACCTAAAGGACTCCTGCCCACCATTCCATATATACTTGAACATCCATGATAAAATATTCCATAACTGTTTGCTAGATTCAGGAGCCTCTCATAACCTAATGCCAAAGGCTGTGATGGATGAGATTGGCCTCAGCATCACTGAGCCCTACCATGATTTATTCTCCTTTGACTCTAGGAAGTTCAAGTGCTTGGCCTCATCAAAGACCTTACTGTAAATTTAACTCAGCTACCTTTGAAAAGCGTAATAATGGACATTGTAGTGGCTGATATTCCTCCAAAATTTGGCCTCTTGCTATCTCGGTCATGGAGCAAAAGGCTAGGCATCACCCTTTAGATGGATCTCACATATGCCACCATTCCCATGTTTGGAGGGAAGACTAAGAGGCTGTATAGGGAAAATCAGCTAGCATACATTATAAGCAAGGAGAGCTGCTTAGTAAATCACCCCATCTACGAGGTGGACACCAATTTTGGGTCTTTCATTTTACAAATAGATGATAATCAACAGACATCAGTTCCGCTCACTGAGCCCACCCGTCTACAGCCTAAAGAAGTGACAACAACGATTTGGACCATGTATTTCGATGGGGCTAGTGCTCAAAACTTAGGAGGCATGGGTGTAGTCTTGATCTCCCCATCTAAGGAAAATATTCACCTATTTTATAAGCTTGATTTCAAAACCATGAACAACGTAGTGAAATATGAAGCCTTGCTACTAGG
The DNA here is from genome assembly GCA_001517045.1 of Pseudotsuga menziesii. Lineage (NCBI taxonomy): Eukaryota > Viridiplantae > Streptophyta > Pinopsida > Pinales > Pinaceae > Pseudotsuga > Pseudotsuga menziesii. The sequence continues at coordinate 42,719 of LPNX010411912.1, forward strand.
AGTTAAAGCTGCCAAGGAGATGGGGATCATGTGTGTGAATATTTTTGGAGACGCAGACCTCATCATACAGTAGGTCAACAACACTTTTTAGACAAAAAAGATCAGATTGAAGGCCTCTGGGGATGAGGTATGGAAACTGAAAGACTCCTTTATGTTTTTTGAACTGTCATATATTCCTAGGGATTTGAATCACCTGGCTAATTCCTTGGCCGTCTCTTCAAGTCTGTTCATTCCTCCTTTAACCTAAGCTTAGCTATGATGTTCAGGTCAAGTACAGACCCTCTCTGCCAGACAATGTAAAATTTTGGAGGGTGTTTGAGAATGATGAGGAGCTTAGTAAATTCCTTCAGTTAGTAGATGAATTCTTTGACATACACATAAACAAGGAAAAACTTAACATGGAGGAATCCAAGCAGCTCAAGTTAAAAGATAAAGTGACTGAGCACAATATTGTCCAATTTCCCAGCAACTACATACCCCAAGGTCTAGTACCACTGTAAGAACTGTTTGATCACAATGACATCCCTCTCAAGCCTGCCAAAAAGGAGCTAGACCCTGCTATCCAAGAGCAAAACATAGGTAGTCAAATCCATCTTAAACTGATCAATCTTTCCACTGGGTTGAATGCTGATCAGAAGTCTTAATTTTGTAGCTTGATAAAAGAGTTTGCTGATGTTTTTGCCAGGAAGTATAGTGACCTAAAAACTTATGACACCAATATCATCCATCACATAATTCCTTTGGAGAAGGACACCATTCCTTTAAAACAGAAGCTAAGACCCATCAGCCCCCTCCTATTACCAGTGATTGAAAAAGAGATCCACAAGCTCCTTAAAGCCAAGATCATAATTCCCCTCAGATATTCCAAGTGGATTGGAAACCTGGTAGTAGTAAGAAAGAAAAATGGAGAAATCAGGTTGTGTGTGGATTTTAGAAACCTGAACAAGTGTTCCAAGCAAGACAACTATCCACTGCCCAATATGGAACACCTATTGCAGAAAGTCTCGGGGGCTAGAGTTGTGTCCTTCCTTGATGGCTTCTCTGGATACAACCAAGTTGTTGTGCACCCTGATGACCAAGAGAAGACTGCCTTTACCACCCCCTAGGGCACCTTCATGTATGCTAAAATTCCATTTGGTCTAATGAATGCAGGGGCTACTTTTCAGAGAGCCATGGACCTAGCTTTTGTAGGGCTAAAAGATAAATTTGTGCTGATATATTTTGATGACTTAACAGTTTACTCTCATAGCCATCATGACCACTTGCAGCATTTAAGGAAGGTATTTTTGAAGTGCAGAAGGTACATAATATCATTGAACCCCAAGAATTCCTAGTTTGCACTCAATGAAGGAAAGCTACTAGGCCACATAGTCTCAGCTAAAGGTGCAAAAATAATTCTGGTAAGAGTGGAGGAAACTCAACAAATTTCAATACCAAGGTAAGAAAGAGACATTCAGTCTTTTTTAGGCAAGATAAACTTCGTCAGGAGATTCATTCCAAATTTCTCCGAGCTGGTAAAGCACATAATAGCCATGCTAAAAAAGGATGCATAAATAAAGTGGACTGACCAGGCAAGAAATTCTTTTGAAGACATTAAGAAATCCATCATGGGGGCCCCAACCCTGATTAGTCCCGACTACACCAAGGGTTTTTACATTTTCTCTTTTGCATCTTATGACATAGTGGCAGCTGACTATTACAAAAGAATGATGAAGGTCTTTATCGTCCAATTGCTTTCTTCAGCAGAACCCTAAAATATGCTGAGCTAAATTATGACCCAATTGATAAGCAAGATTATGCTCTCATAAAACCTTTGAAGACTTTTATAATCTACATTCTCCATGCAAAGGTCATTGCATATGTCCCTTCAGATGCTATGAAGGATGCTTTGAGTCAGCCTGACATTGATGGGAAGAGAGCTAAATGGATTTCCAAACTTATTGAGTTTGATGTAGAGGTAAAACCCACCAAGCTAGTAAAGGGATTAGGTCTGACCAAACTCATGGCCAAAGAAAACTGTGAACTGATGGGAATAAATTTCACATGTGTCAGATTAGCAAATGTGCAAACTATGGTAGCAACTGAAACATAAGTAAATCAAGATCAGAATAACAGTCCATCAGTAGCTGAGAACATATCTTCATGTGAGTGGTGCTCAGGTATCATTCAATTTTTTCTAAAATTAGAAGTTTCTCCTGATCTCACTCCTAACCAAGAACAAGCTCTTAAGTTAAAATTTGTTAAGTTTTGCATAATTGAAAAATTGTTGTATTGGAGGGATCAGTCTGGAATTTTGTTTAGGTGTCTAGATAAAAAGGAAGCAGAGCAGGTCATGCATCACTTTCATTCCAGTACATGTGGAGGCCACCACTAGTGGAAAACCATAGCCCACAAGATATTAAGAGTAGGATACTATTGGCCAGTCCTCTTTACTGATGTATGCACTTTTGTAAGGGACCGTGACCAATGTCAAAGATTTATAGGGAAGTAGCAGCTCAAATACTTGCCCCTTAGGCATGTTACAGTGAATGGGCCTTTGCAGCAATGGGGTTTGGATTTCATAGGTGAAAAAAAGCCATCTTCCAGTGGACAGCATAAATGGATCTTAGTAGCCACTGACTACTTTACCAAATGGATAGGAGTAGTGCCCACCAGAAATGCCACTCATCAAGTCATCATGAGATTCTTATATGAGAACATCTTCAGCAAGTTTGGTTTCCCAGTAAGGTTAGTAACTGATAATGCACTAGCTTTTAAGGATGGGGCATTAGTTAAAATGTGTGAATCAATGGGTATTCAACTGGTGCACTCCACATCCTATTACCCACAAGGCCATGGCCTGGTTGAGTCATCCAACAAAAGCTTAGCTAGAATCATCAAGAAATTGCTAGAGACAAATAAAAAAAGTTGGGATTCAAAGCTTAAGTTTGCTTTATGGGATGATAGGGTGACAAACAAAATACCCATAGGGACTTCTCCATTCAAACTAGTTTATGGCACTTAGGCCATCTTTCCTATCCAGCTCATCCTTCCAGTGGCAAAGTTCTTTCAGGAAGAGGAGGATGAACCAAATGATATGATTAGAAGGATGATGGATTTGGTGGAGTTACAGTAGATCAGGGAGCAAGTTACAGGAAAATCAGAAGCTCATCAACAGAGGATAAAGGGCATGTTTGACAAAAGAGCAAATGTAGACAACTTCCAGGTCAGAGATTGGGTCCTCAAGTGTGATGGTGTCAGACAAGACAAGGGGAAACATGGAAAATTTGACTCTTTGTGGATTAGCCCTTTTATGATATCCCAGGTACATAAGAATAACGCCTTCAAATTGCAGATTCTAGAAGGTGAGGAGGTGTTTGATAGCCCAGTCAATGGGTGGTTCTTGAAGCTCCATATTATTTGAGGCTATGAGGTCTTATGATTGTAAATTAGTAGATAGTAGGTTGTTTTGATTTGAGAATAAGACTCCATGCCCAATGGAACAATAAAGTATAGTGTTAAGTTACTTAGTTTCTTTTAGGAAAAGGAATTTTGGTCTGGGGTTCTTGGGACCTCACTGGGAGGTTCCCATCCCCAAGTAGGAGCTAGATGTTATCTCCCAAAATAATTTATTTTTGTATGAAGAATTTAATTCACACAATGAGGGATATGAATGTCATTAACAGTTTGAAAGCCTCTGCTTTTGATGAAAATTTCACAATTTGTAGCTTTCGGTGGCTTGGGCAAGGATCAAAACATCTCATTAGCCACTGAAATATGGAAGATAAATAAAAGGTGGAAAACCCCTTCGGCGGTTAGGCGTATTGCTAAATTTTTTACTACCATCGAAACATTTTTTAAATAGTGATAAGAGGTGTAGTCCTCTATTACACCAATGTTTCAGAGTTTTAGTTCACTACAGCACCGCCACTGTGGAAAATCATCAGCAATTAGAAGAACTAAAGTCTACGCGTCGGAGCTTGAAAACATAAACCATCAGCAAGATAGTTCACTAAGGAGCCACAACGACAGGAAACAAACTGACTACGGGTTCCTCCATAATAGAAAATCATCGCCGATGCTGAGAAGATTAGTCGTTGAAACCTCTGACACTATGGAATTCATATTTGAGGTTTCAATGCTGCAATGGTGGGAAACAAACTGACTATGGGTTCCACCACAACAGAAAACCATCGGCGATCGGAGAAACTAAGGACTACACGTCAGAACTTGAAAACGCTAATCATCAGCACAATAGTCCACTAGGGAGCTGCAGCAATAGGAGGTAGACTGACTAAGGCTTCTGATCAATCAATAGAAACTCATCAGTGATTGAAAGAACTAAGGGCTACAGATCGACGAGATAGTCCACAGAGGTGATGAAACGGCGGAAGACAAATAGACAAGGCCTCCAATCAATCAATAATCATTCTGATAGCGTGATAATAGGAAATCACTAGTGATCAAGAGAACTAAGAACTATAGATCGATGAATTTAAAACTTAGCTCCTCTGTAGTGTCGACGGCACATAGAACTAAAGCTCCGATTCCTTCATCAAAATACTTTCGACAACGATAAAATTTGTTCGTTTCACCTCCAAAACAACGACAACGTTTTAGTCTAAGGTGTCGATGGGATAGAAGATAGAGCTTCTGATCACTGATGCTGAGAAGATTAGTTGTTGGAACCTCCGACACTGCGGTAGCATTCTTCTTTGAGGTTCTGATGCATTAGTTGTTTCAGCTTCCGGCTGCCAAAAATCTAGTGATGGAAAGCGCGAATGAAGAAACCATCATGACGCTAGGGATTTAAGACGTTGACACTATGGCAACAGTCGGGCCTGAGGTGCTGACAGGTTATAGGTTAGAGCATCCGATTGGTGATAGTGGCGACAAGGTAGACAATCCGGCGATTTAAGAAAGAAAGGCCACTTAAGTAAACCACCGAAACATTGGCTGTTGGTGGAAATTTTAAACTGAACCAACAATAGTGATTATCAGCAACCACTTCAGTTATTAAAAGTTCACTCAGTGAACTAGATATTCACAATAGATAGACAAATAGTTAGCAAGGGTTTGAAGCCCTAATCTGGAAAAACTATCACTTTCAAGTATTTTTGGTGTAAACAAATCGGATTTTCACTATCTATGATTTTTGTAGAAGGCTATAAAGCCCATGATTGATTTTATAATAAGGGTTCAACTTTGGGGATTTATGAGCCAATAATGATTTCAAGCTTCTCATTTTACTTATTCATGATATAAGCTCTTTTGTTGTGTTCTATTTAGCCATCATCTCTTTCTTTACTGTGTTTATGCTTGAATGTGCATTTAGGTCATTTTCAGATTTATTAAAAAGCCAATAGTTGTCATCCTATTGATTTATTAGTGACATTTGATTTATAAATACCATCCTCAGCAAGATTTAGCCATTTATATGCATGTGTTATGTGTGTAAGTCTACCAACTTGGTGAGTTCTCCATCCCTGCACCTTATTGTTGAACTTCTGAGCAAATTGCAACTAAAAGCCTTGTAAACGAGTGAGTTTTATGCATGCCTTGAGAGTGGAAAGGTTACATAGGTTGAATGACTTGACCCATATTTGAAAACCCCAAAAAACATTGTAAGTTACCAGACATCCTCGAGCTACAACCTAGAGGAGTTTCCTAGAGTGATAACACATGGTTCATCAATGTTATCAACTAGTACCATCGACGACAGTCTATCCTGGAATGCCTTACCTTGGAAATGTTTTTGTACCTTGGGTACAATCGAATTGGTATAATATCCCATCCTATGGAGGATATTTTGTAAACACTTTTGGAGGATATGGAGGTCATCCCAGAGGTCCACCACTTGGAGGACCACCAAGAGGACCTAGAGGACCTGGAGGACTTGGAGAATCTGGAGGATCTGGAAGAGCTGGTGGAGTTGGTGGGCCATCTGGAGGACCTCCACCTAGAGAATATCCACCCAGAGGACCACCATCTAGAGGCCCTCCTCCTGGAGGACCCCCACCTGGAGGTCCACACCCTAGTGGACCACCACCACCACCTCCTCCCGGAGGACCACCCCTGGAGGCCCACTTCTCTTGGGTGAACCCCCACTCGGAGGACCTTCGAGTAACCAACATCCTAACCAAGCAGTATTGGGGGCATCATCTATGCCCAAGCACCATGCATCATGTCAGTCCTAGAAGTACTCCAAACTTGTTCGACCCAGTGAAAAAATTTGCTCACAACACTTGGAGCTATGGATCCCGAGAATAGTGACATCATTTCTTTCAAACTAGATGGCTTTAAAACTAGGCTCTCATATCACTTGGATTTCTAGCTAACCACTAATATTTCTGAAAATAATATCCGTCGTACCTTTTTGGACGAGGGAGCCTCTACTTCGATCATGTCTCTGTCTTATTGGAGAGCCATTGGTTCTGCTAAGATCAATCATTCACCTACCACACCTAAGGATTTTTATGGTCGTGGCTTTCAAACCTATGGATTACTAGCTATCATCTAGATCGAACTAGGGGGAAAACTAATTTCCATCCACATTGAGGTCACTGACACTCCTTTGGATTAAAACTTGCTCCTAGGTCATAACTCATTTTATGCTATGAAAGTCATAACATCGACCATTTTTCCAATTGTCTAGTTCCCATTCCAAGGAAGGATTGTCACTAAAGTTCAGTTAGATTTCATTACTCCTAATGCTATTTCAAATGATGCAAACAATGTTCCACTTCTAACTACCCCACAATATCAAAATATCAGAGTAGGACTTCTTAAAGACTCTTCACTAATGGGACTCTTTCCCTTGTCAAATCCTCCTCCTTCTTCGCAATTTATTCATAGACCGGATCAATCAATATGATTTCTACTTCTATCATAGACAAAGGAAAATCAATTGTTGAATCAACATCTTTTAATCCTTTTGAATAAGTCTACAATGCAATACAATCCACCAGTGACCCTACCATCAATGATAATTTGTTGGTGGCCTCGTATTTTTATCACCTACCATATTGGCTAGACAACCCCCCATCTCTAGATTATATTTCGCATACACTTCCTACTGATGAATCCATTATGGAAGTTATGTCCTTAGAAGAGATGCCTTGGAGAGATAATCATCATCAATCTTCTTTCCTTCCCCCTTGCCATGTGGTAGAAGAGCACTTCACATCGACCGTTTCATCTGATGTAGTCACGGGCCCTCAATCTCCAATTCTCACACATCATGTTGAGTCAAAGGGAAATCTATGCAACATTACCAAAACTATGCCTGTGGATATATCAATGAAACCCAGTGTTTCAGAGAATATTCAAATAATCCATAACTCTTCTCCTTCCAAGGTTCAATTATATATAGCCTTATTCAAGGAATTCTGAGATGTATTCTCTTGGACATATGAATAAATTCCAGGTATTTATCCCTCCATCGTCATTCATGAGATCAAAACCTACCCTGGTGCCAAGCCAGTTCGCCAAAACTTACACCAGGTACATCCATGAAAAGCAGCAGCCATTAAAGAGGAAGTTGAGAAACTCCTAAGCATTGATTTCATTTACCCCGTTCCTTTAACTGAATGGGTGTCAAATATAGTTCATGTGAGCAAAAAGCAGGCTACTATTAGGGTTTGCATCGAATTTAGGGACTTGAATCAGGATTTTCCAAAAGGCAATTTTCCCACTACCTATATCGATTAAATAATCAATAACTGTGCTAGAAGTGTCATCTTTTCATTCATGGATGGATTTTTTGGCTATAATTAGATTGAAATTCTCCCTTCAGAACAACATAATATGGCCTTCATTTTCCCATGGGGTACCTTTTCCTAAAAAAAAATACCGTTTAGCTTGAAAAACGTTGGCGCTACGCTTCAACGCACCATGTTGTATGATTTTCATTATATCAAACACATTATGGAGCCCTATCTTGATGACCAGCCTTCCAATTTAGAACAATGGGACCTTCATGTTGATCATCTAAGAGATATTTTTCTTAGATTTCATCACTTCAACATTCATTTGAATCCCCACAAATGTGTTTTTTGTGTTGAAACTAGCTAATAGCTTGGTTTCATCATGTCTAAGAATGGAATCCGTATTGGTCCTTTGAATATCGAAGCCTTCTTGGCTCTACTCGCTCCCACTAATGTAACAAAAATCCAAAGTTTCCAAGGGCAGGAAAGCTTTTTACGTCGTTTTTTCTGCAACTACGTAGAAAGGAAACATCATTTCATGCAGCTGCTTAAAAAGGATACACCCTTTGTTTGGGATGACTTCGCATAGCGTGCATTTGAAAATCTCAAACATTCTCTTACCCATGCACCTCTGTTGCGACCCCTTGATTACACCAAGGATTATTCCCTATACGTTGTTTCATCCTTGTCAACTATAGGCATGGCCCTAGTTCAAACAAATGAACATGACCAAGAACATGTGATCTAGTATGCTAGTAAGAGTCTTCTAGACTCTAGAACTTGATACTCACATGTGGAGAAACTAGCTCTGGCCATGGTCATTGTGGTCCAAAAGTTCTGTCACTATATTTTTCTTTGCACTACCACTATTTATGTTGACATTAACCCCATGTACTACGTTTTGAAACGTCAGGTACTTGGGGGAAAATACTCATGATGGATCGTTATCCTCCAGGAATTTAAGTTGGATTTTGATAAAACCACCTCGAAGAAGTCCCTCATTTTTGGTGATTTTATATGTGACCTTCCCTGAACTACGGAGGAAATAGAGCCCATCGATTCATTGCCCGATGAATCATTGTTTCTCATTAGTATGACTGATCTATGGTATGGAGATATTATTCTTTATCTCCACACTCTATGATATCATCCCGCTACCACTTGTGATGACAATCATCGCATACGCCACCAGGGTAAATACTATCTCATTTTGAATGAGACCTTATACCATCATTTTGTTGATTCTATATTGTGACATTGTCTTACACATGAAGAAGCCAAAATCATCTTGAATGGTTGCCACTCGAGATCTTGTGTGGCCATCTCTCTGGGTTGGCTATTTATCATAAGATATTATGCGTAGGGTATTTTTTGCCCTCGATTTTCAACTATTGTATTGAAACTGTCAAGAAATGCTCACCGTGTCAAATATGTACCACTAAGAAGTGCACCCATCCAACTTCGCTCCATCATGTTGGAGAAGTTGGCACTTTTGTGAAATGGGGCATAGAATTTGTGCATTGTAGGCCTACCTCAGCCAGGGGGCATGGCTACATTATTATGGCTGTGGAGTATTTTACTAAATGGGTTGAGGCCATGCCCACATATGCCAAAGACGAGAAAATAACTACGTTGTTCTTGTTTAACCATATCATCGCTAGGTTTGGGATTCCTAGGGCCATTGTGACCAATCATGGGTCACATTTCTAGAACAAAATAATGGTAGAACATAGTGCAAAGTTATGGTTTCACCACGATAACTCTACACCTTACTACCCTCAGGCCAAAGGATAGGTTGAAGTGATAAATAAAGTATTGAAAACCATGCTTCAACGAATGGTAGGGTAGGACAAATCAAATTGGAACTTCCAACTATTTTCTATACTTTGAGCCTATAGGACCACTGTAAATACTTCCATCGATTTCATGATTTTTCAATTGGTATATAGATTGGAAGAAACTCTCTCGATAGAATTCGAAATTCCTTCTCTAAATATCATTGTAGAAATTCTTCCTAACACCACCATAGAAGAGGAACGGTTTCTGTAACTGAATAAGCTTGATGAAACTTGCCACGATGCTTCCTTAGCGAATGAGGCACAAAAATAGTGGATGAAATCCCAGTATGATAGATCTATTCAGCCCCACACTTTCAATGAAGGAGATTTGGTCTCAACTTATGATCAGAAGCATGATAATTTTGGCGCAGGGAAATTTGAATCTATGAGGCATGGGCCTTAGATTATCATTCATGTCTTGGAAAAGGGTGCATATGAGTTAGTAAACTACAATGGGATACCCCTGGGTGAGCCCCGCAATGGGCTCTACCTTAAAATATATTATGCCTAGGTCATTTAGCATAGGCTCTTTGTAAATACTATTTATAGATTGGTGTGTGTCTTGTTTGAAAAGTGTCGTTTATTTTATGATTCAAGATGTGTTTTTCAAACCCTAATTATGTAGATCCTATGTCTAATGGACATATGACCACTTTTACTGGTTTCTTGGATAGTGCTAATTGTTACACATTGAATCTTACATCAGCATATTGGGTACTGTACTCTCCTACAAGTGATTTGGTGATTTTAGGGAGTGTTTATTTAGGTCCCTCCACCAACAATCTAGCAGAATACCATGCAGTAATTGGATTGTTGATGAAATCCATAGCTAGTGATGTAAGGGATAGTAGGGTTTACCTAGACTCTGAACTAGTTGTTCAGCATCTTAAGCAAGTCTACACCATCTAAAACCACCTACTCCTTCATACATTTTGAAGGGTTAGACTATTGGAAAGGTCTTTTGATCAAGTCATGTATCAAAATATTTTGAGACATTTGAATGTTGTGGTAGATTCCTTATCTAATTATGTCTTATATTGGTACATTGATCATAATTAAAATCCATTATAACATAAAAACATTCATGTAAATTCATAAGCATGTATACATTTCACACATCACATTTTTGCACACACATTTGTAAATAAAGTTTATCACCTATAAACTATAAAACTGAGATACAAAAATGGGTTCAAGCGTCAAGATTTCAATGTCCCCAAGGGCTAGGACTGTCATAGTTCAAAATATACATGTACAGGGAAAAATGTGAAGCTTTGAAGCTTTCAGTATGACTACATATACAAAAATTCGAAGGTCCCTGCAAACTAGTCATCACGACGGTGCTCATGGTAGCATATAATGGCCTGAGCCACTCTACGCAGTAGCCTAGGGAACCATCCTTAGACTCCTACAGTATGACACTAGTAACACCTAGGTAGTTCATTAGTGGTGATATCCAGGAATCCCTATAGTCAAATGCTGCAGGTTCTAAATAAATCTAAAAAATTAAAAACATGGTGGATAATTCCTTTCTTACCTCAATCATCCCACTCTTCATCCTTGGGTAGGGGAAGTTCTAGATCCTTGTGGAAGTCTGCACCCTCATAGGCATAATCCTTGATCATGAGTAGCTGGCCTCTTAACCAGAGAAATAAGGTTGATCCATAAAAAACTTTGGAACCCTCGCCACCATGACGGGCCATAACATAAACCTATCTAAGCATCCTAGGATCCTTAGGATCTAGTCTACTCATAGCCACCTGGGGTCTCATGTAAGGCACCCTCTAGAAGCTGAAAGACACTACCATAGATCCATAGCCAAATTGTTTGAGATTCCTCTGCTTGTTCTTGTTTTGTTGATCCTTTAGGTTAAATAACTTTCCCTCACACCAGTTGAAGACTGTAGGATCCATACACTCTAGGGCATATAACATATGTGCCCTAGTGGTTAAGAAGGTGGATCTATTCCTGAAAACCTTCCTAATGGTATAAAATACCATTCTCAAAGGACGATACACTATTTGTTGGATACAGAGCTTCCCAGATTGGGCATGCATCCCTTGTGCACAATATCTGTCAATTATATAATCCAAGAAAATCTCACCATCCCATGAGTCATATAGAACCACTTGTATCCCTCTCTGAGACATCCCGGTCAAGAAGTATATGTCCTTAATGTCAATGGTCAAAGTGTGGGTCCCTACCAAAAATTGTTGTTTCTCAGGGTCCAAAATGTCAATGATATACTCTAAGAGGCGTATATAAGCCTTCATTCTTGGAACCTTGAAATATTTTAGTAACCCACAGTTTTGTAGGGCCTCTATAGTGGTTGGATCGCTAACATATTGGAAATCTGTTGTTTCATGCTCACACTCTTTCCATATTACCATGGAGTGCATGTCATTTTTCACCTGCAATACATCGTAAACATGCATTATAACCCACTTCATTGATGAAAGAAAGACAAAAAATTGATTTTAATGGATGGAGGGCATAATGTTTTGAAAAAACCTAGCTGTGATGCCTTTTTTGTACATAGACAGAGCGCCTAACGCTTCTACTGGAAATTACCAGTACAATAAGATAGATCATTTACATTATAAAAATTCTTGAAAACATCTCTCCAATAAGAGTCGTATTGGTGCATGAGTCATGCGTGAGTTGCACAACTCTGTAATTGAACTCTACGACTCAATCTTTGCAATTCACTCTCGACAACTCAATTCTTCATAATGGTGATTTCAATCTATGAGCCACCAGTTCTTATAATGCAGGATTGACCATTTGAATTATTTCCCAATCATTCAGACCAAATATTTCATTCATTTCCTAAATTTGTCGTCGATCCTCCGAATCTAACGGTTGGATCCATTATTAATGTGTGTCTCATCAAAGAGCGCTACTAGTTAACTTGTTTAAATAGTGCATTTACTATCAATTTTACTCTATTACAACCCTATGGACATCACAACATGGTTCCCTAACTATGATCTTGATTCCTCTACTTGCGCAGCCCCTTGCTCTTGGCGCTCTATCCTTCTAATGGGCATCTCATGCAAAAAACAAAGATATTTTATTTTCATGCGCAATGCCTCAAGCATTGCGTAGCACTAGGACCATCATGTAGAGATTCAGTCTATTCCATTCGCCAACTTATGCAACATCACATAAAATAAACTATTGCAGCTATACTACACCTCCCATAGTAATGAAATTGATAACATATAGACCCAACCAATGCATCTGCAACTTACCTGAATGTTTGGAAAATGTGTTGTCATATAGCAGCACCAGGTCTCCTTGCTAAAAGTGTATGTTCTTGATATGTCGATCATGCCAATATTTTTGTCGATCCTTCTCCATGCGCTGGTGAAATCCTGTGACAAAGCTGTCTTCCTCTATTTGTACCAACTGAGCTAGGAGTTCTTCTAGTGCTCCTTCGTCATCCATTATGGTTGTTGCTGCAATGCAGAAACTCAAAACAATGTACTCCATTGGCATGAATGCCTCCTTCCCATACACCAACTTGAATGGTGTATTCCCTATTAACGTTTTTACAAGTTGTGTGATACGCCCATAAGACTGATTGAATCTTCAAATCCTAGTCATTGTGGTTTGCATTGCACACATTTGTGAGTGCATGCGCCAACACCTTGTTTAACGCCTCAACTGTCCCATTTTCTTGTGGATGATAAGGGGTACTCTTCTTATGTTGTATCTGAATCTCATCTTCCAGTGCACTGACAGCGCGATTGATGAAGTGAATCCCCTGATCACTCATTAATATCTTCGAACAAACAAGCATAGTAACAAAATTTTCAACCAGGAACCTTGTGGCCGTCGAAGTGGTGAAATATGCAACTGGTGTTTCCTTTTCCCATCTCATCAGATAATCTATCATTTTAATGGTATATTATGCACCCATTCTTTTTCTGGGTGGGTTGATTGGTCCAACAAAATCCACCACCCATTTCTCAAATGGATGCAACATCACCTAAGGAACTAACAACATCTCATCCCTTCATGAGGGATTCCTAGTCCTTTGACAAACATCGCAAGTCCATACATAGTCTGTTACATTCCCATTGAGATTTGGCTACCAAATCACTACGCAGAGTTCCTTCCTAACAGTATCACGACCTCCATAGTGTAAACCTACAATTTCTACATGTGCTTCTTCCAATACATGCTCTTGTTCATCTGGTAGGACGCATTGCCATAAGTTCTCGTCATGTCCAATCTTACAGAGTTCCCCAACAATAAACTAGAAATCCATGGCTAAAACTACCAAACACTTCTTCTAATTTTTAGTTAGAACTTATGGTGTTGTTCCCATCCCCAAAAACTAAACCATTTATTCATAGTGGTCATCAACCGTTCCAACTTGGAATAGTTGTGCATATAGTAACCCTCTTCAATGTTCGTCGGTTCTTCTCTTTTCTCAATTTGTGATAAGTGGCCTGGGCCTGCATTCAAGTGACCCGACTTCATAATTATCTCGAAATCAAACTCTTGGAAGAGAAGTATCCAATGACATATCTGCCCCCCCAACACAGGATTATTCAACAGGTATTTCAATGCAGAGTGATCTGTGAACATCTTCAAATGACCTCCCAATAGGTAGTGTTGAAAAATATGCAATGTGTAAACTATTTACAACCATTCCCTCTCTATCTAGTATAATTATTCTCCACAAATGACAGCTTCTGACTTGCGAAAGAAATCGGGTGATCAATATCACCTTCCCCTGGTTGTGCCAGCACCACTCCTAGCACAGTTAATGATAAATCAACATGAACATGGAACTCCTTTGTCCAATCTAGAAAGACCAGTATTGGTGTTGTGGCGATATTTTTCTTTACTATGTTAAAAATTCCTTGACACACCTGACTCCATGTGAACTACACATGCTTCTTCATAAAATTATTCATAGGTGCTATGATTGTGGCATATCCTCTGATGAACTTGTGATAGTATCATGTATGGCCTAGTGTTTCTCTAAGTTGCTTCACATTTGTAGGTGGTGACAAGTTCATGATCAGCGCAATATTGGATGGATCGACCAATAGTCCTTCCTTATAGACAATCTATCCTAGCAACATCCCAAAGGGTGCAAAAAATATGCATTTTTTTTTAATTTAGCTCAATTTAATGTTGTCAACATCTCTCCAACATTGGTCGTAGGTTTGTAAGATGATCCTTTATCATCCCATAAATCATCTAGTCATCCATGTAAAATGACATAAATTTCTGAATAAAATCCTTGAATGAGATGACTACGATTCTGTAGAATATTGTAGGCACATTCTTTAATCCAAATGGCATCACTGTGTACTAATAACATCCCCATTTAGTAAAAAAACACTATTATGCCAATCCTCTTTCGTGATCTTGATCTAGTGATAGCAATAAAAGACATTGATGAATGAGTAGACTTCCTGACTACCCACTCCCTACAGCACTTCGTCAGTGAACGGTGTCGCGATTGGATCATGAAGGCATGCATCATTCAAATTTATGATATCAATGCAGATTCAAACCTCACTCATCTTTTAATCTTTCCAACTATGGGATTGATCCACTCTGACTCTTCAACTAGTTCTATGATTCTTGTGTCTAGCATCCTATCAAGCTCAGCCTTGTATCATTGATTCATATGATATGGATGTTGTCACATTGGCTTCACATATGTATTCAGAGGGATTTTCATCTCTCCCAAATCTCCTAGTATCCCCTTCATCTCTAAAAAAATTTGTCGAAAACAAATCTTGAAACTCATGTAGCAAATCAATGATCTTTGCCATGGTTTCTTCATCGCAGTAGTATCCAATATTCAAAAACTTTGGGTTCTCCTCTATCCCAATGTTAACCTTTTACACCTTCAATGGTCGATTGATTTTGTCTGTCGGTATCTCAGCCACCTTGATATCCTGACTTCCTTCTTCCTCTGGAATGTTGATGTTCCTTGTGTCATATTCATCTTCAAGCCCTCTTGTTACATTGTGGCACTCCATCATCGACTGCATCATCGGTTCCTCATGCGGGTCCACCGGATATGCAACTGGAACTAACTTCAAAACAACATTGTGGATATGTTGTAGTGCACTATGAATGGATGGATTGGTATCCGCAAAATTGAATGTGTGGCTGAAGTAAATAGACAACTATTCCTATGTCATTATCTCTCTACATAGCTCTGCTAATTTATACCACTATCGTGGCATTTCATCCAATGTGTGTACGAAATCATGTACCCACTCATCCTTTAGTTAGGACACCCACATGGTTTGACATGCAATCAGATCACTGTTGGGATCATTCTGCCCATCATACCTCTCGGCTAGGTACTGTTCTACTTCACCAAAGTGAATTGTCATCAAGCTGTGACACTGTTGCCACCCAGTGTTTGAATTCTTATGGGTCGCCCACTTCATCCAATGCCAACAATCGCTGTGGTTCTGACTCCTTATCTTTAAATTCAACAAGAAGCATAGAAATCTCAAGAATTCCTTCATATACTAGAAACTCAACACTCTCTGTTGCTACTTAGCATAATGACTAAGTGATTAAACAACACTTCCGAATTGATACCTCATGCATCTGATTCTACCAATTTCCCAAGGCATCATCAGAATCCGAAGATGCAGAACTAGAACTACGCCATTCCAACTTGTCATCAACAATAGGATGGATATAGTATTCTGAGATGTTGTATGCATGATCCCACCCTCCTACAACTTCTTCCTTAATTGGCCCAGCATACCTTCTTCCTTTATTTGGATCTAACATAGTTATGAATCTGATGTCATGGTTCACAAAGGTCATTACGCATTTCTTAAAATTTATCACTGTCAAACTATCATTGTCCCATCGAATCCCTAATAGTGTGGGATATGAGCTTCCTCCATAAAGAGCCTCAATCACATCGAATTATGTCTAAGTCTTCATTCCTTCAACTTCCACTGCAATATGTGGAACACGCCCAATCGGTGTCACTCTGGCCTGGTTAACCAGTCGCAGGTGCATAGGGGACCAAACTAGATGTACACTCCCAATCTTCTTCCATGTCTTCTTTGTCAGAATGTTGACATCCAAGCCTGTATCTAGAATGATTGAATCTACCTCGTAATCCCTAATCTAAATATTCATTCTCATCTCTTTCCTTGTTTTCTCCTTGTGTAGGGAGTTCATGGAAAAATCCCTCCGCTCTTTCTTGGGTCGATGTAGTAGACTTGCAATCTCAATGAGTGCATTAGGGTCCTTTTTTAGTGACAGAAACCTTTCAAATAAGTTTTTCAAGGTACCATGTTGTCGCGATGGTCCTGCTACTAAGGTAGAATAAAAAATAGGTGGCATCTCATAAACAAGAAAATTACCCAGATCTATTCTTTTCGCATCACGTGCTTCAAAGAATGTGTCCCTCTCAGCTTCGATATCAAATTGGACCTTATTCTTTCCAGCCAATCAGACTTGTGAAATCAGGCCGTCATTTCCTTTAGTTACACAGCCATGATTAATGGAAGAAACATTAGCATACCGAACTCTGGTTTCTATTGAGATCTTCGTAATTGTTGGTCCTTTCTGGTTTGGTGGTGGATTTATTGGATGGTTCACATTCTGAGTCTGGTTCTAAATCTGGTTCTTATTCTGGTTCTAATTCTGGTTCTGGTTTTGCAATTGGGGAATGTTTCTTTCTTGATACTTCGCAATCAATTGCGGAGAGTTATCAACAGTGTGATCTGCAATGATACAATAAGAACACCATGCTTAAAAATTCAGGAAATATCCATGATAATGTCCCATTACTCCACAATTATAACATTCCACAGGTCCTCGATCTTATCCTCCTCCTTGACCAAAACCTCCACCTCGTCCTCCTTGGAATCCTCTGTGAAATTGTCCTTGCTACTGATTTTACAGTTTATTGAGTTGCTGTTGTTACGAGGGATTCGGATGTAGTTGCACATACTATGGTTGAGTGTATATTTCCTGAGTATATTGTGGCTACTACAAAGTAAACTACATCTGGTTGTATTATGGAGGTGGCAGAGAAAATTGTGGTCGTGGTACAAATTGTGGTTGGGGTTGTAGATGTGGTACAAACTGTTTTTGCAGTTGTGGTTGTACCACTTGTGGTGGCTACTACGGTTGCTCCATCATTCGATGTTCTTCTCCCTTCACATAGTAAGCATCCATAGTCAAGTTCTAGAGGAAATAATATGCTCGACAATCCTTGTCTCCATGCCCAATAGGTCGACAAAACGTGCAATACAAATTCATCGGCTTTGTGACCATCTTATGGATATACAAAAAATTTCATGTCAATTCCCGTGAACTTGGAAAATGTGGCACCATGGCATGTTTCCATGAATAAATGGATTTGGAGCTCCCGAAAGCAAGTAATTTCAAAAATCCAGGCATTAATCCTTATGATGTCCCTCCGCATGACATCAAGTACACTAGACCTCCTTGCGATGCTCTCTTGCTTTCTTGATATCTTGGAAAAATATTGTCATATTCTCTAGTTGTGTTTGAATCCGATTCATTCAAACTCCATTTTCTCCAACAGGTGAAGCTTCCAACTTCATCATGATCTTTAGAGCCTCGCTCTATGTCATGATATTTTGCTGCATCAAAGGTATCCTGATATGCGGTACTAACGCTACAATAAACCATTCCTTATGATGTACATCACTCATTCCAAAATTGAATTTTTCCATCAGTGTCTTGAATTGCTGATCAAAATCCCAAATAGTCTCATTTATTGCTTGATATTCTTTAGCTCTATAATGTATTGCACTTCAGACTTGGGCTTTCTAAATTCCTTGATCAATTATTTTATGATATCAGGCAGAGTCTTCACTAGAGTCCAAGTGGGAACTTGTCTAAACTTCATATACCAGTATAGTGTGCAACCTCGAAAGGTCATCACCAACTAACCTTTCTTAACATCATCATCATGAACATGTTTGATAGTTCAAAATACTTCGCACTGAAACCATTATTGCTCGGGATCCTTGGTCTCATTCCCCTGAAATAGAGTTAACTTTAGATCGTCACCCACCATCCTCGTCCTTCTTCCTATGTTCGTTGATCCGCTACTATTAGAGTGTTACTGAATCAATGGACAACTTGGTGTTGAGCATGTATTTCTTCCTGAGTGTGGTGCAGTGCATAGAGTTGTGGGTACATTGTTCCTCTAGGTTTGTCTTTCTTTGGGCTCGGTTGTAGCCTAGTATTCTCCTTCGTCATTGTAGGGTCACTTTGTCCCTTGTGATATTCTCTCATGGCCTCTTGTCTTAGTCGCAGTATGACTCTCTCCTGTCTTGTTCCTCTTCTCTTGTCGAAACCTTACTCCACTTCTCAAAGTACTATTTCCTTCCTTGGCTTCCCTCATAGTCTCGTCGTAACTTCCATCCATATACCTTGTATCATTCCATCCAACCCTTGTCTCCTATATACCACCAACCTCGGCACACCAAGGCTCTACTCATCGGAGTTCATCTTCAATATGCCTTTTTCACAGATGAGCATCTTAATTGAAAGTTACAATGATAAAAAAAACCTACCTCTTGGTCCTTTAAAGAAATCCCTTTCTACATCACTGTAATACTTGACTATGTCAACTGCAAAATCAGTGGTGTATCCTCTCAATATGTTTCCAATCTAGACGTCGATATCCCTTAATGATCTGTTGTCTACCTCTTGTAGTTGCTGGGTCTGCTTTGGGGTCTAGCAAGTGGGCTCGCCTCCTTGTAAATTTGTCTTCTAATAGGTCAATCATGCCAACTACTCATACAAGATGATTAAAAACTCAAAGAAAAAGTACTCATGGAGATCATAATACATGTATGTTCCCAACCACTGTTCCGTCGTCAATCTAGGGTTCTAATTCTCCTCTGCAACAAATTCCCGAGCCTTCTGGTTAAACACTCTTGAATATCTAGTCTCATCGGATGCAACAACATGTCCTCCTTCTCTATGCACTATGGTCTCGGTAATGGAACCATTTTTTGACATAGATCCGTCAACAGGGGTTCAGTCTCTGTGGACACCCTTAACACATCGATCTCCCTGAGCATCATCCCATACAAGTTTTACCCTATCCAGCAACACTTGCAGAGCAAATTAGATATCACCCAAGATGTTCAAGGGAGAATTGTCGAAACCAATTTTCTGCAATAAGAAGGAGGGTTGTCCATCTACTATCAAACTATCACAACATTAATTAGCGGATCCTAGTATTGGTTCATACTCCAATAGATGCATATGATCATTCATCATATCACATCAACATACTCAGATTGCACTAGAAGTATCGATGCATAAACAAATATACCGACATAGCATCATTCAAAATAGGGATGCATCACATCATTCAGAAATAAACATTATAATTCACTATTCATCCACATCACATTGCAGGAAAACAAGAAAAAGTAAGAAGACACACTGTTTCTCTCAAATATATGTCATGTCATATTAACTTCGCATCAAAACATAGGTTCCCAAAACAATTCCTCAATTCATATCTTGCATCAAAGACAGATCATAGGTTCTCAATGTTGATCCAAATACAGATAAATACCTATTAGGAAGCTCTCATAAATCGATCCAACATTTACAATCATAGATCTATTTATAGGCTTGCGCCTTTTACAATGCGGTCCTCTTAAGTCAACTTCCTAACTACCTGAACCAAAGTCTACACAATAACAACCACAATCTACAAAATATGACCACAATATAAAAAATATGGCCAAACTATGACAAAACTACCTTGCACTCCATCTCCCGCCTTACGCATCAACTTGAACCTTTTGCATCATCCTTTATGCTGTGTAGCTAACTATCTCCAAAATTGCCTACCAACAAAAATAGGATGCTAAATGAAGTAATAGTATAATGCTAATAATAATTCCGTTGGGATTGCAGAGGCACTTGATCAATTTGTAGCATTGGATAGCGGAAGACCCAACAACATAGTAATGGGGAGTAGAAGACAACCCAGACAATAGATCAATGTAAAAAATAATGTAAAATACTGATAGTCTAGTAGTAGTACAATTCTCAAGAAGATGAAAATTTCAGATGTTTGACACCACATCCTACCAATATACCAATTTTATATCATGTAAATATAGCTATATCCATAGAGATCCCATGTTTTCTATAAGATTAATAAATTAAACTCAATAAAATTGCAAAATTGAAACCCTTTTGTTGATTGACTTCCCTACCTTCCTATAAAAAAAACATCGTTGTTGTTTCAACTCAAATGAATATAGAAAAATTCCTCTTTCTTTCCAATAACACCATATGATCATGTGCATAAATTGGATAGGTCATTCACAAGATGAAAAGAATTGCCTCCACTTCCTGTAAATTTATTATTGCAATAAAGGGAATTAACAACATTTAGTTACCCTTTATTGGGTTATATCTACTTGTTTTGACCTTCACGGGAAAGGTAAAAATCTCCATTGTTATGTTTCAATCATGCAATAGTTATAAAGATACACAAATGGTGAAAATTATATGATACCATTTAATGGTAACGATAAAACATAGGGTATAATAAGAATTTATATTTTCACCTATGTTCATGTCAATTCCAATACAATATTAAGACCTGATTCCTTGCATATAAGAATTGAAATTACAATTATGAATGTGCTAGATATTACTCAATCTAACAACTATTCCTAACTGGAAATGTGAAAATGTTAAACAATAATAGACAAGTTTGAACTAAATAGTTAGTTAATAAATATTGATATAAATTTTCTTGGTTCTAGTGAGCCAAGAAAGATTGATCTAACTTTTCTTGGTTTTCGTGGATCAAGGTTTGATTGAATCTTAATACCCACCTAAACCCCAACCTAAAAAATTATTCTAAAAAAAGAATACTTTTTAAGTTCAATGATTTGGAGGTATAAATCCATCACATCATTTGGAGGTTGTTCTTTAGCAAAAGTTAGGATTGATATGAATCCATCACATGATTTGGAGGTAAGAATCTATAGCATGATTTGGAGGTTATTCCTTAGAAAAAACTGGGACTAATATGAATCCAACACACGATTTGGAGGTATGAATTAAGCCCACCATTTGGAGGTATGAATCCATCCCATAATTTGGAGGTCATTCCTCATCCCACCCAAATAGAATAACCCCCAATATTTATATTACTATGTCAAATTAAAAATCCCCCCATGACCCCTTAATACGAGGAAATATATTTTTGAGGTTTTTAGGACTATTCAGACCCCCAATATGAATGGACGTGACATGAAATTGCCTTGTTAGGGAATCCCCCATGCTAATTGGTGCTCTTTTCTCTCTCGTCCAAAAGTTTCTAGGACCCACTCATCACGTATCCACCTTTGGATAGGATGACACATATATTATGTGGACACTTGATGGTTTCAAGATTTCAGACGAAAACTCGAAACAATTTTATTAACCCACAACTCTCGCGGGATACTTGATTTTGGCGAACCTTCTTTTCAAGGAGTTATCACTCAAAGGATACCATGTGTGTACCTTTTGTTGTATTTAAGGGACAATGCAAGCTAATGAGGGTCACTTTTGGCATGTTAGATGCAATAGAAAACTGAAAAATCAGGCATCCCTCAACTTAATTGTTTTTTTAGATACTTACACAAAATATCTTGCTTTCAGTAAAACATATTAAATGTAGGAAATTGAATCATGTTTCCAAATATATAAGGTTTATGTCTTGAAATTTTTTATAACTATGTCCAATTTCATTCTTTCTAACAGTCACTTGTTTTGTTAAGCAAATGACAAGGTATATGTTTTTTTAGGTGCAGTATTTGAGGGCCTAAATGATGCTTTTGGGATACAAAACTTTGGAGGCATGTAGAGAACATATAACACTAGTGTAACACTTTTTTTCGAAAAATAAAATTAGTAATTTTTAATTTTTTTTATAATTATCTAAGTGATCATTCCTCGAAAATGGTATGTCTTTTGTGGGTGCATCCTTTGAAGGTCTTAATGGAATAATCATGAAATGGATTTTTTATATAATGTAGAGGCTAGTGTATTCTAGTGTACAATATAATGTTTTTTAAAATGATTGTGAATTGAAAAATTTATGGGAAAAACACTAACAACATGTATTTTGAGTTAAGGAGTTAGGACATAATAGAAATTGAAAACAAATAGGAAAATATAATATTTTTTAATAAAAATTACATATTTAGAATCTGTAGAAAAAATGCTATTTATGTTTAATATTTCATCAAAAAGGAATATGTGTAGCATACTGTAATGTGTGTGTAAACAACGACTTCTTCAGAAAATGGGGGAAATTCCCAATTAGCTATGGTTTATCATATACCATAGCACAGGTTTGGTATTACTAAAGAAAATTTCAAACCATGCACATAGGAATATTGGTGACATACGAGCAAGTGAATTGGCATGTTTAAATTCAAATTACATTTCCCTCCTTGTAGAATTAACATGTGCGTGGGCGCTATATTACTAAAAAATGCGCGTTTTATAGCTCCAAAATGTGAGCGTGTTATATAACTACAAAACATGAGCACGTCATATAAATATAACATGTGAACGCGTGTTGTAGAGCTAAAAATATAACACTATATGTAATATATCAAATGTA
>LPNX010411912.1:68980-99083 GCA_001517045.1 Pseudotsuga menziesii
TCTTTCATTTGCTCATTATTCAAGAGAACCAAAGGTATATTTTCTCATTCATCATTGTTTGATGGGAAATATGAACAATTGAGAAGGAAGATTGAAGCACCTTAAAGGATATATAGTTCTAAAGCACTAATCTATAGTTATAAAGCACTAAATGTTTGAAGCTTGTAATTGAGGAGAAAAAACAAACTATATTGAATTGATCATTGTGGTGATGGAGAATGTACATAACCAAGGAAGAAAATAAGCAAGTAAGAAGAGACCTTAAGAAGTCATTGAAGAAGAGAAAGTAAAGAAAAGAATAGATATGATCAGTCAGATGCTTTCTTTAGAAACTAATCCAAATTAAATTATAGAGGATACCACGGTTCATCTTATTAATCCACCACAAGAAAAAAGGAAGCATTCACTAGAGGGACCTTCAATTTACACAATAATTGTTGAAAAAGCACCCCATGGAAGTATTCAAGAAGAAAAATGTAGGTGCTCATTAGGGTATGTTTTAATTCCCACTTCAAGTCAAAGTGATAAGTTACCATCTCAAGATGAAGCTCATGAAGAGGCGTTGGACATGGATCCTACTGTTGAAGAGGTGTTGGATATGGAGCCTACTGTTGAAGAGGCATTGGACATGGAGCCTACTATTGAAGAAGAAAATTTTATCTAGACCATCGATGAGGTTGTTGGACTTCCACCATCCAACTACCATGAAGAGAATGAAGGACAACAAGCTACTACTAAAACTCCAGAGCGTATTTTTGATGCACTAGATGATAGAATTCCAACCCTCTTACCTCCATTAGAAAGAACATGTCGAAGAAATCCCAAGCGTATACAAGTTAATGAAAGAATCCTCAATTCCATTGAAGGTATGCTATCTAAACGTAGTATTTCTTATCAAAATCAACATCTAATAAATAAATATTTTGTTTCTAATTGTGATGGAGATAAATGTAGATTATTTTTATCATTGTTAAAATCTAGGGGCATGAATATTGTTAGGAAAATGTTAGGGATAAAGATTCTAAAGAATTATGAACCAAGTTGTCATATAGTTAAAAGCTTAGTAGATCCCTTTTTCAAAATTGGTAAGAACACATGCTCAAAGGAATGCAATGTGGCTCCTCGCATGTTGTCACAAGCAATTGTAAATAAGAACACCAAGGTCCTTTGTTTTCTCAATCCTGCATCCAAACTATTTAATTTGAATGTAAAAACCCTTTGTAGGTATTCTATTATAAGAGAACATCTTGACACAACCGATCAAACAGATTTTTGGGCCTTTATTGGTCAGTTTCCACGTCATGACATGAAGCTAGTTGATGCAGTAAAGGGACTAGTGCAGAGTTTTTGGCATGATCACACAAGGCACTCTTCAAAATGGAAGGATGTACTAAAAGTGAGAAGGGGTTCAAAGGATGGTGACCCACATATTAAGAATATTCTTGATATAACACAGACAGAACTATATGAGAAATTTAGGAATGAACATAGACAATTGAATTTGGGGAAAATATCTTTTGAGAAATGTAAGCCCTGGTATGTTAGAATAAATACTCTTCGTAACACTTGTTGTTGTAGATACCATGTAGAATATGAATATTACTATGAAACATTTTTGTACATTCGTCGTGTGTTGCATACTAACCATGTGCAGGATTGCTCCTTGACAATACCACCGATTTCATCAAGAGAATTCATTCATAGCATCATGTGAAATAGGCCTAAGGGGAAAACATACTATGAAAAATCATGTTTGGATGGAAATTGCTCCACCTGTGATGGAATCATATTATTGATCCAATGTATGCACGAGAGTGGAGACAGTGAATTTGGGAATATGGTTACAGATATGAAAAGTTTCAAATATATCAGCTATGAAATAGTCCCAAGGAAAGAAAGAAAAAAATAAAATTGGTGAATGTTAGATTTTTAACATTAAGCTAGTATTATATTAGGATCTTTAACTGAGAGAACAACAAGCAAAGCAATCAAACACAAGAGACAATGAACACAGTGTTTTTCCTCTGGGAAACCATAGATGGAGAAAACCCCGTAACTTCCTCAGAGATAAAATCAGCACCAAAGTAAAATCCAAAACAGTAAGATGATCTACCGACAGCAGTAACCTTCTTTCTTCCTTGCCCTAGTGTCTTCCTCTTCCTCAACTATGCACTACAACTGAGTGTGAGTGAGTGTGTGATAAATAGAGAGCCTAGCTCTCTATTTATACTAATTCCCGACTTGACTAAACCCAACTAGGGCCAACTTCACTAGGTGAGTCTAATAACCCTAGTGCCCCGGAACTGCGGGGACTTTAACCCTTAGACAATAGGAGGGCTACCCACCTTGACTTGACATGACTTGTTTACATTATAGAAACTCCCGATAGGAACCTTGGGGCATGACATGACTCAAGTACATTACAAATACATCTCGGAATAAACATCTAGTTACAATACATAAGAAATACAAGTGAATAAATTCCAAAGTTACAATTACATCAACAATGAAATCTCAGGTATGCATTTATCTATAAATTTATGTTTAAACAGTTACATTTCATTCCTTAGAAAAAACTGATATTGAGATCATTTTGTGTCAGTAGGTACAAGTTAGTGACTTCATTAAGGAATTTATTGAAAAGACATGTCAATATGTTCAGCATGTCCACTTGGCACGGTGGCAGAATGAAAAGTTTAGAATATGCAGAGATACATTTCCCAGTGGTACTATACTTTTAGTTGTTGATTTTTCCAAGAACTACAATCTACAACCTTAAAATGAGATCCAAATTTAGTATTATCACTCTAAGCATGTTTCCTTGATGGTGCATATCACATATAGGCATGGCATAAATAACAGTGAAGGGAAAAGAGAAATTATGAAGGAATATCACTTCTAGATAAGTGATGATAGGTTCCATGACTTCCACTATGTACGCCATTGCTTCATCATGTTCTATGATCACTTGAAGGGCAGGAACATATAGATGGATCGACACTAGATTTGTTCTGATGCATGTGTTGGTCAGTTAAAAAATGCACCCATATTTCAATGGTTGTGTTCATTGCATAAAAACTACAAAGTTCCACATATGTGGAACTATTTTTAGACTGGGAATGGTAAAGGAGAGCATGATGGAGCTGGAGCATGTGTCAAAACATCCCTATGAAGGGAGGAATTGAAATTATCTACAATATCTACCATTCAAAATGATCAATCTATAGTAAGGTGGTGCACATCAGTAATGGGAGAGGAATCAACTATGCGAGTAGAATCCACAAGAAAGAGACATGTGGAGAGATTGTTTTGGGACCAGAAAAATTGCTCGTTTTTTGCTCACCTTGTTGTGATGGTGATTGGGATGGGTGTGAATCATTGAATTGGGTCAATGGATGGGATCACATATCACTTCCACTTGATCAGCGTGCAATTGTTGAGTTAAATCCATTGGAAGAAGACCAATCATCTATTTTTATAGATTTTGATCATGTCTCAGACCTTGTACAACCTAGTATGATGCATTTCCTTAACATTTTTTTTGTTTACTTACGTAATCTTCAAACTCACATTAATGGCCTTGTATCACATGAAAAATATTTTGATCATATACCTACAATCATATAATGCAGGGCACATATACGCAGTGGTTTCCTCAAAAGATAGTGAATGGGGTGGTGATTACTGGTTGGGATGTTGTATAGAGGGAAAGAAAAACCTCATTATGTCGATGAATGACGATGAAAACAACCACTTCCCAATCAGGTCTATAGTTGTTAAAGGTGAATACCTTACACAGGACAACAATGCAACAAAAGAAGGGTGGATATGTTTACAGGTATTACAAACCAGGTTCAAGTTTTTATCACTTTATAAATTTAATAATTAGTAAAAGCCTCCAGGTACAAACAATGCCTAGCCGAAATTTATCGAAGTTACGCTACTTCTTACCGGATACAGAGCTGAAGAGACTAATGGAGACCATAATTATAAGAGATGATCTGGACGGCTTGGTTGTATTATAATAGGTGGGATCTAGAATGATGAGTTCTATTACATAGTGTTAATTTTCCCATATATGCTGCTTATCAATATGTTAATTTTGTGTTCTTGATATGCCAAATTTTCATTTATGTTGTTTATAAATATGCCAAAATTTATCTTGTATGTCAAGTTAATTAACATGACAAATTTTACATATGATTAATAAACCCTAAGATTATGAATGATCATGTAAATAGAAATAACATGATCATGTCAATATCAATCCTATGATCATGACAATATCAATCATATGAACATGTCAAGATCTCATTCACATGTTAAACATAACATTAGAATACATACATGTACCTCTTTAGGTCATACCTATAAAAGTTCTTTACAGGCTCTCTTACGAGACTAAAACCCTAATTTTTCAAGTAGGTCATATTGTCAATGTTTTCAGCTGATATATAAAACTAGGATAATGGAAACAAGACGCCGCAATGATCACTTTCTATTTTAAGGCTTGTATAATTTCCTTCTTGACAGTTCACCTCTTATACCATGTTAAACTTTTTATTATAACCATTAGTTCAATGCATAAATTTAACTATAAAACATTTACATCAAGAATTTAACATGTAGGATCTAGTTAAGAATAACAATGCACAAGAGACACAAAATTTTATCTCAGGAAACCGTCATGGGGAAGAAAACCTAGCAACCTTTCCTAGAAGAATTATGTTTAGAAAAAAAGTACAATGAAACCCTGAACAAACCCTAACACACAAGATTATGAGGAAACCCTAACAAACAAGCTCATGATGAAACCCTAAAATAAGTGTTTCCTTCTCCTTCATGTGCAACTCAAAGAGGAAAAATACAAGATATGAAGTGTCTTACAAATGAAGAACATGACTCTTATTTATACATGACTATAACTTTACAAGTGGGGCTTAACTAACATGTGGAACCACATAACTTAATTTTACATTTACATTAGACACCAAGCATTTCACGCCAATGAGGGCCAAACATGGAAAACCAAGAATGGTAGGGTTGTGTTTGGTGTTCCCATATTTTCCCTACCAAAACATGCTAGCAGGAGTTGACAAAATTCAAATTGTGATTCTGTGAATTTTTTTGCACATCGGGCACAAGTCCACTAAGTGTCCTTGAATGGTATCTGGAGGTGACCTATAACTCGCCATAGATCGATCCTCGAACCTTCGATCGATGAACCATCGATTCTGTTGGATTCATGACGTGAGATTTTAGCTAGGGGTGGGCCTCTCCCACCTATCCATTTCTCGGTGACTTCTGTATATGTTGGTTTCTAAAAATAGGGTTTCACTCAGTAGGGAACAATGCATTTCTTTCCAATGAGGGCCGAACTTGGAAAACCACGCATGGTGGGGCTGTATTTATAATTCCCATATTTCCCATGCCCAAACACACTAGCAGGATTTGAAGGAATTCAAAATTGTGGCTCCATGATGTTTTTACGCACCAGGCACAATTCTACCAAGTGTCCCTGAACGATATCTGGAGGTGACCTGCAAATCACCATAGATCGATGCTTGGGCCTCAGATCGATAAACCGCTAATTCTATTGGATTTGTGACATGGTATTTTAACTAGGGGGGGCCTCTACCAACTGCCCATTTCTCGGTGACCTTAGTATACGATGGTTTCAAAAACTAGGGTTTTTCTTAACAGGGTACAATGAATTTCATGCCAACGAGTGCCAAACTTGGAAAAACATGCACGTTGGGGCTATGGTTGTCGTTCCCATATTTCCCATACCCAAACATGCGAGCAGGATTTGAAGAAATTCAAAATTGCAGCCTCGTGGCGTTTTTTGTGCATCGGGCACAAGTACACCAAGTGTCCCTGAACGATATCTAGAGGTAACCTGCAACTTGCCATAGATCAATGTTTGAGACTCTGATCGATGAACCATTTATTCCGTTGGATTCGTGACGTGGGATTTTAGCTAGGGGGGGGCTCTCTCGCATATCCATGTCTCAGTGACCTCAATATATGGTGGTTTCTGAAACTAGGGTTTCACCCATTAGGAGATATTGCATTTCACGTCAATGAGGGGAAAACTTGGAAAACCATGCACGGTGGGGCTATGGTTGGCATTCATATTTCCCATGCTAAAACATGCAAGAAAAATTTGATGAAATTCAAAATTGTGGCTCCGTGACATTTTTTGCGCAATGGGCATAAGTCCACTAAGTGTCCTTGAACGATATGTGGAGGTGACCTGAAACTCATCATAGATCGATGCTTAGGCTTGAGATCAATGAAACAATAATTCCTTTGGATTCATGACATTGTATTTTAGCTAGGGGGCCCCTCTCCTGCCTGTCCATTGCTCGATTACCTCTGTATACGGTGGTTTTTGAAACTAGGGTTTTGCTCAGTAGGGGAAAATGCATCTCATTCCAACAAGGGACAAAATTGGAAAACCATGCATAGTGGGGCTGTGGTTGGGATTCCCATATTTCCCATGCCCAAACATGCTAGCAAGATTTGACGAAATTCAAAATTGCGGCTCCCTGACATTTTTTGTGCACTGGGCACAATTCCACCAAGTGTCCCTGAATGATATATGGAGGTGACATGCAACTCACCATATATTGATGCTTGGACCTCAGATTGATGAACCGTTGATTCCATTGGACTCATGACATGGGATTTTCTCTTGGGGGGGTCCTCTCTCGCATGTCCATTACCCTGTGATCTCCGTATATGGTGGTTTATGAAACTAGGGTTTTGCTCAGTATGGGACAATGCATTTCACACCAATGACGACCAAACTTGGAAAACCAGACATGGTGGGGATGTGGTTGGAGTTCCCATATTTCCCATGCCCAAGCACGTGAGCAGGATTTGAGGAAATTCAAAATTGCAGCTCCCTGACATTTTTTGCGCACCGGGCACAAGTCCACTAAGTGTCCCTCAATGGTATCTAGAGTTGACTTGTAGCTCACCATAGATCTATAATCGAGCCTCCAATCGATGAACCGTCAATTCCGTTGGATTCATGACATGGGATTTTAACTAGGGGGGGTCTCTCTTTCCTGTCCATTTCCTAGTGACCTCCGTATATGGTGGTTTCTGAAACTAGGTTTTCTCTTGGTAAGGGACAATGCATTTCATGCCAATGAGGGATAAAATTGGAAAACCATGCATGGTGGGGTTGTGGCTGGGGCTCCCATGTTTCCCATGCCCAAACACACTAGCAATATTTGACAGAATTTAAAATTGCGGCTCCTTGACATTTTTGCGCACCGGGCACAAGTCCACAAAGTGTCCCTGAATGGTATCTAGAGGTAAACTACAACTTGCCATAGATTGATGCTCAGGCGTTCGATCAACAAACCGTCTATTCTGTTGGATTCGTGACATGGGATTTTAGCTACGGGGCCTGTATCCCGCATGTCCATTTCCCAGTGACCTTCGTATATTTTGGTTTTTGAAACTAGGGTTTTTCTCAGTAGGGGACAATGCATTTCATTCCAATGAGGGCCAAACGTGGACAATTCATTTCACGCCAACGAGGGCCAAACTTGGAAAACCATAGCCTTAACTAGGGTTTACTATTTAACATGCATGGCCCATAACCATAACCCTACCAGGGAAACCCTAAGCCTAACCCTGATCTTATCTTACTATCATAACTTATTTTAGAATCAATCTAATGTCCAACTCAACTTTTTCAAATCCGGTAGACTTATGCTTCAAATCATGTTGATTCAAGAAGTTGGTTCTTGGTATTTGGATTCTATTGTAGTTCCTTTAATGCTGAGTGATTAGTCATTGGGTGCATGAGGTTTTCTGAATAGCATTGTTGGTTGTTGATGAAATGTGAAGCATGTATTGCACTTAGTTTTATTAAATTACACTTGAACATTGACTTAACTTGTAATTTAATCATCCAAACTCACAATTTTTAATTAGATATATCCAATTGGTGTGCATGTAATGAGTTCATTGAAACCTTGAAATACATTGTATTGCACTTAGTTTTATTAAATTATGAGCAAGAACTTTGAATTTACTTGTAATGATCATCCAAAATCACAATTTCTAATTAGATATCCAATTAGTGTGCATGTAGTCAGATCGTTGAAACCTTTAAATATAATAGTTTGTTCTTTTGACATAGTGCATAATTAATAAGTAATAGATAATCCACAAAAATCAACACAATATATTGACACAAGAACATGTGGAAACCAAAGAACAAATTCAAAATGAAATGTATCATTCATTTATAAGTGAAATGTCAATGCACATCTCTCCAAAAGTACATATATATCCAAAAGTATCCAAAAGTACATATATACCCAAAAGTATCGAGAAGTAAATGTATCGAAAACTATCCAAGCCACATGTACATGTATCCAAAACTATCCAAGCCACATGTGCATGTAAGTGAAATGTCAATGTACATGTCTCCAAAAGTACATGTATCCAAAACTATCCAGAACTATCCAAGCCACATGTACATGTATCGAAATGTACATATATCCCATAAGACACATCAAAACTCAAGCTTCCTCTTGTTCTTTCCCGACATTGATTCTCTAGGCACAACTCTAGGACTAGTGTGTGTCTCTGGATCCTGCAAATTAAATATCAATTGTAAAAATAAACTAACTATGTACTAATACATTAGCTCAATAAAAGACAATGTCTAAATTAACTCAACAATTATCAACATGTTCATGGACATTGCATGAAGCAATTGCTCATTAATGGGAATCTCACCTCAACAAGAGACTGTGACAAAGGGGATTGTGTTCCTTGTGTAGAAGATAGAGCTGTTGGTTGAACATCAAGGATGGTCGCATCCATGGTCGAACCAGAGGGGGTAGGAATTGCTATAGGTGGTGGTGGCTACAATCACCAAATGTTGAAATAGTTAGACATGTGCATGAATAAACAATAGACAATAATAACATACTATGTCTAGATCATGTTCAAATAGGTGTACCTTTGTGTGGCTTATTGTTATTGCAGATGCCACATTGACTGCTACATCAATAACTCTTGTTGTTGGTGGCTACAATCACCAAATGTTGAAATAGTTAGGCATGCATGAATAAACATTAGAAAACAATAATAAACTATGTAAAAATCATGTTGAAATAGTTGTACCTCTATGTGACTTGTTTCTATTACATATGCAGCACTGATTACTACATCAACCATCCCTATGAGGTTTTCAATAGTAAACTATGGTTCCTGATGTAGTAAACATGAAAATCAAACATTGACAAAACATTTTATGCACTAGATTTCAAGTTAACCAAGAAATATCATTGAAGGATATACATTACCATGGTATGAGTAGCTCCATGGTCGTGGACAACTGGAGTCTTTCTAGGAGTAGGCTGCCTCATATACACATGACCCTTGTTCATGTATGGCCTATGAGGAGATACAACTCCAAGAAATGGTCCAAGTGTTTCGGTTGGTGCCATAGTTAGCAAGTGTTCATTTAATTAAACATGCATGATTCAACGAACATACATGTATTTAAAAAATGACATTTTTAATTGTTTACCTCGAGCCTAGATGTTTCCTTGGTCAATACGACCATGGATGCTACCTCCGTCACTACTTTCCCCCGTGAAGGATCGGGCATCTGCAAGTTTAATAATTGTAAATATTAGACCATAGATAACATTATTGAACTAACATGTACAGTATGTGGAAATTAACAAATTAACAAGTATTAAAAAACTGAAATTTTAAAATGTTTACCTTGGTGTGAGATATGGAAATGTGTGCTGTATGAATCTCTCCACCAACCAACGGATCAATGGATGGAATGTCATGACCCCCTATAGAGTGTGGAACATGAAACTCTGGGTCGTCGCTGCCAGCATAAAGCATCAACTGGAAGTTCACAAAATTAATATATTAGCTCAAACTATACATATGTTTACAAAGAGGAAAATAAATGAAGAATTTATTACAATTAACCATCTACATACATCACTCAAAAAATCACTGAAGACAACATCTGAGGAAATACCATAGCAGGGACAACCACACAATGTGCACTCATGAGGCTCAAAAATAGGCTAGGGATGTGCTGATGGTGTTGCACTAGTAGATGGTCCTCCACTAGTGGGTGGTACTACACTAGTGGGTGGTACTGCACTAGAATATGGTCCTACATCGTGACGACCCGGAGTATGTACCATACTCGGTACTGATGTTCATTCCTCATCCATATGTTGAACCATAGTTCTATGATGAACAAATTCCTGTGCCAAACTCAAATACGCATCACATATCTGTGGAATAACACAATGTACAGGTGGGACATCTAGCCCAGGAAATTGCCTGCGAGGTGCATGGATAGGGCGATCAAGGTCTCGAATCCTAGAATTGGGTAAGTTTTGGGGAATCCCCCCACTGATCCCATGAAACAAAAAGATATCAAAATAGTTTACGTGTTTACCCAACACAAACTCTGCATACATATTTCGAAGGAACTACAAGGGGATTTCCCTATTGTTATGTGGTGGCATATCAAAAACCATATACCATCTGTCCATCCAGTTATCAACAAATGGATGAAATGTGCACCACTCAATAGAGATATGAGGCCTATTTGTATTTGGTATTTCCCCCGTGCGAGGGTCCCTAAACAATGAAAATATATGCTCTTTGTTTATTTTCAACTTTTTGATTGCATTGTGGTCTAGCCCATCAGCGTACTCTTGTCCTTTTCTTTCTCTATATGATGTAATATCATATAGTATGTTGCTTGAGAATGAAATAGTCTCAACAGTTGCATCCAAAGAGGATGCAAGTGAGTGGCGGATCCTATCACCACCACTAAAAGCTGTACTAAGTCCCCTCAAGTGGGCAAGCTCAATCAGTATTTTGGCATTTATGTCCATAGCCGCAACTGCAATAAAACCATCAATAAGAAAATCGTTAGAAACATATACATGGTATATAGTGACGTCTCTTCAAAATTGAAAAAGTAAATTAAATCAAACTCAAGTAAGAAATTTAATGGCATTCACTTACATACATTTAAAACTTAAAATTAAACATTTAACAATTAAATAGTAAGTTTCATTCAACTTCTTTCTAGAAGTTAAGGCACTTCTTAACCTTCATTCGTGACTTTTCCATGCACACTAGGGTTAAAATTCTTTGAATTTAGGAGTGCTATTTTGACATGTTTTGGCCTTTACGTTCCTTGGATATGTAAAAGAAAGGGGCAAGGGACTATTAGGACATGTGAGGCAAGAAAAGGGTGATACAGGGCTGCCACCAATCCTCTAAATATAATTGACTCGATCATGGTTGGGAACACTCTCACAACACACTCTAGGTATTTCATGGGTTTTCACCATTTCCATTGTTGTATAAACATGGAAACCAACCAAAAGTGGCATGGAAAAATGGAGAATTTGTGGACTGGAATACAATTGGTTGTAGATGAGCTTAGAGACTCGACATGTAGAAATATATTACCCATTGTTTTTTCTATTTAAAAAAATGGTTGATAAACCTAGTGATGCACGGGCATATATTGTTTGAGTAAATTCATTTATGACTTTGCTAGGTCAAGGGATCTTAGGGAGACCTAGGGTCTCACCTGTTTCTAATTTGCTTTATTATGTTTATAGGACAAAAGAAGCAGAATTCAAGCTCTATTGAGTTTAGATGATGACCTTTAATTAATTAGCATTTTGGTAGCTCAATAGAACTAGGGTTAGAACTGTATGATGATTATGAACTCTTCGACAATGTGATGAATACCGGGGTTGTATGGTGGTGTCACGACATGTTGACTTGTAATTCGATATCACAGTGAGAAGGTTCATATATTTCAACTTTTTTTGTCATTACAATAAGGACAAGGGCATAGAGGGTAAGTCATATGCACAGAACAAGAGCAAAGTGGTGAGGAAGGTATAATTAAAACACAAATGAGGTGGGTACTATAACCAAGAAGTGTAAATATTTTAGTGGAAAAATGGTGGTGGCTGCTAAAACTGGATGGATACATTGTATAAAGGGAGGAGTTCTATACTTTTTTATTTTTGTTGCATTAGGAATTATTGAGTTCTTGAAAAGGAATTCATTGTAATTATTCACTAATCTTGGTTGAGGGAGATGTGAATTTAATTAGTGACTGGTTTATTTCCAATTTGCTAAATAATGCAAAATTTGGTTGTTTTAAACTATTTAAAAATTGTATTTTAGGTTTAGACTCTGACAACAAAATGCTATGGGTGAATGAATTACCTAATTAGATTACAATTTATCGATGGATTTTCCTCCCCTCCAAATAAATCGAGCGCCTCCAATAGTCTACGACACCCAATTTGCTCACGTTCAACTCGATATTCGTGTTCTTGATGGGTAGAATGCGCTGCGGGTTTTGGGACGGTGTATATAAATTCATTTTAATTTTACAAATCGCGTATGCTTTTTATAACTACATATCACCTATGCATTTTGTAGTTATATAACGCATACATGATATGTTTTCCTATCCTACATGTCCCATGACATGTCAGGCTCGGGTTGAACCATAGCAAGTGCTATGTAGTGAAAATGCGTTGTATTTTTATCTAATGTAATCATGTTTTTAAAAACTAGGATTGTGTCTAAGAGGTCTCTCATCTTCTTGCACTAATCATTAACTCCTCATCAAGGAAAATTAACTCTAGTGCTTTTTTTCAAGAAGATATTAATACTAGCCATTGATCTATTGATTTATTGCATGATTAGCTCGATATGTTTGGTGTCGTGCTCTCACTTTCTTAGGGTGTTATTCACCTTAACCATCAATCTATATAAATATTGTCGATGATCCATTGCAACTCATTTAGCGCCTGACTCTTTATCCCATGGTCTTTTGTATGCCATGTGATCACCATATCCCTTGAGTTGCACCTAGGCTCCAAAGCTCGAAAATAATAACCTTCAGAATTACCATCATTTTAGCTTCTTTTGGTACAACTAATAATCTGTGGAAATATTGGCACTAATGGTTACTTTGGCCCCTTGTTTACAGTAGTGGTAAGATATTAAACATAAGAAGAGAGAAAAAAAAAGATTCCATCTTTTTTTTAAGTGCTAGAAATATCATCTACATTAATTGTGTAATTTTACTCTTATAAATGTAGTATCCACATGTGTTAATGTATGTGTTTATATAGTATACTTAGCCTTCATTTGAAAAAAGGAAACTAAATAAAAAAAAGAAGGTTTTCAAGTAATTATAGTTATTACAATAAAATTACTTAGCCACAAAAGAGTATGATTTGAGAATTTGATGGCTTAGAGAATAAAAAATGGCATGCAGATCCAATCCATAAATCAAAATGGCTTGAAGATTAAAAACAAATCCTCTCTATTAATTGATCACCTTCAAGATCGATCACCTTCTAGTTACTTTGATTTTTTCTTCTAAAGAATAGAAAGAAGACAAAAAGAAAAAGAATTGAAGATTGATTTTTAAATAAATTAATTTTATTTTTTGTAAATGCATCATGCACATTTTCTCATGCAAGTGTTGTATTAAGTAGCACATTGTCGTGAAGGTAAATGGGTGTGAACTAGTTGTGTAGAGGAGGTATAAGAGTGTAAGTAGTTCCTAGCATGTGTAACGCAAAGATGGAACTATTGGAGATGGGCTATTTGAGAAGACATTTTTTTTTTACTTAATTTTTTTGTATTATGTTTATTAATTTCATTTTTTTAATGGGAGTTAATTAACAAACTCTATCTCTGTTCACTTGAAATTCTTACATCCAGTAGCTAGGTGCTTACAAAAGAGTGAAAAATCACTATGGGAGGAGGTAACCAACTCACGCTATATACCAAAAAAAGAAAAATATTTAATTTTTTTTAATGTCACAACTCATAAAATAAAAAAAATGAAAGAGAATACAAATTAATAATTAAAAAAATCCATAGTAGTTTATAAAATAAAAATGTGAATCTAAATAAAATGTCATTAGAAAAATAACTCCTCCCTAAATTGGATGCTTCTTGGTACTTGATAGATATGTTTTTAGGATGGATCTATGCTAGCTTTATAGTTCCATTTGATTAATTAGAATTTTGACCATGGAACTTCTCTTTTAAAGGGTTTAGCCCATTTTAAATAGGAATTTTACATCAAGTTATACTTCTACTTGATTAATGGGAACTTTTACCATGGAACTTTGAGTTTAAGGGTTTTGGTCCATTTAAGACACTATCATCCCAATTTTGGAAAGAAAAAAAAACTTTGCTTCTTTAAAGGAATAAATAGTAAAAAATGTAACTAATTTTGTCCACTTATTAACTTACTATTTTGTACTCCCTATATTTCCATCAAAATTAAGGTAACTAGAAATTTCTTTATTGATTTGAAAGAAAAATACTTAGATTAAACTTATTTAATATAATTAAACAACTTAAATAAAACTTTTTAATAGTAATTTAAATTATATTTTTTTGTTTTTTTATAAATAATGAAAAGTGAAGTGACTCTTTATCAGAAAATATCAACCATGTTACATCAAAAGTATTGAGAAATCAAATTTGTATCAATACCTACCTTCTTTTTTGGCGTAAAATTAGTTAGTTATAAATGATGTTATATGCCTCCACATTATTTATTTTATATATTTAACTCCACTTTCATATAATTTCTATTTTCTTGGACTTAAAATTAGCTCCTGAGCTTAAAAAACAAGTACTTTCCACCAGACATGTTTGTTAAGGATGACCAAAATTAATTAGGATAGCCAAAATTAGTTAGGCATGATGATGTCCATGCCTATACATTAAATATTTAGCTGGACGTTCATATTTCCAATTGCACAACTGAGTTCTGAGAGATATCTCTGCCTAACTGAGTTTATCTCTGCCTTTGGAGGAAAGATTTAGGTAAAACAGTCAAAAATTGGTGTATTTGAAGTATACCAATGGAAGTACTGCCAGACGTTCTCGTCAAAAAGTGCTTGTTGGGAGTGCCCTACACATCACATGATAACCTGAAAGCTGTGTGCCGAAGCTGGCAGGCTATGATGAGTAGCCCTCACTTCTACGCGGACAGAAAGACATCTGGGACGAGCGAGCACCTCATATGTTTCATTCAACATAATCAGACGCCGTTGGTGATAAAATAGCAGTAATAACGATATATGATCATTTGAATGGTACCTGTAAAAGGCTAAATACTCCCATTGATGATCCCCACTTTCTTGGAATATCAATACGATCTCAATGCGTTGCTGTGAATAAGAAGTTGGTTCTCATAACCGGAGTCGTCCCGTCCAGCAGGACCATGAAGAGTGTATACATTTATGAATTTGAGTTTTCCAGATGGAGGCGCGGAGCTGACATGCCTACACCTCGATCCTTCTTTGCCTGCTCTGTCGCTTCTTCCGATGGACTTGTTTACGTGGCTGGAGGGATCTACGAGACTTACAACCCTTTGGCCGCTGCAGAAAGTTATAACGTGGAGGAAGACAGGTGCGAAATTCTGCCTCCTATGATCCAACCGCACGGTAAGAGATGCCACGGTGTTTTCATAGAAGGTAAATTCATGGTGTTAAGTCGAGCCAGATTTGACAGAAGTAGAGAAATTTTCAATCCACGTGAGAGAACGTGGACAAGGTGGGAAGGTATATGGAGTTTCGATGGCGACGGCGATGTATGGAGCAGTTGTGCGGTGTCTTACTCTTCTGGCGACTTGTACGTGTTCAGTGGAGAACATGTCATCAAGTATGATCCTGTGAACAACTTGTGGACTCCTGTGGCTTCTTTTCCGGAACGTATAGACTTCTTTACGTCTGCTACACAGTGGCGCGACTCGATTTTTTTTATCACATGCAATTTCATCTCCGGCAAGATCATCTGTTATCTGTTTAACCCCTCAACCACTCGTTTGATTGAATTTAACCGTAATGGCGGCGATAGCGAAGGATTTGTGGGCGTGATTTTATCTGCAACAACAGTGGAGATTTGAATAGTCCCTTTTCTGTCGTTATTTCTTGTGTCGTTTAATGTAGTCCCGTGTCTCTGGAGTTGTTTCTTTGTGTGATTCAAAGTTGTGTGATTCTTAGCATTTGTGTTATCTATAATTTTTAATATAATCAATTCTTATAGATGTTGTATTTAAGCAAATTCATTATTAACGCTATGGCGTATTTGGCGATCCTGAAATAGCTTTATATTTTTAATAGCGGAATGAAAGAAGGTTAACAGAGCTATATAAAGCGAGCAAGTTGGTAATGGGTAAAGATATGTATTGTTTCTTTCTAAATTTTCATATTCTTTTCTTATTTATAGCATTGTCAACCTTATAGATATTATCATCCCTAATTTTATTGCAGATCACCCTGAAAACCTTCTTTTCAATTACCTACATGTTCGTCCAGCATTGAAAGCAAGCATAAATATATTTGCATGCAAGTAAAAACTATTTGAAGGTGGTAAGAGAGACGACTGTTATGGTCAAAGTTCGATCCTCGTTTAACTCTCCCAGCTCATTGAATCCAGTGCGTCTCATTTTAACTCATCCCGCTAGGGTTTCTTGTCTTATCCATATTCTCCATTCGATCTCTACTCATTCCCTTGCTGCTAGATAGCAATTCGATCAAAAACTTTTGTAAGTGTAGATGGTGCGGTTAGTAAATCTTTTATGACAACATTTACTCCTATGGAAACCCTTTATGCGAAAACCCTAGAGAAATCCTCCAAATGCGCAAACCAGTGAATTAGCATAGAAACCCTCCATGCGATAACGCTAGAGAAATCCTCCAAATGCGCAAACCAGTGAATTGGCTTGAGAAATTCTGTAGAGTAAGAGCAATTTATTACCCCTACTCACTCTCTAGGCTGTAGAAATCACGATAATTGTGAGGTGAGAGTTGATTAAAGTAGCAAGTAAAAAAATAAAACAGAATTACAACTTGTTTTTTTAGTGTGTCAATGAAGTCAATTCGTACAAATCCATGTTCAACCAGAGAAAATGTAATATTACAAGAAATCAAATTAAACCAGAGTAGATCCAAATCCTAGGCTTTATCAAGCAACGAGAGGGATCAAATCTCTTCGTAGGTATCCATTGATTTGATTCAAACCAAAAGACACATCTTTTTATTTAAGGTCCACATATAATATTTAATACTATTTATGGCCCACATATAATATTTATTATTATTTTTTATTTTGTTATGAACTAACATTACAACATTTCCCCATCCATGGTTTTAAAACCATATGCAAGGCCCTCCTACAACCATGGGTTGTTTAGGAGGCCTTGCACACGGTCTTAAAACCATTTGCAAGGACCTCCTAAACTATGTACAATAAAATTATGGGTTGTTTAGGAGGCCTTGCACATGGTTTTAAAACCATGTGCAAGGCCCTCCTAAACCATGTACAATAAAACGATGGGTTGTTTAGAAGGCCTTGCACATGGTTTTAAAACCATGGTTTAAAACCATAGTTTTATGCACATGGTTTTAAACCACTGTTTTAAAACCATGCACATGGTTTATGGTTTTAAAACCATGTGCAAGGCCAACAATTTTTATTATTTTGTTAAGTAAAAATATTACAACATCTCCCCCATATTGTGTTTTTTTCCTCACCCATATTTTTTTACGGATAATTAAATTTTTACTTTTTTATTGTTTTGTTAGGTAGGAAGATTACAACATCACCCCCATATTAGGTTTTTTTTGGCCGACATTTATTTTGGCCTATAATTAAAAAAATTATTTTTTATTAAAAAAAATAATGTAACGTTACAAGATCTCCCCCATACTGAGCTGTACAGTGCCTCTCGGCGCAATAACTTAATTCTATTCTATAGCTCAATAGGGAGAGACGTGCCATTCAGTGCTAATCCTAGAGTGAGACTAGCTTAAATTAGTTTAAAACATTTACAAAATA
The DNA here is from genome assembly GCA_001517045.1 of Pseudotsuga menziesii. Classification (NCBI taxonomy): domain Eukaryota; kingdom Viridiplantae; phylum Streptophyta; class Pinopsida; order Pinales; family Pinaceae; genus Pseudotsuga; species Pseudotsuga menziesii. Next base: position 86,921 of record LPNX010411912.1, read on the forward strand.
ATATATATATATATATATATATATATATATATATATATATATGACCAATTAAACTTCCTCAAATTTTATTGCACATCTCCCTAAAAATCTTCTTTTAAATACCAACATGTAGAAATATATTTGCATGCAAGTGAAAACTATTTGAAGGTAGTAAGAGACAATTATTAGAGATATTAATTACTCCCTTATCAGAATAGCACATTATCCAGCTGAATTTGTCAGTCTCTAGCAAGTCAGTTTCTGACAGCCAATGAAGAGTTCACACCTCTGGTTTATAGCAGGTCATGACAAATAATGAAGAGTAGTTCACATCTCTGGTATATAGCAGGTCATGACAAATAATGAAGAGTTCACCTCTCTCGTATATAAGCTAGTCGAATTAAATTGTTGAAGCTAAGTTTTTAGGTAGATAGTTATTACACTCTTTAATGTAAGTGGGTATAACTTTTCATAAGAAGAAAAATATTGTAGATATGGATATGCACAAGCACAACAGACAGAAATATAGAGAAGAGAAGTAAAACTCTGTGAAGAGTTTGAAGCTAGTTTGTATTTACAATTATAGTTCTTTGTTATGCCGTCACAAGAAATATAAATCCATAGTTTATGGTTTAATGCAAGTTTTTATTTAGCTTCATATATTCTCCATATTTAAGTGACTGAATGTTGTTTACATTTACTGTTAAGTGAAAGACACAAAGAATCCATAATTACTTCACCATGTAAAAGTTCTAGTTTTTATTTGTTGAAGGGTTCGACACAAATCTTATGTTATATAATATTGTGAGTAAGTTGCAATATAGTTGTGGCACACTTTATCCCACGTTAGTGCGGTGAAAAGTGTTTTTTCATATCATAAGTCTTTAGAGTAGAAACTATAAAGTTGGTAGTTGGTTGCAACCTAAATCACATCGCATTTAAAATCGGTTGAAGCCATGTGGGTCTGTCGAGGTAAAAGTGTGTTTGGTCGCAGTAAGTTCTTCTGAAAAGGGAAAGAATAGCGCAAGTCTACAGATGAAGAACCTGTATTTCTAGAGATCTGGTATCAGAGCGGGTTTAGGAAAGAATTATTTTCTTAAAAGGGAAAAAGTGATTTTCTAAGGAAAGTTAAAAATAAAAAATGGCTTCTACTTTTGGTTCACAAATGTCAAGTTTACAGACTCCAATTTTTACAGGAAAGAATTATGACTATTGGTCTTTAACAATGAAGGCTTTGTTAAGAGGTCAATATGTTTGGGAAATAGTTCAGAATGGTTATGTAGAACCAGCAAATCAGACATCATATAACAATATCACACAAACTGAGAAAGATGTCCTAAGGGAACAGAGGAAGAAAGATGGAAAGCTTTGTTTTACGTACACTAGGCCATGCATGAAAGCATACTCTCAAGAGTATCAATAGTAATTACCGCTAAGAAGGCATGGAACACATTGAATACTACATATCAAGGTTTGAACAAATTAAATCATACTTCAAAGTTGCATATTTTGAGAATATATTTTGAATCTCTGTCAATAAAAGAAACAGATTCGATAAACTCATTCTACACTAGAGTTGTTGGTTTGATAAATCAACTAAAATCTCATGGAGAAAACATAGAATACCAAAGGGTTGTTGAAGAAATTCTCAGAAGTATTCCCCCAATATTTGAATCCTTGGTTGTAACCTTTGAAGAAAACAAAGACATTTCGGTGTTTACCATTGATGAGTTGCAAGCTTCACTCATCAATCATGAACACATAATCGACAAAACAACCACATCATTAGAAGGTGCATTCACAACACAATAATTCGTAAGTCATGGAAGAGCAAGGAGGAGAAAAAATTCCAGAGGCAGAGGAAGAAACTTCTCAAGAGGAGGACACAACAACAGTCCCACAAATGTCACTAGTAGAGGAAAGAATTAGAACCCAAGTCATCCATGTGGTCACAGGTTTGATAAATAAAAAAATCAATGCCATTATTGTGAGAAATTTGTTCATTATGCATATGAATGCAGGAAGAATCAATATTACCATGGAAAGAAAATCCAAAACCAATCATCATACACGAGCACTTCGTCGAGCGCAATGTTGATGGCATGTGCATCCCCAATTCAATGTAATACCATCCAACAAGGTCCATGCGAAATATGGTATTTAGATTCAGGTTGCAACAATCATATGACTGGTAATTTAAATTTGTTTTACAGTCTTGATAATTCAGTTCAAACTAATGTTACACTTGGAAATAATGTCCAAGTCACTTTTTTGGGAAAAGGTACTGTTGGTTTTCTAACCAAGTAGAGGGAGCGAAAGTCTATGCCTTATTTTTATCATGTCGAAGGTATAAAACACAATTTGTTGAGCATTGAAAAACTGATACAAAAAGGTTACAAAGTCTACATGGAAGACAATCATTGTGTGATTAAAGACATACGTCCAAGAAACCAGCTAATAACAAATGTGCTAATGACAAGCAATTACTTGTATACATTGAGGATAGTTCCAGACATGAAAGGAAAGACAAATACAAGAGTTGCATTCAAGGCAGAAAGTAAAGAAGAAGTTGAACATTTTGACAAGAAAGAAAGTGACAATGCTGAAATTCAAGCAACATTTTAAACAGAAGTTCAGGATGATTCCTGGCAGTGGAATTTTAGATTCAGACATCTGTATTTTGGTGGGCTGATGCTATTGCAAACAAAGAATACAGTGAAAGGATTTCCATTGATCGACAAGCCAGACAAAGTTTATGAAGGCTGCATTTTTTGCAAGCATCATAGAGAGACGTTTTTTGGTTGGAAAGTCATACAAAGCACGTACACCACTTGATATTGTGCACTCTGATACTCGTGTTCCAATGCAGACATCACCCATTAGTGGATGCAATTATTTTTTCACTTTTATTGATGATTACTCAAGAAAAACATGAGTATATTTTCTTAAACATAAATATGATTCATTTAGTTTTTTTCAGCAGTTCAAAGCATGCGTGGAGAACCATAGTGGACATCGGATCAAAATCCTAAGGAAAGATAGAGGCGGTGAATATGTTTCAAATGAATTTCTAAATTTTTGCAAAACCCATGGCATATAGAATCAATTCACTGTGTGGTATATACCTAAACAGAACAATGTCACAGGGAGAAATAACGGAACTATTATGGAGATGGTGCACAGTATGATGGAAGCTAAGAATTTTCCAAATGAATATTAGGATGATGCAGTCGCAACTGCTATATATATTATGAACCGATGTCAGACAAAAAGCGTGAAGAACAAGGTTCCTCAAGAATCATGGATAGGTATGAATCATAGTGTTTCTCATTTAAATTTTTTTCATTGTGTCACATATGCTCGTGTTATAGATGAGTTGAGAAAGAAATTAGACAACAAGGTACAAAAATGTATTTTTGTTGGCTATTCTAAAGACACAAAATCATACCAGTTGTATGACCTCGTCACAAGGAAAGTAATCATTAGTTACGATGTTCATTTCATTGAGAATGAATCATGCGATGGAACCATTGACAAGAATGTCAAGATTGTGTCGAATGTTGAGCATGTTGACATGATTGAGGAAGTGGTTCGAATACCACATGTAAGTCAACCGATCGCAACACCATTGACTCCCATGAAACCGTGACATGGTTCAACATAAGGAACCTCAACACAAGTTGCAACTCAAGCTACGTCGATAAGCATACCAAGAGGGAAACAAACTCCATCAAGCAGTTCAACATCAACAGATCCAATAAAGACAAGAATTTTGTGTGAAATATATGAATATAGTACACCAATCTCCTTCTCTCTCTTTGCACTATTTTCTCAAATAGATGATCCACTAACATTTGAGGAATTTCTTGAGGATGAAGTGTGGGCACAAGCCATGAATGAAGAAATAGAAGTCATTGAGAAAAACCAAGCATGGGAACTGGTTAATGTACCAAATATAAATATGTAATCACTATCAAATGGATTTACAAGACCAAGAAAGATGTTTATGGGAATGTGTAGAAGAACAAGGTGAGAATGGTTACAAGAGGGTTCACACAGTAGCCTGACATAGATTTCAATGAAACATTCACACTAGTTGCATGTATGGATACAATAAGAACAATTTTGGCCATTGATGCACAAAACGAATGGCCTGTTTATCAAATGGATGTTAAATTATAATTTTTGAATGACTATCTGGATGAAGAAGTATATGTGGAACATCTAGAAGTCTATGAAGTTTCACGACAAGAGCACAAAGTGTACAAGTTGAAAAAGGTGCTCTATAGTTTGAAGCAAGCTCTGAGAGCTTGGTACATTCGCATTGATTCCTATCTCATTTAGAATGGATTTCACATAATTTAAAGTGATCTAACACTGTACACCAAAGTGAATGAGAAAGGTAACATGTTAACTATATTCCTATATGTAGATGATTTAATATTTACTGGTGATTTTGGCATAAAATAATTTAGAACAGTCATGGAAAGTGAATTTGAAATGACTGATTTGGGGCTCATGAAGTTTTTTTTGGGCATTGATTTCTAGCAGTCTGAAAGTGGTATTTGTATATCACAGTCAAAGTATGCAAGTAAATTTTAAAAATATTCAATATTTCTAATTGCAAGTCCACCCCAATACTTTTTATAACAGGTTTAAATTGAGCAAGGATGATGATGGATCAACTATAGATCCTACGCTATTTAAAAGGATTGTTGGCAGCCTTGTGTATTTAACAACGATTAGGCCAGACATCATGTATGGAGTAATATGATCTTAATATTCATGGAATCAACAAAAGGATATCATTGGCATGTAGGGAAAAGAATTTTGAGGTATGTAAGTGGCATAAAGGATCTTGGCATTATGTATTCGACCTTAGAAAATTTTAAACTCATTGGATACACTAACAGTGACAATGGAGGCGACACAGATGACAGGAAAATCACATATGGGTACACTTTTCATTTTGGTACATGTGTTGTGTCGTGGGATTCAAAGAAACATCCCATAGTAACTCTATGTTCAATAGAAGCAGAGTATGTCACAGCTATAGGAGTTGCATGTCAAGCCATTTTGATGCAGATAATGTTAAAAGACCTGTCGCAGAACTAGAAAGAACCAACAACCATTTTCCATGACAACAATTCAGCCATTGCATTATCAATTAATCATATGTTCCCAAGAAAACCAAAGCATAAGGTATCATTTCATAAGAGAATTAGTGAACAATTAAGAAAGTTTTTTAGAATTGTGCAGGTCTAAAGATCATCTCGCAAACATCTTTACAAAACCACTGGAAAGGGATACATTCTAGTATCTCTGAAGTTATTTAGGAATGACAAGTTGTGCACAATGAACTATGTCATAAACATAGCAGGTTTCAGCCCTAATTTTTATTTGTAATATTTTTTTTAAATTTTGATCTGCTCGTAATTAAGGGGGAGTGTTGGAAATATTAATCACTCGCTGATCTGAATAGCACATCAGCCGACTTTGTCATAGTCTATAGCATGCAATTTTATGTTAGATAGTTAGACATGATGAAGAGTTCATGTATCTCATGTATAAGCCATTTGAATTAAATTGTTGAAGCTAATTTTTTAGGTAGATAGTTATTATTGTATTCAATGCCAGTCAATGGAGGTTTTTATAAGAAGAAGAAGATTTTAGATCTAGATATGCACAAACAGAACAAACAAAAATATAGAGAAGAGAAGTACAAAGAAGAAGAAGAAAAACTCTATGAATAGTTTGAAGCTTAAGCCTCTGTGTTCTATGAAAGTGTTGAGAGAAGAAGCTCTGTAAAAGGTGAAACATCCTAGTAAATTTCAAGTTTGTATTTACAGCTGTACTTCTTTGTTGTGTCATGAGAAGAAATATAAATCCATAGTTTATGATTTAATGCAAGTTTTTTATTAAGCCGCATATATTCTTGAGATTTACTTGAGTGAATGTTGTTTATATTTACTATTCAATGAAACACACCAAGAATCCATAATTACTTCACCACGTAAAAGTTCTATTTTTCATCCGTAAAAGGGTTGGACACAAATATTATTTAATGTTGGGTTATTTAATATTCGGAGTAAGTTGCAATATAGTTGTGTTGCAATTATCCCAGGTTACTGCGGTGAAAAGTGTTTTTTCATATTCTAAGTCTTTAGACTAGGAAATTTAATTTTGGTCGCATAGGAGTGTTGGCAGCTAGCAACAACCTCTTCATTTCTTGACAAAATGAAGAGAGATCAGCTCTTTATGTGATTTATCAATTTAAAAAATTATGAAAGAGCACCTTCAGAATCTTTGATTCTGAAGGTACTCTTAATCAAAGGAAAGTGATTTAATGATTATAGAGCTGAAAGAAACTTGATCATAAAACTTGGCTTTTTAAACAACTGTTAGATAAGTTCGTAAATTCTCATTAAAGCTATTGAAAACATCAAAATGAATTTATGTGACTTAGAGGATTTGTGCCAAGAGAAATTTCATAAGACACATTGTATGTTTAATAGGGTATTATTAGTCATAAGACTAAGAGAATTTTGAAAGTTAATATCATATGGAATACCCTATTATGAACTTTGTAAATAACATTGTTAATGGATAAATGATGTGTGTATAGGAAACTTTTACTTATGATAAATATCCTATATGATGGTATATGGGTATCGATAGGATGTTTAAAGGGTTTTAAACTTAGTTTTGTACATATTTATAGCTTTGTACATATATATAAAATAGACATTAAGCTAGCCATTTGATCAATGCATCATTAACATTAAAATGCGATTTATTACTCTTCATACCACTACGTAACATGATAAAACAGGGATGATTGTTTGATTAGCTAGCCATGCAATAAACCAATTGTTAAATCAATAAACGTTTTGGATCGATGAGCTGGTATGAAGTGGCTTGCACCCCTTGACAGAGTCGACAGTTGTATGCATATGGTAATATCATGTTGATAGTGTTAAATGCTAACAGTCATTTCAAAATACGTCGTGGTACCTATTAATTATGAACTACTGTCAATAATCAATGAATGGAATGATGATTCTATCAGTTACCGTGTCTCTGGTGCGCTAAGTTAGTGGTTATCACTAACAGTCATGGTCAAGCGTAGATAAATTAGCATAAATCATGATATAGTGTGAAGTTGTAACACTTATCACTGCTTAAAATCCCGCTAAAATGGCAGGTTCAAAGATTGGATTTCTGATTAGATTTGAAGCATGTGAATATTATACATCATGTCGTGTTTATGGATACCTATTCCCTCTGTTTTTACTTCCCCATTCATTTCAAGTCGAAGTCCAGAGAGTGCAGAGGAAACCATGTCTCCTTTGAATCGTTTTGAGATTTCGGGGTCTGAACTAATAGAAGCTAACCAGGAAATTGCCAAGAAATTTGAGAAAATGGGATGGGCACATTTCTTTCGAAGCTTTGATGGTCACCATGTGGAAATTACTAAGATGTTCGCTATGAATTTTGAAGATGACAGGGTGCAAATTGGGGGTTTCGAATTCATTATCAATGAAGACAAAATTGCCCAAGCCACTAAACTTCCACAGGTTGGAGAACGTTGGTTTAAAGGCACGGTGGTTAATAAGAAGAAATGCTTGGCTCTGTTAATGCCATTACCGGATAATATGAAGCTGAAGATTGGCATTCTTGTGAAATTTTTGAAGCCCAAATGGAGACTGTACTATGAAATATTAGTGAGGAAGTTTTATCACCCCCTTTTTCCAGAAATATAGGACGTGGTTATACGATGGCATGAAGATGTGGCCGATTTGTTACAAGCTGGAGTTTTATGAATGGGCAAGAACTTTCTGAGATACCTCGACTCAGGCCAATCAATTTCTCATTTAGTAATAGGTGTAATTAGATGCCTTTTTGGTTAAATAGTCCCTAGAATGTTGCATGCAACATTTATAGAAAAACTGACTCTTAGTAGTATATAAGTGAAGATTTTTGATGAACTCGGGAGGATGGAGTGGTGAAGAAAACTCGTTTGAAATATATTTTGTTATTAGTACTACATCAAACTTGAAGCTGAAGCTTTCATGTGGATGATACTTGACATCTGCAAATGATACTGTGACTGGTATTCATTTTTGGATTTATATCTATATACATATATTTCAATTTGTTGTCTTCTATTTATATATGAACTCTGTGTGCTGTGACACATTGATGTTTAAATATTTTTCTCACTTTATCATCTCAAGTTAGTTGTTGAATAAATATTTCATTATGGTTTTGTTTATTAGTGTGTTCACTATAAACATCAGTTTTAATGATATACTTTTCTATTTATTTAAAATTTCATTTGTATGTTAACAGTGAATTTTAAATAAGCATTATTTCAAATCAAATGACTGTCTTGATAGTTAATTATTAATCAATTTTTGGAAGTTGAAGTTGACTGTGTGTTTTAGGTTAAATTTCATTTCTATTATTACATAGCAGAGTAACTTTCGTTATGATTTAAATATGTTTGTTTAGATCATACTTCAGTTTTCTGTTATTGATTAATAATTAATATAGTTTCAAATTTGCTCTCAGCTGAGATAGGGTTAAATAGAATAGGTAGAGTAAATAGTTTTAAAATTTTATTTTTAAAGTTTAATTAGCAATTGTTAAATCATTTTGAATACTTTACATAAGTTTTAATATTCAGAAAAACTTCTTAAAATCGAAATATTTCCTTACGAAAGCAACTTTAGGACATTTTAGATTTTTAGGTAAATTAAACATTAGGATAGGTTAGATTTTGCTAGTTTTAAGTTCTCCTTAAGAGACAAACTAGCTGGTAGCAGGACCATAACCTGCGAGGTTTTGTTAATCCAAACACACCGGACGCTGCTTTAAGCTGATTGTGTGAACAAAACCTCCTTATTGGCTCTGATTCATAAAAGCAGGCCAACAAGGAGTTGGTCACAACCTAAATCCCATCGCGGTAAAAAATAGTTCAAGCTCAGTGAGTCTGTCGATGTAAAAGTGTGTTCGGTGAAAACTTCATCATAGTAATTCCTTTGCAGATATATTGGTCGCAAGACTTTTCATTAAAGTAAAAAGGGAAAAGAATATTTTATGACTACACGATAACTTAAGTCTACCACTGAAGAAACCGTCTTTCTCGAGAAGATGGCTGTTATGGTCAAAATGTGATCCTTCAAGTAACTCTCCCCAATATCATCTCAATGAATCTAGTGCATCTAATTTTAACTCATATAGTCTCCATTCGATCTCTACTCATTCCCTCGGCGTTTGATAGCAATTTGATCAAACACTTTTGTAAGTGTAGATGGTGTGTTAGTAAATATTTTATGACAACATTTACTCCCATAGAAACCTTCCATGTGAAAACCCTTGATAAATCCTCCAAATGCGCAAACCAGTGAATTAGCTTGAAAAATTATGTAGAGTAAGAACAATTTATTACTCCTACTAACTCTCTAGGTTGTACAAATCACGATAATTATGAGGTGAGGACTAGATTGAAGCATCCAGTAAAAAATTAAAACATAATTACAACTTGTCTTTTGAGTATGTGTCAATGAAGTCAATTTGTACAAATTTATGTTGTTCAACCGGAGAAAAATAAAAGTATTAGAATAATATTATTACACAGAATTCAAATTAAATAACTTAACTCTTTTAAGAGAATGGAGGAGAGCTTGTTTCTTGGAAGAGGCACATTATACAGGCCAATAGGGGGAGATGTGTAACTCTTTTCGTACTAATCCTAGAGCTGAGACATGTCCTCTTAAATTAGTTTAAAACATCCCAAGAGGGTTCACGATCAACGAATCACCATCCTAATATTTCATTACATGCAAGGGCTCCTAAGGAGAAAATTTCCTTGATGAGATTTGAACCCAGGTGGGGAGTGCAACAACCAAATCTCCCAACCACCCAAGCTACTCCCCATGGACTATATATATATACCTACAGAAATTAGATAAATTAAAAATCTTCCTCAACTTTGACACTCTAAAAAGGGGTTTTGCAATTGGTACATACTCTTTTAACATGGATCTATGTTGGTTTGTAGAAACCATTTTAATATTGTTTTGGATTGGCTTATGAATGTACTGCCAAATTAATAAATCTATTTTGAAAAGAAACAAAATAGTACCAAATAATAAGAGGTTTTTTCTAGTCAAATATATCATATATCATGTTTTTGTATTATGTGTTTACACAGTAAGTTATTGCTCTAAGAATTATATTTATGAGTATTAGTTGCAACTAACAAATTTCTCATGATTTTAAGGGTGTGTGAAAACTAATGAGGGTCTCTTTTTACATGTTAGATGCAATAGAAAATTGAAAAAAATAGGAATCCACCAACTTACATATATATTTTGAGACACTTACAGAATGAATCTTACAATGAGTAAAAAAAATGAAATGTAGGAAATTGAATGATGTTTCCAAGTATATAATTTTTTTCTATTGAAAAATTTCTTAACTATCTAAAGTTACAAATTTTTTACTGGGCACTTTTTATTTTTGGGACAAATTATAAGGTATATGTTTTTGTGGGTACAATTTTTAAATTCCTAAATGATGGAATTAACTTAGGAAAACTGGTAGACATATAGAGAATATATAGTACTAGTGCACGACTATTTTTCCAAAAATAAAAATAATATTTTTTTAATTTTTTCTATTTTTTTCTAATTATGTAAGTCATTAAATCTCGAAAACATTATGTCAATTGGGCATAGTGTTTGAATGTCTTAATGAAATTATTTGGAAATTCTTTTTTATAGCATGTAGAGTTTGGTGTTCTTTAGTGCACCATACATTTTTTTTCAAAATGGTTGAGAAACAAAAGATTTATGGACAAAACACTAACATTGTGTTTTTGGAGTTGAGTAGTGATGACATAAGATAAATAATAAAGAAATAGAAAACATTTCAATTCTTGTTAAAAATTACATATTGGGAATCTGCAAAAAAACCATATATGTTTCTAAAATTTCATAAAAGATGGAGGTGTACGGCATACTGTAACCAATGGATAAACACAAACATATTGAAAATTTGGATATAATGCTCAATTATCCATGGTTTATCATTCTCCAAGGCATAGGCATGATGAATCTAAAGCAAAATTCAAAGCAGACACATAGGCATAAGAATGTCACGCTAGCATGGGTGAAGGATCAACCATAGTGGCACTAAACGGGTTCATATTTTGTTTAAATTGAAATGTGTTCCTGCCAATGATAAACACGTGCACGTTATATTAATGCTACACGTGCACATGTTTTGTAAGGCTATAACACATGCACATTGTGGAAGCCTATAAATTTACATTTTCCTACTTTTCCAATTATAACAATATTTTTATTATTTTATGTTCCCCACCACCCCCCTCTCCCCCCCGCCCCCTCCTCCTCTCCCTACCTCTAACCCCCCATCCTCTCTCTTACTAACACACCACCATCCCATTCATTCTCTCTATCTCTCTCACACACACTCACACACTTATGTCTCCCCCTACCACTAACACCTACATGTACCCCCCCTCCACCAAACCCCTACTCTTTCTCTCTACATCTAAATATTAAACACCCTCATATTTCTCTATCTCTAATCACATAGCCCCCCCATAAACCCATAAAACCTCCCTTTCTCTCTCTCTTCATATAACAAACACGCACACACATCTTCCTAACATTTCTCTCTCACTCCTAACACCTAACACCTCTCTCTCTCCACTCTCTCTCACTCCCCAACTCATCCAAATACACTTATCCCCCACACCCTTATCTATTCCCCAAACCTCTTTGTCTCTTTCTCACAGACACCCACATTACACATACAGAGGTCACCCCCTACCACTAACACCCTCCCTCTTCATCCTAATTCTTACTAATTCCCCTCCTCTCCCTACCTCTAACTCCCCTCCTCCTCCTACCTCTCTCCCCCCCCTTCTCCATTACTAAACCCTTATCCACTCTCTTTCAATCCCCAACCCTTGACACCTAACAACCCCCTCCCAAGTCCCCAACACTCACATAGACACACATGTCCATAGGTCTCCCCCCACCTCTAACCACCCTCCTCCTCCTACCTATAACCCCATCTTCTTCCCCCTAACTCTAACCCCACCCAATCCCTTCAATCCCATAAAAACCCACCAATATCTCTCTCCCCA
>LPNX010411912.1:100517-115571 GCA_001517045.1 Pseudotsuga menziesii
CCTTAACACTCTGTCTCCATGTCTACCTATAACCCCTTACCACCCCCCCAAACCTTTTAAGGATTTTAACCAAGTGGTTGTTCCTCTTACCTCACTTTTCTAGATAAAAATAATTGTAAAGGGTGACCATATCCTTGTTTTTAGGCCCTATATACATTTGTATTTTTGATTATTTCAGATATCCCATCATAAATTTAGACTTAAGGGGGGGTTTTAGAATATTATAAACCCACTCAATAATTAGGATAACAATAATTAATCATTTATGGTTAATTTCCTATCAACTAGCCTAGGTAGTTGGCATCCACTTTAACCACTTGGTAAATACTTTCCATATATACCCCAAGAGTGCATTTATACTAATTTTGGTTAGATACTACCCACTTTATTGACTGCCCAGATTAGTAACCGTGCCTTCATGTAGATTTTGTCTTTATACTATTTTATTCATGTTTTTCAATGGATAAGGTAAAGCTAATCAACTAGGAAATTGCTATATTTTGTGGCCGAACTATCCTCCATCAGTTTCTCTCCATATTCCATGATTAGCATGTTTTTCCATCACTCATGACAAATTTCTCACACTACAACAAAAACTGGATTTAGCATCGAATTTAGCACTGGATTTTAGTGTAATTTTTTCCCAACTGTGGTGAACAATCTAGCGCTAAACCTGGCGCTATTGTACATTTTCGTAAAACGCCGTCTATTGCATCTTTTTTTCCATCCTTTTTAACATCCATTTTTGCGTCCATTTTTGCGCCCAATTTTTTGCATCTAATGTTACGCCTTTATTTGCGCCCAATTTTTCAACTTCTATTGCATCTTTTTTTGCGTCCTTTGTTACATCCTTGTTTGCACCCAATTTCACACTCATTTTTGCATCCAATGTTGCTTCTTATTTTGCTCCTAGTTTTTCATCGAGTCTTACACCCAATTTTGCACCATGTTTTACATAAAATTATGTGTCCAATTCTGCATCTAGGTTTGCATCCAATTAGGCCCAATATTGCGTCTAGTTTTGCGTCCAAATTTACTTATAATGTTGCATCTCCATTTGCATCTAATTTTGTATCTTGTTTTACCTCTTTTTTTGTATCCATGTTTGTGCCAAATGTTTCATCTCATTTTATGTCATATTTTGCATCTAGGTTTGCACCTAGTGTTGCATCCCCGTTGATGTCTTTTTTTGCATCTATGTATGAGCCCAATTTTACACCCAGTGTTGTGCCTAGTTTTGCGCCCATGTTTGTATCTAATATTGCATCTAGTTGTGTGTCCAATGTTGCATCCCATCTTGCATTCAATATTACGTCTAGTTTTACATCAAATGTTTTGTCCCGTCTTGCATCTAAAATTGTGTCTCATTTTAAGTTTTTGTTTGCACCAAATGTTGCTTCCAGTTTTGCACCTGGTTTTACACCTAGTTTTATGTCCATCGATACACCATATTTTGTGCTCAATTTAATGTCCAATTTTACATCTAGTTAGGAATCCACTTTTTCATCTATTGTTGCATCTAGTTTTGGACATATTATTACTTCTAGTTTTGAGTCATTAATTGTGTCTAATGTTGAGTTTCTTTTTGCATCCAATTTTGCATTTAGTGTGACATCCATTTTTGTGTCTACATTTGCGTATAACATAAGGTCAGATTTTGCATCCACTTTTGTGTTTGATGTGACGTCCACTTTTACATCATGTTTTGCATTTAGTATTGCGTCTAATATTGCATCCGTCTTGCACTACGACATTTTTTACCTTTAGTAATACATTGCAATATCATTAGGGCATGGAGGAATCGAACCACCAATCTCTTGCTTGTAAAGAATGTTCTTCCATTGAGCTAGCACCCTTTAAGAATCAGGAAGAGGAGCAATATTAACACATAGATTTCATCATTTGTAATTCTAATAAAAGACAATAATATCCAAAGAAAAACATGCTTAAAATCCAATTTATTTTTCCAAACACACTAATAAGCAAAAAAATCTACCATGCTCAGGTAACAAAATATCCTAAATAATTACGCAATCTATTAAAGTGGTCCGCAAAAGGGTCTTAGAGAACAACATAATGTATCGATGCATTCCTAATAAAATAAACTTGATATGGACAAAGAATAAGGGATGTGTTTAAGAAATAGTTGTAGAATCCAATTGAGGATGTGTGTGTTGCTACATAAATGTTGTTATTCATTGCTAGTGTGATTTTGTTCAGCATGGATGTTAAGAAAAGAACTCATGAATGGTTACTAAAAGAATACGCCTACTATGTGCATCATGCATGATATAATGAATATTTTAACAATGTACACCAACAAAGACAATTTATATTAGCAAAAAAAATTATTAGCCAAGGGCTCACGGCCAACCCTCAGGCAGACCCATAAGGGAGGTTGTGGCCTAATTGTCCCTTCGGGGCAACCTGTAGGCATACCCGTGAGGGTGCTGTAGCAGCCCGAGGCTGCACAGACCCTCAGGGCAGCCCATGGGCCAGCCCATAGGAGCACGGGCTAGTTTCTAGCCCTTTAGGAAGCAACATAGCTGCCACACAGGGCAGCTAGTAAGATGTCTAGCAACTGAGGCCCAGATCAAGCAAACAAGGCTACCACAGCCAACCGGGTAGGCTAGACAGACAGACGGGAAGCAAGGAGTACAGTCCAGGTAGCAGATCAGGCAGCCGTACATACAGGTGTAGACAGAGAAGTACGGGAAGGCAACTAGAAGGGTACAATCGAGCAGCAAAATTCAGATCTGGGCAGCCTAAAATTGTTAGGCAGGAGAGGGAAAAGCCCTAAATTGCGCAATTTTGATGTAATTCTAGAAATTGATCTTTTGTTTCTGTGGTTAACCCTATTGGGGTTTTTGGAACTTTTTGAAGAATTTAGTAATCTCATTTACGAGATGAATTGCTAATGCTTTTTGGGGTTTTTGTCCTTATAATAATCCCCAGTGACAAAACTCTTGTGTCCATTGTGTTGATATGATGAATGTTATTTTACTGCACTTGTCATTTGTTTAAAGTTAATCTGCGAATTTTTTAAGTATTCATGCTAATGCTAAAATTCAATAGTTTGGTGCACACATTGAGCCTTTTGATGCATGATATTGTCAAGCATAAGGAGAGTGGATGAATATGACTTGTAGAAGAAAGGAAAGAAACTCATCAAATTTATTACCTAGCATAAGAAGTTCCACTTCATTTATGGCACCTACTCTAAGTTGTTATTGCTTAAGATTGCAGAAACTAGATTTGGTAGCTATTTCCTCACCTTTAAGCACCTATTGAAGATAAGACAGGGTTCAATTGATATGGTAATGAGTGATATAAAAGGATAGCTTGAGTATTGATAGAAATGATGCTAATGCAGAGAGGGAAGCCATTCTTGATAGCACTTTTGGTCACAAGTTAGTTATGTTTTGCAACTCATCACACCAATTTATAACATGATTTGATTTGCAGATTTAGATCCCCCAGCCATTGGGGAGGTTTATGAGCAAGTGGACACCGTGCTAAGAAAAATTAATAACATTGTTGAGCCTAGTGATGCAAACTTGTAGAATCATACTTGAATAAAGTGGAAAAACTATTCAACTACATGCCTCAGCATATGTCACTATGTTCTTACACCAAATTACTATCATCCATCATGATTACAACTTGCAAGCACCAATAGTAGGTGGGGTGAAGAGAAAACCACACCAAGGTCCAAAGGTGCAAGTTGGTTACATGCAAGTGTTAAACAAACTAGTCTCTAACGAGTGTGATACCATACGACAAAGATTGATCGACTAGATCAATAGCACTGGAATCCATGGCTTTAATCGTGTCCATGCAATAAGAGATCAAGATAAAATTTCTTTTCTCAAGTGGTGGAACATGTATGGAAGTTCTTCCCACAACTACAACATTTGGTGGCACAAATGCTTTCAAATGTTGTGAACACTACTTTTGCAGAGAGGTGTTGGAGCACATACAACTCCATCCACAACGTCAAATGAAACAAGTTGAATGTAAATCAATCAGAGAGTTTGGTTTATGTGCATGACAACTTACAATCATTTTCCCAATATTGTGAGGAATCATAGAGGACTCATAGATGGATAAAGCATATAACACTTGGGACAATAATGCAAAGGAGGGTAATTTGAAGAACAACATTGGTTTTGGACCAGAGTTTAGACGTTTCTAAGATGTTTTTAATTTTTTGAACTATTATACACTTCAAGCTTGCCCTTTCCCCAAGGATTCATTCAAAATTTCGGGGAAGTTTTTTGAGTTTCATCTACAGATTTCAACATGAATCTGAGCTCCATTTTGTGTTCTACTGAAACTTTGTAACCCAACCTATTTGGTAAGCACTCCATACAGAGCAACCTCGAGTTTAATCACAGCACAAGAAATTGTAGATAACACTAAGTCCCCCACCAAATATATTTATAGTCATCGTACTTGGTGTGGTGAGAACTCACACTAAAGGGAATGAGCTTGTTTGCTCTGTCGTCACTCAATTTGCCACCAGCTTCATTGCCTTGCAGTGTCTTGTTATACAAAAAGTTAAAACTAGCTTTGAAAGAGATGTTTGTGGCCTGTGAATGGGTACCGGCATTCAAATTGAAAAGCTTCGTATGTTTTGGGAGGGATGTTGGGGAAGTTGTTACATTTTTTGAGCCACTCGTACAAATCCTACAGAAGATGATAGTGAGAAACTCATAATGGATTATTTCTCTATGAAGCCATGGAAAGTGCCATGGAGGCCATTTGAACCACCTGTTAAGGGGATGAGACCAAATGCATGCCACTCTCGCAGATCATTAAAAACAAGTGGACAAATCAGGGCAGCACTCTGCATGACTATGATATTATGTTGAAGATCAGGGCAGCACTCTGCATGACTGTGACGTAAATAGATGAACTCTACGATCTAAAGAATATTGAACCCTAAGTTGCATGGAAATGTGTTCAGAAACAAAATTTAAATACAGATCCACTCAGATATTTAAGAAGTATGGATACACCCAGATATATATCGTTGAAAAAAATCTTGAACCAGAAACCTAGAGGATTTATATCTTGAAATATATTTCATTTTAAATCATTCTCACTGGCTATGGAAACTTCATATTTGTGTCTTTTAGAATGATGGGGAGAGGGGCTATGTTATAGAAAAAAGGACAGGGTTTCAAGGTCCTGAATTTTATCTTATTTTTATATATTTTATATGGTTTTTGTGTTTTGGAGGATCTGTCATCTTGATGCTTCCAGTGGGATGGAAATGGATTCTCAGTCCATCCTTGCATATTTCCATACTGTGAAACCAGTGTTACATAGAGATGCACTTCCCATGGGGGCACACTCCCTGTGCACCTGTGATTGTGAAATTCCAAGAGAAACATTTCCTGGTGTCCCCAAAATCGTGAAAAGCACGATGTGTTAACCAAACATTTTAACCACATAGCAAAGAGATTGTCACTCCCACAAACAATTTATCACAAAGATCAGAACTTGGATTTTTCTATATCAGTAAGAACAAAAACCCCCGATATATTTCATTTCCTCTTCAATGGAACCCATTTTAAATTGAGTTTTACTCTATTTAACATACCTTCACTTTTACTTAAACATTCAATGGCTTCATATTGACCTTGTGATAGGTTCGAGTTTCAATAATTCTTCTCCTCATGCAGTGGCTCATCTTTTTGCTTGGGTGTATCAGGCAAGCACTCAGGTTTCTTTTCTTTGACCATTATGTAACTCCTTTAATGCTCTACAGTTCCTTTGATTGAATCTTCTCTAAATGATGGCTAGGCTTGAATAAACCCCTACTTAAATTCCTATCAGAAGCAGCTCTGTCATGGGTGGAGGCCACTTCTTTATCATGCATCATTGCAGATAGGATGTTCACCTTATTTATCATGATGGCTCCTATGTGTCTTTTGGCAGCGCCAAACCATAAAATTATTCATCCTCCATCAATGGCAGAAAGCTTGTCTGCCAATGGTTTTGATTTGATGACTCCTTGCTCATAATAGTTTGCATTGGATTTGAATTGATTGTTTGTTCTTGGCCCCCTCATCATTTCCTTCCTCCCTTCATTTGTTGTCTTCTTTATGGCATTGTATTCACTTTCTCTCAAATCTGGCAGAATATCTCTGGTTGTAGATGCCAAGGGTGAGGATGGTTTTGATGAAGAGTAATTCTTTGCAGCACGATGGCATGGCACGGAAGGTGCTCACCAGAATTTATTGGGAGCAAAGAGAGGTAACAACCCTGCCTGTGGTATCTTTTGTCTGTCTTCCCATCGGGATAGGAGCATAGGTTTAATGTTATGCTTCGACAGAGATGGGGAGGCTGTAACTCCCCATTTGTAATTTTGTACAATTCTTTGTTATCATTTATGTGATTTTAATTCTCTGTTGGGTAAAAATTGTCTCAGTGGGTTGAGTGATTTCTGACTCTCGAGATCTTCTCTGAGTGTTGGTATACAGTTCTCTGTTATGTGATTTTAATCCTGCGTTGGGTAAAAATTGTCTCGGTGGGGTGAGTGATTTCTAACTGTCAATATCTTCTCTGTGTGTTGGTATGGCCAGCCCCTCAAACTGGGGAACAGTTGGGAGGGATGGAGGAAATGAAGGGATCAACTAACTGCCTCACCTCCCATTTCACTCAGCAGGATGTAAGGCAGGATGAGTTAGAAGGTAGAGAAGGAGCAGAGAGGAAAAAATAGACAAGTTGGACAGTAATTCCAAGGTGCACTTCAGTATAATCCTGGGATTAACTCAAGGAGTACAGTATCAGATTGGTCACTCTGTTTGTTTGAAGATGAGGGAAGAGAACAGCATACAACAAACATCAATGGCAATCATGGAAGTGCTGAGTGCACAGGGACCTGTTAAAGACAAGCAGCAGACGAAAAAAGGCCATAGTGGCCATGTATTCTCTTAGCTTGTTAGGTCTTTATGTATTTCACTTGCACTGTTTTGTTAAGCCAGTTTATTCGACAGTATAGCTATAAATACTTTGTGAATGCAGTAAATACAGTACAGTATATGTATGCTAAGGATAAAATTTTGTGGAGTTGCTCTACAGAAGATAGAGCATTTTGGCTACCGACTTTGGACTGTATCATTTTGGCTGTTATTCTTTAGCCCTTTAATACAAAAATATTTACCCATTCTGATTAAAAAATATATTTCAATTAATGTCAGAAATAAAAATATATAATTGGGAAAAAGAAACCCAACATGTCAAAACAGACTTAAATATACATGCAGTTACATTTTCATAAGAATATAAATATTGCATGGTAATGGCATAGAGAAGAAATACAGCAGAATCTTCAAAAGAAATCTATGTGAGTTAATTTAGAGAATACCTCCACTGCTTTGGGATGATGCCAGCTGGGAATTTAGCTCAGCCAATGACTGCAGAAATAAGTTGTAAAAGTAAACATATATCTTTCAGTACCAGCTAATTTTCCTTTCCAAAAAATAATATTCATAAACTAACATAAAATTAAAACATCTAAATACATCACATGCTATAATAATGCTGCAGAACCTTAATACCAAGATGATAAAATTATCAAGGCAAGGGAACAATATCTGAAGAGTACCTCCCGCAATGCATTTTTACAATCTTCCATTGGGTACACATCCACCAAACCATATGATGTATCACATAGGGATTGAACAAAATCCAAAGACACGTGGTAAGTCCCTTTTCGAATTTGAGATGTGATTGGCAAAGGTGGCTTAGCAGATGACCTATCACTCTGTTGCCTTGGAGATCCTGGCCGTTTCTACACCAATATCAAAAAAATCACTCCTTAAAATATATAAAGACAGGCATACAAGCAAATTATAAGCTACATTATTCCTACAAGTTGACAGCTTCGGAGACAATATCAAACTGAAAATAATCTCACAACAATATTTGAGAATCTCGAAATATGCAAAAAGTTAAAACAAAGAGGATACTAACTAGACTTTCATAGTCACAGCCAAAATATTAGTACAATATAAGCAAATCATATACAAATATCCAGTATATCATTTCAGAAAACATAAATTAACAGATTCCATGGACAAAAATACGTCCATACACAACAAAATCTAATTTTGGCCAAAGAATGTAAATTTACAAGACCTGGATGTCCAGGTTGATAGCAATAGCTCTATGTTCCAACAAAATATTATGTGCAGTACATAAGAAACCATCAAAAAGATCATAGGAAAAAAGTTTTAGTTCTGCATCCTGAAGAACCAAAGAGCTAATTGCAATCTATAACATTTTTGGCCAAAAACTTTACAAACCCATGTTTAGCACTAACATTTAGGTGCTACTAAATGCTATAAAGATCAGCATTAAGAATAAAATGTAAATTTTCTTGAATTCACCAACTAAGCAAGACAAGGTTAGATAATCATAATTTCTTTAAAAGCAACAAACATCAAAAGCTTGACTCAAGCATATGCACTTTCGTATTAGAAAGTACAAAAAAATTTACCCATAATCCTTTTTCCTTCAATTACACATTTCAGGCAAGCACGTTCTTGTAGATTAAACTAGAACAACAAAACTACCCAAAACTAATGCATTGCCATTTTTAATTGCAAAAGAGCCAATTTTTCAAAAATTGAGACAACCGAGAGATACCCAAGGTTATTAGCGACTTCAATCTCCATGCTGCTTCATGCATATGTGTGCATATGTGTGCATGCACAAATACATATACATGATTCTATGTGAGTATAATGCATGTATGCATCCAAATGTTTGTAATTTGAGTTCAAAAATAAACATATACACTAATCATATACATATAGATGGGTAAAGGAGGTGATAGGTTGAGCTTTTCACTGAAAACATTGTTTGGCATGACCTATTTTGTATTTTCTGTTATAATCTGTGAATATGTGGCTTTGCTGCTATGCTCTCTTTGGACCTAGTCCTCACTTTCAAAAATACCAAGTTGGCCTCTGGATTTGCAGCAGAAAACAATGATAAATTTGTGCCAAATCTCCCATCACAAATTTAGAACAAGGTATCAAAACCAAGCATATTCATAGCAACTACCTAAAAGGTCTTCCTAGAAACTTATCCCTCCAATGCATTGAAAAACACAGATCCAGATGGTGCCTATGTCATAAAGAAATTGCAAAATTAAATAGCTAGTGGATCTTATGTTAAATTATTCAAATTTTCAATAGCCTGCATCATTGGAAAACAGGCATTACTTCATATTACATAATAAAGGTGAAATAGTTCAAAAACTATAGACAAAAGGCAACCACAAACTAAGCATACTCCAAAAGGTGAAAAAGATGAAGGAATCACATTTAGACTAACCTCCCTCTGCCACTTTAGACTAAATAATTCAGAATCTTCAACAGATCGATCATGATCCCTAAATAATCTCTTGAACAAATTCTCAGTGCCAGGACTGCTTTCAGGAGTACTTAAGGAACAATTCTCCATGGAAGTCGACAAGGTCTTCTCATCTCCGGGGTGAATCTTGAATATGCTCTGAAACGACAAGAAATCAGAACCCTCATCCTCATCACAGCTAGCATTGCCCTTATCATCATCCTCATCCTTATCCTGCCCATCTCTCTTTTCACGCGGGTCCTCACTCTTCTCCCTGAAAAGCCTGCGAAAAAATCCATCTTTTTCATCTTCTTCCCCTGATTTGGCCCCAACCTTTTCTTCTGCATCACCTCTGTCCCGAAACAATCGCCTGAAGAATCCTTCAGAATTTGCTAGTTCTTCGCTGCGATCTACTTTTTCATCCTCTTCTTTGTTGTCCCTTAGTAACCTCCGAAAAAAGCTTTCCTGGTAAGCCTCCTTTGCTGATTATTTTGTTTTGTCCTGTTCTTCATCCTCCTTGTCAATGAATTTTCTGAACAGTGCATCCCTCACCTTTGCTCCAGGCATGAGTTTCTTGAAAACTTTCAATGATGAGTCGGATTCATCTGTAGCGATTTTGTTTTCCTCCTGACTGTTATTATTTGTAGCAGCAATAGGAGATGCAAGTGGCTGAGATTTATGAGGTGGTGAAGTAAGAGACAGAAGCCATTGCTTTGAAGAAAATAGCTTATTCAATACACGATTCTGGCTCCCAGGACTAGGCAGATTATTCTGAGGCCTGACCAAGGGCGGACACTCCCCCATCAAAGTGGCAGCCATCTGACATTTTTCTTAGATTCTGCTGATTCCCTCATTGTCCTATGAATCCTCAACCTTTGCCATAAGAAACTAGTGTACTTTAAGTGCAATCCTAAGAGAATTAGTGCACATGTCGATAACAAACTTGTCGAGCAAAGGACTAGGCTTGTGCACGAGCATGTAACAAATCTGAAAAATGTAGCTCTTGATACCGGAGTGTGGAAAAGTATACATTCTGTTGCAAAGATATTGTCTGACTCTTGGATTCTCATGTTTGTACAAATAGCTTACTGTAATCCACTCGCAGAAAAATGCCGAATCAAAGAACCGGATGAGCCACCCGTTATCCCCTGTCCCGTTCGCATTCCGTGTAATGTCACGGCAAAAATCTTCTGATTCTTCCCTCGCTAATCTGAGAAGCCACACCATGATAGAACTATTTCATTCCCTCCTCTTCCTTTCAAGCCTCTTTTACGAAAGGATCTAAATGAGCCACGGCTTCTTGGACAACGGTATTGCTGCCCCCTTCTCTATCCACTCCCACCATGTCCATCTATACAGCAACCCTACTCTGAAATTTTCCTGATCCTCTGTAAAATATTCGGCATCACGTCAAGCTAACTGTATAACCCTAGATTCAAATTACAAACCCCGAGTATTCGAGCCAAATTCGTTGACACACGATTTTAGTAATTGGACTTAGGATGAAACGCTGATTGGTCTGGTGATTCCTCGATTTCCTAAATCTTCTCCGTCAAATCGTCTGATTTAACCACTATTTTCCTCTAATCTACGCCAATTTTGAGATAATACTCTGTACTACAAATTATATATAGCAGGGCCTTAATCCCGGTAAATTTCTCCGGAGACGTCACCTATATATTACTCAATGCCGATCAAATTCTTCAACAATAGACTAGGCAAAATCCTGCTAGGAAAGACTCAATCCCCGCTAACTGCATGAAAATTTATCCCAAATTTGACAACAAGACCAAATCTGTGAGAACATGCACAGAAAAAAGAACTAACCTTTGCCAAATTTGTCGAAGAACAGAGCATGTCCACCAAATTCTTCTGAAAAACAGACAAAATCGGCGACATCAAAAGAGAATGAACACCTACCAAATTCGTGCGTAAGTGATGGATTCAATCTCTGCCAAATTTGTCAGAGAGAGCCTGCATCTGCATCTATATCTGCCCCAAATTTGTCAAAAGGCGCGGTGATCTGAAGTTTCGAATCGCATGGGATGCCGAAGATGACAATCCATTCAAAGATTGATCACGAACAAATAATCGCCACACCAATCAAGGATGAGAACAAGGGAGCAGGGTTTGTCGTCCCTCCTCCACAAACCGAGCTCGTTCTAATTTTTCTCTTTTATTCCATTTCATAAAATTACACTCGTCTCTCTTCGGAAGCATGAATTTCGTTATTAATCTTAAAAATGCTAATAATAATAATTCCTCTTTCGCACTCCGGCGGAATTAAAAACTAATTAAATTTCCAATTAATTCCATGAGGTGGGTTGTCTATAATTCACTCCATAACTATAGAGAGACCCAAAGATGGTCATATGCATTGTGTTGCACCAAATTCATGCAATCTAATGGATTGTTTAACATTTCCATGTGTTTCCAAAGTTGGGCTTTTTTTTCTAACGAATGGTTGACTTCATGTAATTTTGGAGTTGAGAAGATGTTGTGGGTATACCCCATGAGCTATTTTTTAGGGTCAAGGATACATCATCATAAGTCTAGAAGGAGGGAAATCCAAGTGGGTAGGTGAAAGAGATTTTGAATAATGCAACTAGTTTGTATCCACTATATCTAGCAAGAGAGAGGCTTATAGCTTGTATCAAGTCGTGAATTTTTGCATGTTTTGTGAATAATGGTCCTACTTCTTATAATTTATCTTTTGGAGACATCATGTTGGCTACGAGGTTGACACTATAACTTTGATATTTAGTGGATGTGTTTTTATTATTATCATTCTTTATTATTGTCCTACATTGTCTTTTAGAAGCATTGTGTGTTTAGTGATTGACATTACTCGTTCATCATAACAATGCTAAGTTGTTCTTCCAAGAAGAGAAATGGTACTTGTATCTTAATAGTTAGCTAATGTATTGAATTACTTGTAATCGTTATAATCCTACGTTGACCTTTAGAGAAGTCCCATAAAGGCATTGTCTCTTAATCGACGCTTACTAACTATCCGTCACTTAACCGACGGTTATGAGAATAGCCGTTGCTTAAGCGATGCTTGTGGCCACATTTACAAAAAAAAATGTATCCTTGTGATTTTTGGTAAGTTTAAAAAGAGAAATCCACCCGCCGTCGGATTTTGGATCGAAATGTAGTAGTGCAATGATTTTCCAAAATGATACAGTAAGCATAGACACTCTTATCGTCATCCTTGTGTCTATAAGGGCCATCATGAAGGCAAGGGTCATAAGAAACCCATCAGTTGGACAAGTCCTAGTGTCACCTATCGCATCCTTGCTATAATATTCAATTTCTTAGGGCCACCTCCTTTGATATTCTTCATAAAGATGTAAAAATTTCAAGAGAAAAAAAAATATCTTCAAGGGGTTGTTCCTCAGTATAAGTTTCTCATGCACCTCAATGACCAGTAGGTTTGAACTAAATGTGAACCATGGATTGGGGGGGATGGATATTCCTTAACTATATTGGGGATGTATATTCCTTGACTATCTCAGCCCCTGATTGAGTGCCTCCATACTAAAAACCTGTTCCACCTGGTAGATGTCCATTACAGGGGGAAGGTAAGTTGGAGGGCATCCAAATAGAAAGAGTTGAAAAATGGGAATCATCATTGAGATGGATAATGAATGGAACCAATATGTAAATGTTTTAAGTTAGGCCCCAATCAAACTTCGTGATAATACAGATTGCATCAAGTGGGAAACAAAGAATGATGGTGAGGTTTACAAAGTGAAAAGGGGTACAATGTTGCAACAAAAATTTCAAAAGACCAATGGAAATGGAATCTTATTTATGTATGGAAATTACAAGTACTGCTAAATCCAGAATTTTCCTATGGTTGACAATAAAGAAAAAAATATTGAACCCAAACAATATTTAAAAAAGGTCTTAGCAAGTTCTCACCTTGTGTTTTCTATACATGGAAAGCACAGAAAGTATCAATCACATCTTTCTTCATTGTCATTTCATGAAATAATTATGGAGTGTTGATAGGGTTCTAACAAGAGGTGAAGGATCTTAGGAAAGTGGAAATGTTGAGAATGCTCTAGATTCCTGGATGGAGGATCAAGATGTATGGAAGGAGCATCACTCCCTTCCCTATTTTATGATATGGGTTGTATAACTAACTAGGAGTGTGACACTCTATCAAGATAGAGATATATCATCACTTCATATCTATTGCATGATAAACGAAGCTTACCAAATTTATAAAAAGGAAAAAGAAGAGAATGATTGGAATCCTAAAGATCATCGCATCAATTCATTAGTTTTCTTGAGAAGGACGAGTGAGATCCTAATTATCTCAGAAGATCACAAGATCCAATTTGAATGTGGATTTATGGCAAGGCATAGATAATTACATATTAGTAAAAAGTTACTACCATCCTTATGTCCATCACTCAAGAAGAAGGTATCATACTATCAACAACGTAAATATCTATGGTGACTCAAGGTTGGTGGTGAAGTGGATAAGGGAAATAGAAGTTAGAGAAATTCGGGTTTGTATGGCAATCTTCAACATATTGAGGACATTAAACTAAGATTCTCACAAACTCAATTCCATCACATCTATAATGGACAAAATCAAGACATGGACAGGGTATCAAATTTGGCTTGGAACAAAGATTCAGACTCATTTATCAGGATGGGGTTTCATGGTCCAATACCACAAAGTCTTTCCAAATTCGGCCAGAATAATGAAAAGAAAGACCCACTTGGTAAAAACCCTGGCCGCTAGGTGCCACTTCGAAGTTTGCTGAGGATTTCCACCGCGGACAGGGATTTTTCTCCTGTGCACATCGTTGACCCCTTTTTTTCCCACCCAATCATGGACCTTGTTCACTAATTTACCATTCTGTTGATCAGGAAAATCATTTTCTCTCCCAAAATCTCGAATATAAACTCTACCATAACTCAAATCCTTACCTTGCAACAAATTCCCGTCGGCTTCGAATCCTTACCTTGCAACAAATTCCCGTCGGCTTCCGCGGCCAAATGTGTTGTTTCCTGGTGAATATTTTTATCCCAAGGGCATCAGTAAGTGGACAGACTGTTTCAAGTTCACCATAATCATGCTTTTACACCTTCCTGGGGTGCTCGAGATGCCCTTCTCAGCTCTCCTATGCTCCAGATCAAGATGCCCTTCTCAGCTCTCCTCTGCTCCAGATCAAGATGCCCTTCTCTCTAGATCGAGATGCCCTTCTTGGCTCTCCTTTGCTGCAGATAGTTACTAGATTGAAATTTTGAGAAGGAGGGAAAATGTAACTCTCTAAATTCAAACTCAAAGTCAAATGAAAAGAGTGAGGCATTTTAAATTTGGGGTTAATGAGAGGGAAAGGTTTACATTTTAGTTGAGGGTTTGTGGTATTTTTAAGTCTATACGTATATGGTCTTATGTTCCAACGATTTTGGTCATTAGGACTTTACAAGTTTTCTATGAGGTTTATACATGAGTTAAGGTAATATAGTTATCATTTAAAAATCTACTAGAACATCCTAATAGTGGTTACATATGGGAAGAAATTAAACATTGAAATTCAAATAATTGGTTAACATATTTGTGTAATATGGTCAAATTAGCTCATTACATCACAATGCTGATATTTTTAAACATGCAAGTAATTATTGATTGTGTTTGATTCGTGTAAGCTAACACTA